>RPOG01000224.1:0-570056 GCA_008086565.1 Thalassoma bifasciatum
GGGGGCCGTAATGAGCCGACCCTCCCCGTTTGGACCGACCTGACAGAGAGAGATGACTTTAAAGCCTGCATAGATTTTCTTCCACGTCTCCTCCTCCCCATTCCTCTCCCCTGAAAGTGGTTAATTCGGAGTGCATTAATGAGGAGCGATGGATAACACACTCTTCTTTTAATTACCTTCCAGTGGAGTTCTTCAGGGGAGGCCTGGTGACTCCCATCTGATGCCGGCCTGTTTGTTTGGTTTGCTTTCTTCATAGAAAGTCTTTTATCTAGAGCTTTTGGCTGTCAGGGCAGATAATGAAGCATTTGTAGGTCAGTAATACATACTGTGCACGAAGTAAAAAAAAACAATCAGCACAAAATACACCTGGATGAGTTTTCCTCTCTTCCAGGTAATGCAAAAACATATCACCAAAGTCACCATCAATGATCCAAAGTGAATATAGTTCTCTATAACAGTATAATTACAGAGTGCATTGTAGAATTTAGTTCTGGAGCAGCAACGCTCTTTTCCAAGAACGTTTCCAACAAACACAATTAGATCATTTCTCTTCACAACTAAGGAAGTGAAATGATAACCTTAAACTTCACTCAAATGAGCCAGTTGGGGCAATGAAAAACAGAGTCACCTGCTACATTACTGTTTGTGCTCTCATTACATATCCACTGAAGCCTGATAAAACCCCTGATAGATGTGACCTTGATCTACAAAAATACAAGACTAAGTTAATTGAAATTTATTCCACTCACATGTACATGAACTGCAGGGCATCAACATCATCTTTGCATTGTGTGTCTTCAGTATGACATTTTTATCAATTTGTGACAGTTCTTCTCTGAAGTTTCTATCACCCAGCTCTGACCCTGACAACGCAGGGGAAGCTCGCTCTTAGGGGTTGTTGCAGGTGGAACCAGGATAACCGTGGGACTGTTTAAAAAGGAAAATGATGGGGGAACCTGGGCCTAAAAGATAGGAACGAACCTGTTGCTCACTCTTTGGAAGGGATTGGTACCACCATGGTTAACATGAGGTTTATTTTCTTGTTTTGCATGAATCATTTTGAATCTTGGGCAGTTCACTTTATTTAAGTGGCTGTAAGACTTTGTATGAAGTGAATTGCAGCGACTCCTGAGGAGTTGTGCAAACTGAGGTGATGTATTTGTTTTGAAAGTGAAAGTGAAAGTGGATCAGATCTTCTTTTAATCTGTACTTTTACCTGTTCAAGATAACTTTTTATTTGATATAACACGTAATGTTTTCATCAACAACAGTTACACATTGCTGTTGTTTGAAATGTGACAACAAGCAAACTTTGGTGCACCAAAAAACAATCCAGTCCAGTCCCAATAAGGAAGCTAGGATTTAAGATTTAACAATAACCTATTTTAGCACTGTTAATCTCATTTTAAATTGGGGATTATGATGAGGCATATATCTGGACATGAGGCTTTTCAAAATCACTTAAAAGTCCTCACAGTCTCTTCTAATAGGGAGACATTCTTTCCCTAACATCATGCCTGGTCATTTTTGAGAATCTAACAATTTATGTATCTCAGAAACTAAATCACAGCAACATATTTGATTTCCCAATTCACACCTCAGATTATGGATGAAGTGAGCATCCAATCGTTTCACTGCTGCTAGCTAGAGAGCTGTAAAGGTAAACTAATGGTAGCCATATCTGAGTTGGTCTAACTAAGTTGGTCATGTGGTTGTAAGAAAGCCTAGTTAGCTGTTGTTACACGTCAGCCAACAGGTAATTAAGTATTTTGCTTTACTTTGATGTATAGTGATGTTGCTCCAGATTTGTGCTCTTTGCAATAGTTGAATAATAAAAAATAGTAAAATTACAGTCTTTGTTGATCATATTCCCAAAAAGTGTGTAAGCTGCAGCATTTCAGCTCCCTGGCAGAGCATTTCTGAAATATCAACCCCAAACTCTACTCTCTGAAGACTGTATCCTGTCCCTCTGGTGTACAGTTTGAACTATCTTCTCTGTGGTTGTTTCCTGGCTCTCTGAAGCTGCACAGGTCGGGTGGGTGGGCCTGTGACACTCTGTAAATGTGTTCTTCATCATTCAGCCACCACTGTGGTCTGGCCGGTCTCATCCAGACTAATAAACATTGATTAGCTCACATAATCAATGCACTCAATGACAATGATTCAGTGCACTGCATAAATGTATCGACTGCAATCAGCTATAAACAGCAGCCCTATTTTTTCATGAATTTTCTGCTTTTTATTAGCTACGTTCTGATGGAATAATAATTGTACCAGTCTCTGCAGAGTTAACAGACATATTTCATTAAGTGATACCGAGATGAGAGAAAAGTCTATTGACCCTCTGTCTCATATTTTTAAATAAATAAATGAATAAACGATTGGGAGCATTTTTGTAGAGCAGTGTGCTGTGCTGGATAATGACCAGCAGGTGGCAGTGTTTAGCCACTGTTGACTTGAAAACAACTATGAGCAGCTCTTTGTGGCTCTTTTCCTGAATTTTTGCACTCTACATTTTGTATACTTATGACTCAAATCAGCTGGGTGACTAGAAAAAAAATATATATATATATATATATATTTTTATACTTGAAATTCCATTACAATCAAGAGTCTTTGAATAAAGACAAGAGGAAAAAACGACTGGATATCTTAGACAGCCACAATGTCATGTAAAACCTATTTGTAAAACAAGTACAGCCACCTGCATTTAAGTACAACACCTGGAATGACATCTAGCCTGTTAGTCTGAATGAGAAAAGTTTTTGGGGAATACCATCACACACCTATCAGCCCATTACACACCCTCAAGGATCCAGAAATAAGCCATGTGATAGAAGATCATCTTTCCTTAACAGTTAAACTCAATGAAAAAGTGCAGGAGGGAAACCCCAGCATGAGGCATGCAACTTTTCCACTCCTTGTTTCTGTGGCCATGCATGACCGGGTCATGTAATGAATGTTGATAAAGTAGAAAAGCGCGTTTAATCAGGACGGATCACTGTGCAGAGGTGGAGAATGTCAGCAAGAGCAGGCACAGCTGCTCAGTGAGAAATCCAATATTGACTGTCGGGATAAATGTCCTGCATATTCTCTCATGTGTCCCAGGGGCCGTGGTATTATGCCTCTCACGTTAGCGCTCCTAATTGGATTAAAAATGGCTTGTTATTGGGAGAAAAATGACTGAGAAAACTAGCATGATTATTGCCTCTCAACAATGTTGGCTCCCAGAGCTGAGGAGGTGAAATAATTGTCATGGATTTTGAAAATGTCAAAATGGCACAGTGCTGTTTGTTTTGAAGGAAACAGATGCTTTGATTGATTGCTTTTTGAGATCAAATTTATGTGAGAAAATCCAAACAAAACCACTGCATTGTCAGAAATACAAAATATCCAACCTGGTCCTGTCTTCATGACATTTATTTTCAGCATTTAAGGCATTTTTTTTTTAAATCACCTGCACTTTCTGTGTGTCTGTGTCTGAGTGTTTGCAAGTAGACATTTACTGTATGTGTGCAGGCATGGTGGTGAATACATGCATGAGCAGGATTGAAACAGACAAATCCATCAGAAATCCTCAGGGTTTTGGTTTGTGTACCGCCAGGAGCAGCCATTAACAGAAAATAAATGTCTGACGCCATAAAGCTGACAGTGTCTCATTCATACTGACACTCTGGCTAAATTAAACATAAAAGCACTGATAACATCATCATTAAATATTGATTTTAAGGATGGTTGAAACAGAAAACACATCCACATGTATTCTTTGGATGAGGCAATTTGGATGAGAGTCAAAGCAGAGTAAGCAGAGTGGTTAGAAATCTGGCAGATGAGGCGGCTTCCTCCAGAGAGAAAGATGGACAGAACAGAGGAAGATGAAAAAAAGGAGAGTGGGAAAAAGAGAGGGGGGGTAGAGAGAGGTAAAAGATTAGAGTGAGGGGGGTGTAGAAAGAGATTTAAGGCTGAGGCTCTGAGCAGATGTTAGTGTTGATGATGATGGATGCAGGTTGTTGAGATGCAGAGTTGTTATCATGAGAGGCACTCGCAGCCTCCTCACGGCACACTTTCCCCCAGATGTCGGTGTGTGTGTGTGTGCATTTGTGTGTATCTGTGCATGTGTGTATGTTTGTGTAACACAACAGTGGAGAGTGTGTTTAAATGAGCATGTCACATGCCCATATTAGCTAAATCTACTTAGTCTTTGTTGTTTTTATGAAGTTGTGACTTAAAAATTCTTCAACGCAGAAATGTACCTCCTCGGTCTAAACTTCTACCCATTTAAGACATCACAACAGGAGGACAGAAGCAATAGTATAGGTAGAAGGAGTTAAGAGGCTGATTGGCACAAATGGAGCCAATGAACAACTATCTTTTACACTCTTCCATGCAGACACAGTGAAATTTAGTTTCTTTTTTGGACCTAGACTAGGTTAATTTAAAGATTTTTCACCTTTAACCAAAAAACTGGAGTTACATTCTCGTGCATTAAACCAAGTATCACTAGGTGACCACATACACCCCTGCAGTAATCTGAATTCATCGGAAAGAAACATGCATAGGCAGCAGGTGGTGTGTGTACCCGTGTGTGTGTGTGTGTGTGTGTGTGTGTGTGTGTGTGTGTGAGTGAATGGTGCATGCTGTGTGGTAACCTGCTCCACTCTCAAACCAGATAAAAGGTGCAGGACAGAAACACGTCGGTAATTGATTGCTAATTAGTTCTTTTGTTGTCTTCCATTGTGTCCTGACAGAGCTTTGCCCCTGGCTGTCTATTCTAACACTCACACACACACACACACACACACACACACACACACACACACACACACACACACACACACACACACACACACACACACATACACACACACACACATTTGCCTTCCTCATTGCACATCCATAATGAGAATGACTGGTGTTAGCTCAGCAGGCAGAAAAGCTGTTTTCATTTACTCACATTTGGTAAAAAAATATATATACATAATTTGACTGATGTTAACATGGGATTCAACATGTATAAAGAATTACCTGAACTAAAAGGGGTTTTATTTTTGAAAGAACAGGAATGAACCCTGAAAAAGACAATAATATTGTCATATACGATTGATGTCAAAATGACCTACATCAATAAGGCAAATGATAATACCATGCTATGATCTTGACAAACTATAATCCTCTTTTTTTGTTTCAGTCTAAGTTGTTTTTTTATATATTTTTTTGTCTTCATTAAATATTTCAAACCTTTAAAATTTTGTTTCGTTCGAGTCTCAAAAGGACATCAGTTATAGAAACATAGTGTATAAATAGTAGATTCCACACAACATGATCATTATGTTATTAATATTTTGCAGGCACAAGATTTTGACTTGTGAGAAAATGAAAACTGTTAGTTGTAAAAATATTTTGTGAAGAAGAAGAAGAAAAAGTAATGTGCACATGAGATTACTGTGTTGTACATGTAATTAATATTTGTTGAGACACATGTAATTTACAGACACCTGAAAATTATATCCCAGGCACAGGATTAATATTCTCAGAACAAAATAATGAGTTACTATACTAGGATAGGATAGTAACTTGTGCCCCCAAGAGAACATATTCCTGTGAAATTAATATGTTGTGCACATGAGATTATTTGTGCAACGAGGTAAAGGGTTATTTCACCATCTGCATTCACAAGAAAATTACACTGTACTCAGAAGATAGCAAGCATATATATATTTATATGTCATTCCCAAAACATATTCATTTGTTGAACAAGATAGGGAGTCTTACGGTAACTTGTACAGATGAGATACTGCACATACAAAATAGTAACTTCTGTGCACCAGATAGTAACTTGTACGCACACAATAATATATTGTATGAGTGAGATACAAACACAAGATTACTTTTGCACAAGATTTGCCCACAAAATTCTAAGTTTTGGGCAAAAAGTAGTTACTTGGGCACACAGTAAATATAGTGCATGATTAATATTATATCTTGTGTGTATAAGATAAAACATATTGGGAACATAATAGGACTTTACAGATTCTGTATAAATGTAAAATGTTTCATGTAAAAAAAATTCTGAAGTGGAGGAAAATGTTGATGAAGGCTGATTCAGACCATGGCCACCACAAACACAAGGACCACAGGCATCAAAATGATTTAAAAAAAATAGCATAAATCCAGGTATGAATCCATGATAGAGAATGAAATAATGAATTTCTTTCTTTATCTGTTTGGCTGCATTCTGCTGTACATATGTGTCACAGCAGACTATGTGCCATCTCCACTAAGTTTTCGTCCCCACATCTCTCTCCCTCTCTCATCAGTGCATGAGAAATTACCTAATGAGGAATGGGTCGCACATTTCCACAAACTCATTAACCCGCGAGCGAGTGAGACTAATTGCAGCGTTTGGGTAATGTGATTTCACATCTGTTACTGCAGCCCAGGACACAGTATTGTCAGCACAGGGCCTGAATCTGGGAGGCTGAGCCACACATAGAGCTACATAACAGAGGTACACATTCAGAAACACTCTGGGGCTTCCACTGCAGCAGCTTCAGTCTCAATGGGTGGAGCTGCAGTCAGTTGGGCTGGTGTTATGATGCCTGATCAACTGTTGTTATACAGAATTGCATCATTAAATACTTCCACAGGGAAAAGAAGTAGGTTGCCTGTTTTAACTCTGCAAAAATTACAGGTTCGGCCAGAGCTGGGATTGGTGAGGTAGAGTTGATTATACCTCTAACAATAGCATCCCTTTTTTATTCTAGATTAGACATATGACTCTAATGATCAGTAGGTACGAACAATGAAAACATTTTTGTTTTTCAGTGACTAGTGATGACAAGAGAAACCATCTAAAACATTTGATATGATGTCATGCTTCAAATGCAGATTAAAATGGATTAACTGGGCTGGGGCGTGCCAACACCCATTGACCAATTCTGGGTTGTGGAGTGTGGATGTGGGTGGCTGCTCATGCGTTTTCACAATTACAAAACATTTGAAAGTGCTTTGCAGTAAACCCCCAGACAAAAGGATCTAATGCAATCAGTCAAAGCTACAAAAAAAAGTGTGGAGAAGTCAAAGAGTGAAAACCTACTTTGAGTCAGCTCTAAAGATAATTAACAGTAAGACTGTTTTTTACTTGCGCTAAAGTTTGCCTAAATTAGTTTGTAATGTTTTATGAAGTAGTATTATAACACACAGTGTCCTGGCCTTTTTGATCAGTGTGTGAATGTAATCACAGTAGGATCTGGGCTGTACTTCTGCATCACACATGTCAACAGCACAGAAGCATAAATAAATGTTTTTTTTATTGATTGTTGGAAAACTAGTGGTCATTTAATTTGTGTTTATTTTGTATAACACAAACATAAGGTTTCACACTCCCTTGTTCACACTCCTACACACAAATGTGAAGCACAGAGAAGAATAAATGATTTTTTCAGGGTCTTGACTTGGGTTGGTATTTTCAATTATTCACTAAATTACTGCAAACAAATTTATGTTAATAAAAAAGGTGGGAACCAACTGTTTAATATGGGAAAGTAATATGCTTTTGTTAATTATGATTAATCTTTTGTTTAACCCCCCTGCATTGTTACAGAAAGTCCAATTAGAAGTTTACAGGCAGAGGGACTGCTTATGCTAATGCCATATCTCATCAATTAGCATCCCGTGACCGTAAATTGGCCTCAGCGCTGACAGCGAGATGAGGTTAACACGCTGAGGAATCTGAGCTGCTGTGATTTCAGGCTGCAGTTGACACTTATAATCTTTGACAAACACACACACACACACACACATACACACACACGTACACACAAAGGTCTGCTCACTTCCGTAATGAAGAAAATGTTATTTACTTTTTTGGAGCTGAGTTTACTGACTTGACCCCTCAAATTAGCATAATTTCAAAGTTAAATAACCCAAACAAGGTGGTTCTTATCAAAGAACTCGGAAAAAGATTTATTTCTTCTTTTCCAATGAAAGTCAGAAAAGGCCAAAAAAAAACCTAAGCTTTTCACAAAAGCTTCACATCTTTGTTTTGTTATGCTCATTAAATTACACCACTTTACCAACTTCAGGATGATGTGTCGATTTGGATTCACAGTTTTCTTGCAAGAATGTGCAAGACCTTTGCTCTAAAGATATAACTCATTGATAGTTATCCTACTTTTTTGTTTTCTTACAGCAATGCACCAATTTAGTTGCCACTACAGCAATATGATAGCAACACAATGCTGTTTCTTGACTCTTTTTCTCTTATTTGCTTTAGAATTTGTCTCTGAATACCCAAACAATGTGGTTTATCATCAAAATTTGACAGTTATTTTGTACATTACCTGATGGGGTTTTATTCATACCTTTGTTGTAACATGCACTGATTGGAATAAGACAGCTCCCTAGATACGTAATGTTACAACTGCAGATATGTCAAATTTAACAAAGGCTAATATGACGACACATTGTGTGCCTTTTTGTGTGTATGTGTATGCTAAGTGTCTGTCTGTGTAGAAATTAAATACATACCACAGTAGGCCACTACACTAAATCAGAAAGGCAGAATTTTAAGACTGTACCAGTAAATTAAACATAACTTGACTTAAAATTTAGATAGGTATCAAATCATTTAAATGGCGCTGCTGATGAACTGGTAACCTAAGATAACCCATGAGTTGGATAATGAGCATCAGACTAAGTTGCAGCCTAAGCACAGGCTGTTGGGACAACTGATAGACTAAACAGTCTGTTTCACCTCCTCGAGCAAAATCTTGGCACATATGACACCAAGTTAATTTTTGCTGTACCCAGTGGACACTGTCATTTCAGCTTCACATGATCTTTGATTATTGCAGCTAACCCTTGCCTTAGAATCACATCTGTACAATCGGGGATATAGGCAATAGTAGACGTGGACTCAAACAGGCCTATGATCTCTATCCAATCCTCTCAGTGGGATGACCGTCATGGTTAAAAGCAGTGACCGTCACATCACAGACACTGACATCTTTACTGCTGCTGTCTGCCACCATGAGCCCAGTCACCCTGCAGAGGCCCTTTCACCCTGATACCTCATACACAAAAAATAAAAGTATATCTATATATACACAGTGGGTCCCTGAGCATTGACTGTGACCAATATACTGTGTCAGTTGAGGGGAAAATATGTCCTAAATATCAGGTGTCTAATGTGTGCTTGGTAAAATAAAATGCAACAGTGCAATTTTATCACACATAATGTGGAAATTGAGGAATTCCCACAAAATAAAATACCAACAACCTACAACAAGGGTAAGTCAGTTTGGTCACTTGTCTTTTTATGTTGCTTCAGTAGACATGGATCATTCTTGATGTTGACATTCTTGAAAATTACTTTTATTTGTTTGTTCATTTTAAATCGGTACAAACCCGTCAATGTGGTGCATGTAAGATCAAACATTTAAGAAATGTGTAAGTAATAGCACATACAATAAGTTAAAACATGTCACAAAAAAGACCAGCGGGTACATAGCAAGAATGTTTTCTCTACACAAAACATCCTAAAACAGAGTAGGCCTACTGAGAGATTATTGTTTTCCTCTTTTGATTTGATGCTGACGACAGAGAGGTCTTCTAGTACCTCTTCAATCTGAGTGGGCACCGTCTGCTCCCCGAATCGTCCAAGCGTTTGATTCCACGTGCACAGAGCATGCCTGAGACCCGCGTCAATGTGCCAACAACTGTATGGTGCGCGTGGTAGGCCGTATACCCCATCTTATAAATAACCGTTTGACATAACACAACTTCACCTGAACACAATAACGTGTGCGTAAAGACGCACTCGGTGAAAACGTAAATACGACGATTGTTTGGCTCTCAGTAATTAGGGCCTTTAGTCTAGAGATCATTACAATAGTATTCATCAATAGTTGATAAAATCCTTTTGAATTAACAAGATAAATAACCCCAAACCCAAGTAATTCCCCTCGTTTGTCCATCAGTGTTGTCCCTCTTTACGCCTAGTTAAAGTCGCATTTCGTCTCCATTTTCTCACAGCCTGATTGGCTCGCTCGTTTTCTTTTACATAGTGGGAATAAAAACAGAGAAAGAAGAGGACCTATAGGAGAGGGAGGTGGAGGGGTATTTTTGAAAAGTCACTAAGTGAAACTCATGGACACTGTGTGCTCCAGCGCTTTGCGCCGCAGTGACGCGATGCTTGTCCCTCTCCACATGTCACTGTCCGGGGAGCTACACAGCTGCGGGGAGCCCGATACGTTCGTTGGGCCAGAGAGAGAGGCCGACATTCCGGGGAAAGGCGACTGGTAGAGATGGGACTGCAGACCGGAACCATTGGAGGACAGGCCGTTGGAGAGACCCATGGAATTCGGTGGCGGGCCTGGACCCAAGCTGCACTGTGACAGGGACTGGTGCATGCCCGGCTGACGACCGAGAGCTGGAGGGAGCTGCAGCTGGGACACCCCCGGCATCCCTGTGGCCCAGCGAGAGTCGTTGGCGTGGAAGGAGCACAGGCTGTTCTCCATAGCGGCCGCGGCGGAGAACTGAGGCAGGCCCGGTGTGGGGAGGAGAGTCCCCGGGGCGCGGAAAACATTAGTGGTCTTCTTCCTCTTCTTCCACTTTGCGCGTCTGTTCTGGAACCAAACCTGCAAACAAAGACGCACCGTAAGCTTCACAAGGACGGACAGAGGGACAATGACCTGGGCCCTGCTCTATTAAACTGGTCAGTCATGAAGACATGTGAAAGCATGCTCCTGCGCTCCTGCAGAGTGCAACTATGTAGAAACTACATTTACGATGGATAATTTCAGTGCCGTACAAGACCAATCATGGTGCTACAATAGAAACTGAGGCCTGTAGAAATAAAAACACACATAGAAGGACACACACACACATACACACAGAGAGACGCATGTATCCAAATAATGCCAGAAGGGTCAGAGACGGACGCTGCACGGTGACTGGGACTCACGACTTTCAAAGTGTTTTTCAGCAAAAGGCTAAATTCGCTACCTGCCATGGAGTCTAGTCTAAATCTGACATTTTACTGTATGACCTCAAGTGAATTAAAGAGCAGGTGAAATTAACAATGAACTTTCTGCAGTTTGCCTAATGTGCTCATAAGGTACAGTCTCAGCCCAATACTCAGGATAATGGAAAAAACACGGTCAAATAGGCGTATTATTTCACTTTGCAGAAGGAAAACCAATTCAGTTTTTTTAATACGTCGAAATCCTTGGTTGAAGGTAAATATATTCCAAGCGCAATGGGTGGTTTTAAACAATCGAAATGACGGAATTTGGAAATTTTTCATATAAAATGGAAATAACAGAGCACGCTTTGTGGATAAAGCCATCACTGTGGGTTTATTTCAGGCTGATTGTCAGCAGTGATGAAATAATTTGTCTTTCTAATATTTCATTAAAAAGGGGGATTAAATGCACCTCCAAAATGTTTGCAATACTTCATTTCAAACAGTGCCTTATAACCTGCAAGCTCGCGTAGAAATCACGAAAAATCCTTGCCCACGTTCACAGTTTTAAGGCGCGCATGTCAGTCCCTGTTGGTCTCCAAAGATTTCATCATCTTTGGGCGTGATTAATGCGCGCACGAGGCCGTGAGTCGATGCCTCCGTATTAAAAGTGAAATCTCGCTCTCATTCCGCTCAGCCATCCGTGAAACGTCGCCCAAACCCATTACACTTAGGGGAAAGAAAATGCAATTTCTCATTCCATTAAAAAAGTACAATATATTCTTGAGTCCTATTAAGACGTCGCTGATAGAGCGTTTTAGCAACAGAGAGGCTGTGAAGGCACGCGCGCAGACAAACACGCCCACAGAGGTCTGCACCTGTACGGCCTGCTCTCATATTTACAAACAGTGCGCAAGCCGAGCCGAGCTGAACTGAGCGGTTCTCTGCTGCACGAGATTGAATAAAGGGTTGATTATTAAGGTGACTGATGATGAAACTGCTTTTATTACTTTCACTGGGATCATTTGCATGAGTTTCACATCACTGCTTAATAACCCGTTCAGCGTTATAAATAAGACTGAAATTGGTTGATAATGTGTTGGGTTTATGGGAGCCTGGTGTGTTCCACTGCGTTTTGGAAACGTAAGAATGTTTTAAGGTGATTTGTGTTTAATTTTGAATTAAAGAAATCTATTTACCATTATTTTTTTCAGTGTGATGTTCGTGCATAAAAATAAGGGCGACGAATTCCCTCAGCATTCTTTTTTCATAGTCGCCTTGTTTTAAAGCTAGCTGTCTGTACTATTAAAGCAATATTTCCACCAGGAGACTCTTTTTTCTATTTGCTCTTCTGAAATATCAAGTATGTACAATTATCACATATGTGCAACACCAATTCCGTTAAAGAAATGTTTTAAAAAAAAATCAGGCACAAAAACAAAAATCAACAAATGTATAAAATAGAAATCAAAAGAATCACAATCCTAAATTCTTCATTTCCGTTGTTTTTTCATTGTAGGAGGCTTGGATTATTACTTAGCCTACCGAATTCTACTCCTGATCATTTAGAACTGTGAGCGTTTTGTCTGCTCTTTAAGTGGGAACGGTTTCAGCACCTTGGACAGAGCTTTGAGCACGGCACCCTAAATTTAATATTATTTCTTGCAAAAAATGATTGAACATTATTAATAGTCTTTTCTATGTGATTTGTAAAAGGCTCTATTGTATGTTTACAACTGTCTTGGAAAAATTTTGCACAAGACACGTCATTATTTTCAACAGCAGCGTGCATTCCAATGTGAGGTATTATTCAGCCGACAGAGCTTTTCACACAGCTATAAACGAAATGTTTTGATGATATTCTATCATGGTAAACTCCACTTATGGCAACCATGCACTTACATCTTACGGTGAACGCTTAACATTTCTGAAAGACTAATTCCTAACAATATACAAAGTTAGACGTGATCACGCTACCTCAATGCACGGGTGAGAGCTAGTTTGATTTGGACATTTGGATTTTTCAATACTTCAGTGACACTGAAACATCCACACGATCACACCTCGAGTAGAGACACACACGAACACACCATCCCAGTGTTTGCATCCCCGAAAATCATCCACATTGCACCAGTGTTTACCTGAACTCTGGACTCGGTGAGGCCGATCCTCAGCGCCAGTTCCTCTCTCATGAAGATATCGGGGTAGTGAGTTTTGGCAAAGCTGCGCTCCAGCTCGTTGAGCTGCGCGGGGGTGAAGCGCGTCCTGTGCCGCTTCTGTTTCTGGCTTGAGGTCTGACTAGAGCTCTGCTGCGGCTGCTGTTGCTGCTGCTGCTTCTCTGGCTCCTTCCCATTTACCGGCATACCGCCTGAGTTCGATCCCACCGAGGAGATATCTTCGCCCGGCAGCAGAGTGGTTCCCTCCACAGAATCTGAACCAGGGGCCATGTCTCCCGGATGCCCCTGGTCCGGCACCCCGCCACCTAGCCGGCACTTCAAAGCCTCTCTGTGCCCAAGTAACTCTGCAGCATCCTTCATCCCTGAGAGGATAATGGGGAAAAGTGAACACAGGAAAACTCGAGGCGGCAGCATCTTAAAATCAGAGGTACATGCAATAAATTTCCGTTTCATTGAAAATCACGATAATCCAAAATATACAACAAATGAACAGCTTTAGAAGTCATTCCAAACCGCAACATCTATCAGATTAAAATTATTAAAGGGTAGCTTCAGGAAACGATAAACAATTTAACTGTTGACACAAACACAGTCTATCTATCATTTCACAAGATAGAATAAGAAGTTGAAGTCTTACACTGGAGTTTAGGGCCGGAGTTTAGTGATGATAACTCACCGAGCCGAGCATCCAGGAGGTCGGCGTGAGAGAGCATGGCGTACCGCTCCAGGGCGAACAGCGCTCCAAAAAAATCCCACAACTTTGGGGCAATTTAAAAAGTATATATGGTCTAAATGAACGAAAATTCGGTTTGTGGTTAAAAAAGGAGGTCCCTTGCATTATAATGTCCTTTAGGGCGACGGGGAGGCGCTTATTAGTTGAAAGAACCCGTGAGCTTCCTCAAATAAGAGCCAATCAGAGCAAGAGCCTGGAAATGTCAGCGACGTGACTCCCCCCTCTTTTTTTCTACACTTTTACGCACGCACCTTTGCATGCGCGCGCAGACCCAAACGCGCACGGAAACACTACAATTCAATTCAATCCTGTGCCATCCCGTCTTCTGATTTATTAGCTTTTCATGCTTAAATTATTCCACGTTAAACATCTTAATGTGTTTGTTTAATCTCTTATATTCGACGCCATGACAGGAGTGTAGTTTGTAGATGGTTTTACGTGTAAAGTAACGCAGGTGAGCTCTGGCACTATGGCTTGTTTTCTTTGGCGAAGGAGATAAAGGACTTCACAGTTACTTCAGCCAGAAAATGCATCGCTATTAAGTAATTAAGCAAATCAAAATCTCAATTTTCAAATCGCTGGACTGTGTCGATGAGCCTGTTTACAGAGATTAACCAGGAAGGGAGGATTAATTTCCCAAATTAACGAAAAAAAATCCATAAAATTAAGACGATTTTCAAGCTTATTACCTAAAACAAATGGTGCATTTTTCCAGTTGAAAAAGTGGCAGATGAGAGATCAGAGTGTGGATTTAAGTCATAAAGGAAAAGAAATGTAGGTGATGGGAAGCCTTTTTAAGACCAGGCCTCCACTCAGCACCCCTGAGCCCATCTTCCCCCCCGTCCTTGGATCACAAACAAAACGAATATCACTCCCATTCCCCACTGGCAGGTGATTTGTGGAGACAAATGGAGGAAATAAATAAATAAACGAGTACAGATGGATTTAAGCTGTGTTAGTGATCGGCCGCTTTAACTCCCATCGACTTTTCATCAAGGCGCGCGCAATTAAAGGTATTTAGGCCTGTTTGGCTCCCACAGAATCAGACGTGGTGGACCCTAAACGATTGTGCCCCTCTAGCAGAGGTCCATAAGTAGGTCTATTATACAATTAACAGGACAGCCATTGATCTACTCCTCCAGACAGTGCTGGTTAGAGGGGGGCTTTGGCAGATGTCAGGGTGAGTCCACTGAATAGACCACCGCCTGGGACTAAATGGGATTCTCTTCAGCCGCACAAAGGAGGCGTCCGAGCGAAGACTCCTCTCTCTCTCTCTCCTCCTCCTGCAGCTCATCCTTTATGTTCCCTAGCTGCAATCTGCTGGGACACAGGGAAGGAAAGGCTACGTGTGGCACAGTGTGAAAACTTAAGGAAATGGACCGGAGCATGGTCCGCTGAGAGGAGGGGAGCTGGGAGCAGATCCCGGAGGGTCAGGGGAAAGAAAGCAACAGCACTGTAGCAGCAGCAGCAGCAGAGTCTGGACTCGTGTTGTTGTGAAGTGTAAACTAGCAAGGGGGAGAGGAGGTGACTGAGATGGGCGGCCAAGTCTGCGAATGTGAAAGGTTTGAGTCTGCAGTGAAAACACGGTCTGTATGCCTGGGGAGGTGAAGGATGTCCAGTGAGGGCTTAGCTTCAGATCTGTTTTTTTTTTCTCCCTAGAATAAAATATCTCCGAAGTTTCAATAAGAAATGCATTTTAATTTATCATTCTATCATTATAAAGTGCACAATAAGTTAAAACTACAGAAGAGTAAACGTTGAATAGGACAGTCAATACGCCAAAGTATGTTATTCTCTCGTTGTCTGGCCCTTTTTAAAGCATCTTTGCTTTTATGTTTTGTTTTAACCCACAAAAAAAAGTAAAAATAAAAATAAGCCAAACACCATCAATGTTTAAATCATAAATGGCTACCATCTAATGAAATGTTTAAATGATAAATATCAATTATCCTATTCAATATTTACTCTTTAATATTCAATGGCTAAATTTATATGAAAATTTCCATGCAAAGTTAATTTCGAAAATATTTCTTGTTGATTCTTTTGATCAATCTTTTTTAATTAAACTTAATTTTGTTATGTAAACAGTTGGTTTGTTTACGAGAAAATAAATACTTGAGATAATCATTAATTGATAGTTGATACAACAAAACGACGACTAAAGGATATAAGGTAACTGGTGTAATAATTTATGTAACTGTGTGCTTTAAAAGGCAATGCACAAAAGTGACTTCCTGGGGGGGAAAAAAATACAACTACCATAAAATAAGGCACATGCGTAAATTCAAACCTGCAACTGTTTCTGAAGCCCTCCATGATAAATATTGCCATTGTTTTGCTTTGCAGTGAAAACATTCTGATAGCACATCTCCCCTCCGCTGTCCGCTCCTCGTGCTCTAACTTCTCCCTGTAATAAGAGGAGCCCACATGAAATGGGTCTATGTCTCACTCAGCCTCCCTAACTGGACCGCATCAATCTTCCCGCAGTGAAAACACACTCACACACAATCCTCGCGGGTTAATGCGGCGCATCTGAGTGCGGAACGGCTGTTTACACGCGAGGAGACACTTTTAATGGAAGCGCACCAAAAACAAATGCAATTTTGTAGAGCAATTTCAGAGATCAAGAATTCCGTGTCCGCCCTCTCCGCGCTTTTTTAGCAATCAAGGTGCGTTAAATCCATTGCTCATATGTGGGCCTTTGCAGAACAGGTTAAAATAACACAGAGACTAAACAATGCACGTGCAGGAATAAGATCTCTTACAGCCAAAACACGTGGTTTCGTATGTTTCAGGCCTATTGCAGCGCCTAGTAGGCATCTACACTCACTCAGTTATAGAAATCTAAAAGGAAAATCGATTTTCCAATGAGCAGAAACGGCTCACTAACAGAATCACACAGTATTTGTGCAGCTGATTTGATGACAGGCGGAGGAATAAGAAGTAGATCTATGAATGTGCTGTATCCGAGCAAGAGAGATGCAGAGAGGAGAGCCACAGGCAGGCAAACCCATTACAAGCTCCCCCTCTCCGGACACCCAGCACTGCTGCACCACCCTGCGCATCTCATGCCCCAATTAGAGCCTCTGCCCTCCGCCTGCTCTCCGCCTGCTCTCCGTTACCGCGTGATCTGCTGCACGGAGCGGTAATCACGGTTTTCAAATAAAATAATCAGCAAAGAAGAGCCATTTCCTTAATGGGGAGGAAGAGGCGTGTGTCACGGAGGGTGTGGAGTGTGTGTGTGTGTGTGTGTGTGTGTGTGTGCTTGGTGGTAGTTGGACGGTTATTAAAATAGCAATGAAAGTCACAATAGGTGTCATTAACAGAGTGGTGCTCAGAGTCTCAGCAGCTTTAAAACTGTCTCATTACTGCTGCTGTTAATATTGACCCCACGCTCAGGTGTGCCTGTGTTCAGGATGCTCTTTCAGCTGGAATCAAGAGAAACAGCAGGTGAGCACTATCTCGAGGTAAGGAGGAAGGTAAAGTGGTTCAGCAACTTCAGAGTTTATTTTTAAATAAAGATTTAAGTATGTTTACAGCTACAAAGAAAGGTGTATTTGTGAATCACATGAGGCATGATGGTAATATTGTGTGGGCTGGACTGTTTATTCTGAGGGTGAAACTGTTGGTTTGTCTTCATGATTATTCTAAGTTGTCAATACAATATATCAAAGAAAAATATTGTCCCTTTGCATCCGATTTTCTCTTTCAAGTTCATGCCTGATAAAACTATTCTCCTTTTCTCCACAAAGAGACCCAAAATATTGACATTAGGCTAAAATTCCTCCAGCCAACCATGAGACTTTAAACACCTGATTAGTCACTTGATTGTTTAAAAGGTGGCAGCCATAAAACAAAATGTACAACAAAAGGCTCGTGAGACTGTTACTGCAGACTCAGAATACACAAATAATCTAATCATACATGCATATTTTCAAATAGTGAAAACTACAAGAGCTGGACCTGCCAACACACTGCATTCAAAACCCATTTCGAGCTCCCAGGATTTGCAGGATCTCAGCTTTGACACATTTGTACATCATATAAAATGAATAAAATGCTGACAATCCATAAAAGCAAAGTGATCAGTTTTTAAATCAAAGCTGTTTTCCCCTCTGTCTGAAAAGTGGACATTTTGGAAATCGAAGGGTTTAAGGCCAGCAGCAAAACTAATCTTCTCTGAAATGTGTTTTGACAGCTTATTGTCTGAGAGGTTTGCGATACAGTTCAGGAAAAAACGTGTTTCTGCTGGATCATGAGCCCTGTATGTTTTCATTATTTCTCACCACTGGCAGCAGCTTAAAGTTGCTCTACTTGAATGTGCTTTTTCCTGTGTGCTAATTTAATTTCCATGCATATATACCCTCAATTATTTAATCAATCCCACCTTAATTAAAGTGAAGAAATATATTTTCCTTAAAAGGTTCGTATATTAAGCCGGTTAATCGTTTATATTTTGAGTCTGACCTCAGTCATTTAGTCTTCTCCGTGCAGCCGTCTGCAGATCTAATTCCTTCTCCTCCCTGACACCTTGACTTTCCCTCCAGTTCTGCTCCAGCTATTAGAATATGTTCTTTCTTAAGTCCGGTCATTAGTTAGCTCCATTACTGTGGCTCTATCATTAGGAAGCTTAATGCATCATTGAAGGTAATGAGTGCCTTACATTACAGGTGCCAGCCAGCTTCAGACACAGAAAGACACTCTGCAGATCTGCATTTTTGAAAAAAAAAAGAAAAAAAAAAGTTATATGTATAAGTACATCAGGATGAAAAAAGAAAAAAAAAACAAAAAAAAAAACAACATTATTTATCCACGAAGGGAAATTTCTATTCATCTGATGATCTACCATTTTCAAAATCATTTCAATTCCATAGCAATACAAGAGATGGATAATTTTTCAGGACAGCCCTTGAAATAATTTTTATTCATAATCTTTGAATGAGAATACCCCAATTATTCAGTTTTGCTTACATTCACGTACAAGTTACCTCCTGCACACTCCCGTGCACCTAAAACATGAGACAAAGGGGAGGACTTGGGTCACTTGTGTCTCTGAGTGGCTTGAAATTAGAAACATGTGCTTGTAATTATCAAACTGCAGCAAAGTCACATCATGCAATTTAATGCCTCAGCAAATTAAAGAAGAAATGGGATCAGTCTCTTTGACCTTCATCACTCTGACTCTGCCCAACTTCATCAACCTGATAGTCAAAGCGTGTGACTCCCCGCACACATAAAGGCATGCTGTAAAAACACGCATTTAAAAATAGGCGCTTATTGTTGTTGGAAAGCGAAAAAAAATCCTTGCAAAAAACACACACACACACACACACACACACACACACACACACACACACACACACACACACACACACATACTTGATATGTTTCTCTCTGTTGTTGTTGACCAACACCTGCAGCTTCCACGTGTTTGCACTGCGTTACTCACCCAGTTCAGAGCGTTTCTCACTTCACATATCCCACATTTTCCCATCCATCCATTCTCTTTATCCTCCTCTCATCGTCCCCCCCTCTCTCTCTACTCCTCTCTCTCTCTGTCTTTCTCTCTTCCTCCTCTCCGCCACATTTCTGCTGCTCCTCTGCTAAACACGGCGCTCTACCCCTCCCAAGATTAATTGATCATCAATTTAGCTCTAATTTGGACCAAGTCAGCTGGTAAATGGGGCAGTTTTCCCTGATTGTTAGTGAAATGTGTGCAAGTACATTGATAAATTTTGATTATTTATCAATTACAACCAAATGAACTAAATCTATTGAATAAATTCCAGCCTGATTGCCATAATAGAGTTTGAAAATATGGCTATTGATAATGATTCCGGCTAATAGTCTTTTTCCGGCCGTGGCTGCTGGCTTGTCGGAATGACAACACAAAACTCATTTTTCACAGAATCAGCTGAGTGCGCGCGAGGCCGATCTTTCATTAATCAGTCACATTACGGAGCTGATCCGCCGTAATACGAGACGCTTTCCTCACGCGCACTCAAACACTTTGTCATATTTTATGTCAATTACCAGTCACCGCGTTGTGTTTCCATCAAGACGGGTTGTAATAGTTAGCATATGCTAAGGTAAAGCTCTCTGTCCCGCCCATTGAAGGCCTGTTTGCGGGGGGAGACAGACAGAAAGACGGACAGACAGACGGGCTGATGATGAAATGAGGCTCTGCAGGCTCTTAATTTCTTATTTTCCTTCGCTGAGGCGTTTATGAGAAGGGTGGAGCACGAATAGTTTTTTTTTAAATGGACCTGCCACCGTGTTTTCCCAAAGTTAATGGAAAAGCAGCTTGCTGGAAAATAGGAGAGGGAAAAATGGAATTAGGTTTCATACACAGTAACAGGGGACAACTATGAGCGGAAGGACTACTTTTCCTCACAAGAACGAAGTAGTGCTACTTTTTATATTCCCTAAAAGTGATTTTTTATTCAATCATAAATTATGACATCTATCTATGTATCCAAAATAATAAAATCGTACAAATAAAAGCTAAACACAAACAATGTCACAGAAAATAGCTCCTGACTGATTTGATCTGCCTTACACTCGTGCTCTCCAGCCTGACCATAGAGAGACAGAGAAAAGGAGCTAAAATAACTGCAATATCAGCCTTTCCTTTTTAATCAATGATATGAGCCCCTCTGCACCAATCATGGCTGCTGGAAGCGACTTAATGATCAGCATTTAGACCCGGCAGGTAAACCTCCGCGCTGTGGAGCTAACACAGGGGCCAAGTGCAGGTGAATTAACCCGGTCCACATCTAATATGCTGGTGTCAGCTCTGGTTAGCTCATGGCTAACTGCGGCCTGTATTGGCAGTGGCATAGCATCCAACATTGTCTCCCTCATATGCCAGCAGGCAGCTATCTATAATCGATGGCCACTTTTAATTGGACAGGCTGTCTGTTAGTGGACAGGCGGGGAGAGCCGCTGGATTTGCCGCATGCGCAATGTGTAGTGAAAGGGCTGCAGGTTTTCTCTACCAAATACCAATCAAAGCTTCTGCTGTAGCATGACAGTCAATTACATTAGATAATTTCACACAGTGACCCTCAACTTTTTCAAAATAAAAGTCATAAACGCTGTATCAAATAGGCGTGAAATGTGGTAGATTGGAATATTAGTTGTAAAGCCATAAATGCAATCATAATTTTGAATTCACTCACATTGGCATTTTAAAAAGTCAGACAATTATCATACAAAAGTTGCATCACCCACAATATATCATATCAAACAAAAAACAAAAACAAGAAAATAGATTTTTTTTTTAAATTGAAAATAAAAATAACCAGAAAGTCAGATTTTGCACACATAGCCTGTAAAAGAGTCTAAATAATTCTTTCTAGTATAAACATCAGAGATACTCGAATAAAATAAAGTCCTATTGAAATGAACGCACATATTACATAAAAACACCACTAATTCTCACCTCTTAAAATTAGAAATACATTTGTGTATAAGTAATGGAGTCAGTACGGTCGAACAGAAATATCTTCACTAAATGAAACCGGCCGCCATTAGCCCAATTTCTAAGGAGGCTCGCGGGTCAGAGAAGAGGAGAAATGTGAATTAATTCTCTCTAAGCCGGAACGACCTGCTGATGCTGGGTTGAAAGGCTTTTTATTCCGTGTCCACGTACTATTCATTATTTTCAAAATGAACTCCACCGCGGAAAGCTTGACTAATATGCCTAAGTGACTTTTCCTTTATATGGACTCTTAATTTGAAAGTGCACGGTTATAAAAATATCACCCAGATCCGTGGCTGCAGAAAAAAAAACTGGCCTACATGTTATTTTGGGTTTGAGGAAAGTGTCGTTTCATATTTCTTCCTCACGGTCACAGTCCCAAGCCTCCACTCCTATTATTTATTTTATTTTATTTTTCAATTACTATTATATGGCTTTTATTTTTGAAACCAAGCAGCAGGCTGGCAGCGCTGTGAGAGAGCTGGAAGGAGGAGACGGAGGGCCGCTGGTGGACACGCTGCTTTTGGCGCAGCCTCTAATTGATATTGAGCGAGCTGCTGGTGAGGAGCGCGCGGGGCCACTGCTGGCTAATCTATGCTTTAATCAGCGCGTGTAATGAGAGTGGCGGCACGCGCACAGAGAAAAGAGACCTACAAGCAACGTCTGTCAGGGTCCGGGGGAAAATATTGGGTCTAATTGTCGTGATTAAAGAAAACTAGAAGACTGGTAGGGCTGGTTGAGAGGGGGGAAGAGAAAGCGTGGCCGCTGTCTAAGGTGCTGAATACTGAAGCTCCTGCAGGTAACACTCACGTCACCCTTATAGGCTAATAGTGGGGCAGCGTAGCCAGAAACTCCATAACAATATTGCACTTTGTGATACAAGCATCAAATTTAGTACAGTTACATGCAGAGGCATTTCAAAAAGATGATGATGAGGCATCAAGAATTTTCAACATGGCGCCAATGGCAGCCATTTTTCAAAATGGTCCCCAATAATAACCGTTTTCATATCAATTGTATCAGGGATGGATATTCACTGATACTAAGAACCCAACAAGTTTAATTTGTCTACCATCGGAGATGATGGAGCTTAGATAAGAAATTGGTAGGGCTTAAACAGGGGTTATTTATTTCTGAAATTTCATGTGACATAAAAATGGAAAAGATAAGATAGAACTTGAGTTTAGGGTTGAAACCCTATATTGCAGAACGTATCATATTTGATACATGAGTTTCAAAGACCTCAATCTCATCAACATGATAAACAGTTTCTTTAAAAACCTGTTAAAAGTATTCAAAAAGAAAACATGTATCCTACCACCTTGAGGATAGTCATATCACTACAGTCAGCTGAAGTTGTATTTTAGCCCTTCTCAAAATGTCTTCTCTCATGAAATCATCCACTCACATATTCGGCAAAATTATGGCTGATTTTCAAGAAATTGCAGTGAGAATAACATCTGCATAGTTACTTTAAAAAGTGTTTCCTGTATCAAATGAATGAATATCTACCAAAAACTACTAAAATAGTTGGCAAATAATAATAATGCCTTTGGCTACAACTCTGCAAAATGTCATGTTTGTATCACAAAATGAACAATTGTTGCAGTTATTTCTTTCACTATAATGTAGCCTCTCAAGCTAGCCTCTATTGAGGTCTTCAAATCTAGATACATTCAATCAGGGGCGTCACTAGGTCTATGGACAGGGGAGGCTTAGTCCTCAGGAGATGCACAGGATGTCAGCAAATGTTGCATGCAAGCACAAATACTAAAATGATTTGTGTTGTTCAATTATCTTTAAATTAAATATTGAAGTAATATTAAAGTACAAAGGTAAGACATGTGCAGAGATAATCTTTACAGCATCCATCTCAAACTGTCTATAACTGCCAACATTTAAGTGTGAAAAAGAGGGAGACGCTCAAAGATATCAGAAAATCCTCCTTTACCCAGTGACCCCGTCCACATGACTGACACTGGCTCAAGTGCAATCAGTTTAAAGACTTCAGTGATAAACACACTGCTGCTTCAATCAAATCAGTTTTTAACATAGTAATCTAGATTTTTAGTAGTGATTATAAAACAGTGAGATGTTGTTTCGCCACATCTTGACATTAAAACCATTGCAGTTCTATTACGCAGGTGGGAAAACATCAGTCATTCATACCATCGAACTTTATACTGTGTGTGCTTATACCTATATGTATACAGAAATAAATGCTTTATGAAAACAACAAATTATTGGGGGTGGTGGTAGAAGGGGGGTCTTAAGAGTATCCGAGAGAGGTGCCAGACTGCCTGAAATAGACCTATTGAAGCCCCTGCATCCAATGTTAGCACTAACAGCTTAGGAAATCATGATCACTATTCAGGTGAGCTTAATGAGTGAATGAGGCTGCTGTTGACGGAACAGCCCGTAACAAGAGAAGAGGAGGAGAGGCAGGAGGAGGGGAGGTAGAAAGAGGGCAGGCCACAGACTGAATAGCAAGCGGAACATTAGGAGAGGTGTGTTTGGGAACACTGTCAGGCAATTAACAGGACATTAGAGATGAAACACACACTCACATGCACGCACGCATACACATCACATGACATCCCCTTATAGCTACATACACGCGTATACATTGCTGGTATGTTCCAGGGGAAGACATAAAATATGACATACACCATTCCCACATTTATAAAATCTATCATCTATCCATGGCTGTTGGTGATACTCACAGTGCCAAAGGTATTGATTCTGCTGGTGATTAGATTGTGTTATGGATGTTAGTAATGGTTTTGCTCTCTATATACGCCAACTGAGCAACATCCATGCGCGCCATCATATGAATAAATTAGTTTGAAATAACCTAAAATTTGGTTTAAAAAAGCAAAACTAATGGTGAACATAAGTAGTGAAGTTAAAACATGACAGAACTTTGGTTGCCATTGAATGCCATCGCACGTTTCTATTTTTGTGGTCACTGAGTGATTGAATGAGAGAGAGGGAGAGAGAGATAGAGAGAGGGAGAGAGAATGAGAGAGAGAGAGAGAGAGAGAACGCAGGGCAGCCGAGCGCCATTTTACGCACAGCCTCAGAGCAAAGCTGTCTGACAGTCTGCCTGCTGCTGAGATTAGCCTCATCTATCCGGTGTCAGCGACGCTCGTGTCCAGAAAATCACAGCATAAACGGGTCTGACTGAGGTTTGTGTGTGTGTGTGTGTGTGTGTGTGTGTGTGTGTGTGTGTGTGAGTGAGAGGGAGAGAGAGAGAGAGAGAGAGAGAGAGAGAGAGAGAGAAAGAGAGAGGGAGAGAGGTCAACTGATCCCTCATAAAAAATAAACTGAAATAGACTGCTGGGCTGTGGGAATGCATAGGGAGGGGAGGAGAGAGATGAGCTGGGTTTCCATGTGACACAAACTGAGTCTTCCCCCGGCTGGGTCTACTTCCTGACCTGGGTGGTGACACTTTATCCATCCATCCATCAATTACCCCTGCATGAATTTTCTTTTTGTACAAACAGGCTGTAAGGAACTCTTTATTCCAGGAGGTTTTTTATCATCAGGAGGGATTCCCCCATAAACAAAATGAGATATCAGTCAGTCCACCGAAGTGACAACTTCTCTAACTAAATGATTGATAGCACAAACTGGAGAGAAATCATTGTTTTTAAGGTTAGGAGGCTCCTTGAGTCACTGGCTGACGGAATGATTACACCTGCAGAAAGCGGGTGTTATAAGCTGAAGAGGAATGGCTCGTGAACCGTGTTCTTCCCCAAAAATTAAAACAGATAAACAACAATAAAACTAGAATTAATATTTTCAAATCATGATAAGGTCAGCTAATGGGAATAGAAGATACATACTGAAATGAGCCAGCAACAATTACTCTCTATTTTAACAGTACACAAATACAAGTGGGTTTTCTTTTTTTGTCTCTGCACTCCATTCATAAATATTTCCGGTGGGAAGGACAAATGGAGATATCAGAAGCGCACGTATTTATGAGCCTTTCTGACAAATAGGCGCAGTTACGCTCCGCCGGCGCACTGCCTGTTTACACAGAGCATCTCCATTCCGGCGCGAGTCCTTTATGGACCTTGTGTGTGTGCGCATCGACGCGCATGAACCCCACTGCGTGTGTGTGTGTGTGTGTGTGTGTCGTCCACAGATGGCCTTGTGACCTTGGTGGGGGTCACCTGTGATGAAGAGGAGGAGGGAGACTGAAGAGGAACCAGTCAAGAAGCAGCAGAAGTTTTGAAGGTGACTGTTTGATTTTCCCATAATGCATCTGGAAATACCAGCGCCCTGTGCCTCCGCCAGGCTCCCCCTCGCGCTCTATCAGCTTATCATAGCTCATATTGGAGCGACCCAGAGTTATTTCCTACACAAATAAAGTGCCTTTGAAAGAGATTAGAGAAATATGTATGAATTTCTGCTTAATTTATTTGATCATTCCACATTACAAAGCTGCGTAGTGCTCAAATGTGATAACAAGTTTTCAGCTCCTTTCATTATGTAAGAGAAATTAGACCTCGGCAGGATTTCAGTGGGGCGCGGTGCTCCCTCGGATAAAATGTAATTTGTGAGGAGAATTTGTTGTATCTGTCACAAATATTCCCAATTAGCTGCGTAATTATTTGAGGGTTTCTGCAATTACGGCTTAAAGCGGTAAATTTGAAGCTGTGGCTGCCCCTAATTGGTCCAGATTTGATATTTTGCATATTTGCATAATGAGGAAATTGGTAGGAAATTGTGTTCATCCATTTGTGAAGAATTCTATGAATTTTATGAATCTGAAAGCCATCCCCCTATGTGCGCGGTGACTTTGCCTCAGCTCCCAGAGGAAGCAGCGCGCGGGGGGGGGGGGCTGTGGATGCAAGGCTGCACGGTCACGTCTCCACGTGCGCCTCACATGCACCCAGGGAGAAAGCGAGAGCTTCACAGAACCGTGTGCGGGAAATGTTGCAGAAATACATACAGTGTGAACAAAAACCAAGTTATTTTATATTTATATTTGCAGTCCGTTACAGTACTAGCAGGTGTGTTTAAAATGTTTAAAATGTACATGTTTTGATGAATTCTATGTTGTGGAATTTGCTTTGTACTCCTGCTCACTGATTTATTAAGCATCAGAGGACCTGCTGATCTTTTTCACTCTGTCAGTTAACAAACAATATGGCTGTATGGGTTTTATTAAGAAGTCTTTGATTTTGTCATTAGGTTTATATTAGATAATTCATCCAGATTGCTCTGTGAGACTTAATTATGCATTATCACAGTGTGCTGATTGATATTGAGAAAGCTAAGTGTTCTATGTAATTGGTAATAAAGAAGGTAATTTTAGAAATTTGTCCAATCAGTAATGATTATGAGGCTGGGAGTAGGTAATGATGTTAACCCTATTTGCCTCTTACACAGTCCACCCCTAGCATATCAAATATTACATATAATAATGTAATAATCCCAACTAAAAGGAAGCTACAACATGATCATTAGTTATCCGAACTATTTCTGGTTTATTTAAGTTAATTTATAAAAAGGGTTCAAACCAGAGTTAGTCTGTATCAGACACTTCACCTCTGAGCGGTTTCTTGGGTACCATATAATACATGAGGTCTCCACCTGGTAATAGGTCCAGTGGAGTGTGTGTGTCTGTGTGGAGTGTGTGTGCTCCTCATGTGAGGGCTCCAGCCCACAGAGAGCCGTATATCAGACAGCAGTAAAAGAGAGACGCTAAGAGCACTGATGAATGTCTCACAGATAGATGTGTTAAGTGACCTTGGGACATTACACTCTCCTTCAAAGATGAAGCAATGATGATTAGGACAGTCTTATCCGACGTCAAGTGTGCTTTTGTGTGTGCACGTGTGTCGAGGATACAGCGTGTGCATCGGCCTCTTTCTACAATATCTTTGTTGAATGATTTTTTTACAGGAATGCTGGGACTTGAACAAACATGTCTGTAGGTTTTGTGCGTTTCAACTTTTATCTTTTTACTTTTAAAGCTGCTTTTGGGGATTTTGGTTTGTGTTCACTTTTGCGCCCCCTGTGGACATCTTGCATCTGATGAACTTGACCTGTCACATATGTAAAAGGCAGCAGGTCTCACAGGCAGTCTAACACCTACCCTATTGGTGACAGTAATTCACACAATGTAAAGCACTTCATGCGTGTTGCTGATCAGCTCTTGTAGGTCGAAAAAAGGCATCACTGTTGGCATCAGTTTGTTTCATGACCAATTAAACTCCACAGGATGAAGTATACTCTAATGCATCTCATAAGTTAAAATTTTACACAGATCTGCTTAATTTGCATCAGGAACTGCAATTACTGCTTTTTTGGCCTAGCAATGTAAGGTCACTCAATTCATCTGCAAGTTTCCACAAATATTTTCAGGAAATAAAAACTAAGAGTGTCTTAGTAACTGAACTGTAATGGTTGCCAAAAACTGTTTCTTATAATGTTCTGTTACAGCATCTCACTCAGCTTGTGTTTATTTATCCATCATAACTGCAGTGATCTGAAAACTCATCTCAAAAACAAGGCTTTACTTCTTAAAAATGCAATGAAGACCATATACAGATGGTTAGAAAGATGACCAATTAACGTGCTAGCTCTTTCGGGAAAATTTGGATTCTGTCAGTGGGAACCCTGAATTACAGCAATCTGGCTTTTTATTAAGAGGGAAGAAAGCAAACCTAAAAACAAACACAATCACATTGATTTATGAGAGGAAGATCACAGAAAATATCCTTCCTTAATATTCACAGGCAGCTCGTAAAATAGGCTGCATAATAATTTCACCATTTCATGGGATATTAGAGTATAATGACCACAGTCCACCCCTCCACAGGCTACACACACAGACAGAGATACACCTCAACCCCTGGGCAGAGCAGTGTCGGGGCTAATTTATAGGTGAAAATGAAAGGCAAGCTTAATGTAATAGCTCCTTTCAGCCAGGAGATATTACTCGCACCATCACTCCATGGGCTTGGAAAGAGGAAGATTTGGAAACAAGACGGAATAAAGAAGAGAGGAGGTCAAGAAAGGGAGAGAGAGGCGAGGGAGGGGGTGTGGAGACTAAACACATCAACACAGGGATTGGAGGGCTCATAGCACACATTCCTTTTTTTTCCTAGGGAAAAAACAACAACAGCCATGAATGTGTTCCCAATGAATCTACAACTACAAGCCTGAACAAATAGAATCACACACACACACACAAACAGCGGCAACAACAGCAGCAGCAGCAGCAGCTGAAACCAGCGTATTCTACTCTTTGAGTTAATGGGAATAAAATACCTCAGTGGATGAGTGCAGATGTGTTTGATACAAATAGTCATTTTCCTATTTGCTGCCTCATTGGGCATGATGAATGATGGAAGTCAGGGAGGCGGTGTGATAAATGGCAGCACCTTGGCTCTACTGCATGGCCTATTGATTCTCCTTCTTTATTACCCCTCCAACCCAGCTGGCTGCTCTGAACCCCCACCACACACGCACCCACCCACCTCTCTCCAACCTACCCGCACATGCACGCTAACACACACACGCACATGCAGTGCGAGCAGGGAAACAAACATATGCGCATGCAGTCGTGCTCGGGGAATACACACACAAAAAACATGCAACACATGCACATTTGAAGACAAACAAACTGCAGAAAAGTGACATGTAAGGAAAAAAGTAAAAGAAAGTGTTCTAAAAGGTTAGAGGAAAGGTCAAGAGCTGAGTTTTCATGAAATGCATGTAGGCTTGTTTGGAATCTAAATCCTAAACCAAAATCTAAAAGGGAAAATCCCTACCTAAAGATGACTCAATTAAAAGATGTTTTGCGAAGGTGAATTCATCTCCCTGAAATTGTTCGGTTGGCTATAAATTCAAAGCTGTCAAAGACTGAATAGTTTGATGAGGGATTGGCTCGTGTTTACAACACCATCAGTCACACAGACAAAGCAGGCAGGATAAATCAGTGATATGACCATGAACTGAGCTCTTCATCACCAGGTAATGAGGGTAATATCCTCCTCTGCACACTAACATCCAAGCAAATAGACAAACAGACAAGCCATTGTGCCTTTACTCTCTGCTATGCATATTCTTTCATTGGAAACACTCACTCACACTCATACAGACAGTAAGGTATGGGGTGATGTTTGACAGGTGTGTTTTGAGGTGAGCCGAGAGGCTTACTTCCTGTCGGGCAGCAGGAAGTGACACGGGTCACAGGGACCAAGGTGGAGGAGAGATGTCTCTATCTTCACTGTCATGAAAAAAGAAAACATCAGTCTTTTTCCCACTCTCTCTCCAAAGAAAGAAACAGAGCGATCAAATGGTGCTGACCTCTCAGACTTCAATTTACCTGCTGCATCTCCTTGACCTTGACTCACACAGATAATAATTCAAGGGTCTCGGTGGGGTGATGAATGGTTTGTGTGCATGTGTGCACGTGCATGTGTCTGTGTGTGTGTCCACATATCTAATTCACAAAGACCAAAACAAATGGAGAGGCAGTGAGCTGGACAAACACAGGCAAAGCTTAGACCTACACACTCATGATAAAACCCACAACTGCTAACTCTTATTTGTGTAGTGTAAGCTGATACATAAAATGCTGTTTTTCAGTTGTGACTTACTCTTTTCACTATACAGCAGAATTAGTGCAATGTGGATAATATAGTTAACCTTCTAAATTCAGCAGTTTTTGTTTCACTCTGTGATAATGGTTCTATCCATAAAGAGACTATTTGCAGGGGTGTGTCCAGAGGATGTCCAGGGGTGGCATATGCCTCAAGTATTAAGTGAATTGCATGAGCCATGGTTGAGTATCTACCATGTCAGAGCTTGGAAAACCAGTTAAAAAAAAAAAAACAGTTAAAACCAGTTGGAAAATCACATTTTTGAAATATGACAATAAAATTGATACGATTTCTCTAAGTACTTTAAGATACTCAATATATTGTGGAAACACACTCCTCCTGCCCCCTGCATGAGTCAGTTCACTAATGGGTCATCTTATTCAATAAAATTTCGAAATACTTCTGTGTTTTAGGTGCAACTAAAAGCTTTTCTATTATATGAAAAAGTCAGAAAAGTTTTGCAGGTCAGTCAGAGGCAGAAAGGGGAACTTTGTGAATTTATATTGGTGAGAATTTTGTCATTACATCAGTCTGGTCTTGTCTGTACTATCTCTCTGTTAAAAGTTGAAATGCACATTCAAGGCAATGCAGACGTAAATTTGGCTTTGCAGTTGAGTCAGACTTCTGTCTAATGTGAGCCTGGTTTTTCTAAAGGTTTTGTAAACCTATTCTAAAGGTTTAGCACTACAACTTGCTAAATGCTGCAAAGGGCTACACTCAGGGTGGGTTAAGATGAGACCAGACTCCTTATCTTGTCTTGATATTGAGTCTTTGTTAATAATATAACATAAGGTCGTTTTGACCTGCTGATACTTTTCATTAGTACCAACTTAGAGGTACACTATGAAGTGACACAATAGATAGTAAAGCAAAGTTGAAATAGCTGAAGTCTCCTATTGTTGGAGCATACCTGTCATGGTCCACAGCAGATACCAGGGAGAAGTTTTTACATACTGACGCATTTAAGAGCTTTATTAAGAGGGCCAAATAGTTTTGGTATGCTGTTGCTACACTCAAAACCCTGTAGATACAATTTGATTTTTTCCAAAATCACAGAATGTTAAAAATGACTCTTAGTTAGCAAAAAGTTATAACTCATGAACTCATCGACATTTTTATTCTTCATTCCTTATTCCCTGATATCTGTGAAGCTATTTTTACTTGAATCTTTTTTGGGTTGTGTATAAATAGCATAAGGACGTGTCTGAATAGTTTGTAGGGGTCAGTTCAATAACACTTATGTTCCTGCAGGCTTCATTTTTACCTTAGTGTGTGTGAGTGTGTATTCCCTGTGAGCACACACGTGTACATGTGGGACTTGATGGCCTCCACCTCACGCTCTCTGCTTTAAAAGTCCATTTGGACTCTTGCCTACAATCACCTTCCCGTCGTCGCTGTGGTAACGGAGCCAGGCCTAATTAGTATGCATTATCAATTAACAAACTTAATAGCCGGCAGATTGATTAGATCCTCAGTTATAGGGGCAGAACTCAGGCGAAACATGGAATGAAAAATAATCATACACACAGGCCTGCATGCTCACTCTCTCTCACTCTCTCTCTTACACACACATTTATACACACACAGACACACAGCAGCTCACTAACCTTCTCCTCCTCCTCACTTGTGTAATTACTGTATGCATATGGTGGTGAGTGGATTGGGAATGAGGCAGTGTGAGGTTTTAAATAAACCTTCAGCTTATAATGAGTCAGGCCGCCATGGCTAGTTTAGCTCTGATTGTGCTCCACTCTAATGAATGACAAACCTTCTCCACTGCACATGCATGCACATGCACATGCATACACACACATGAACACTGTGCTGTGTATCAGTACAATAAAGACATGTGACGTGTGTGGAGAAATGTGTTCAGGTTGTATCTTTCACTCCCACATACTGCTACACATTCACAATACACGCACAGACACACACAGACATAGACACACACACTGAGGATGTAATCAGGCGTTAGGTTTACCCTCCTATCAGTCTAATGGAGGTTAATGAATGATTAGGCCTAATAATTTTAGAGTGGAGCTCTAGCTTTGCTACACGATGCATCAAACTCTTTACAATGAGAGGGACACCATACTGGAAGAGGCAGACTCACAATGAGGCGTGTGGAACAACAGGGAACATGTGAAATAATGCCATTAAAATGGAATTAAAGTGTTTGTCATGTTTTGATTTTTATCTCTTGTGCTGTCCATGGTGCTGAAATCTGTAAACTCAAAACTCTAAGCTATAGTAGAAGCATAGCCTTTAAACTAGATCAGCTGAGGGTTATCTTCTACTTATAAAATTTCACTGAGGATTTCTGTTCAGATATTTATGAACTTTTTATCTTTGCTGTTTAATCTCTGTTCAAATGGCTAAATGTCAATGTAAGAGTCTGAGGCAGTTGAGGGAGAAGTCACAACTTGTTGATGAGTTTAAGCTTGTTGAGACTTTCAGCTTTTCTTTGAGGAAAGAGTGAACATATCAAACAAAATTGGTTGCTGATTCTCTTAAACTTTCTGTCACTTCAGGTTTTGAGATGAACTTACCCTACCTTGAATTCTTGATCCATTCGTTAAAAAGTTGTTACATTTCCTAACAATATGGCTATTTTCTGTATCATGTTCAACCTTTTCTAGAATAAAGTTCAAGTAATCTATTGGCACTAAAGTCATGGCAGTGCTGCTTTTTAACTTAAGAGAAACAACTTTTGGTGTTAAAAAAAATAATGAGTTTGAAATGTATTTTCAGTTACAGTAAAATTCAACTGTTATTGTGAAATATAAACTTGATCCATCCCACCTGTTGTTACTAGACCTTTTATAATTCAGTTAGATAAATCACCTGTAGCACAACAATGTAAAACTGTAAAATACATGTTCAATGACCTTACTGAGGAAAAAAATCAAAGACGTGGAAACATTGCTGCCAGTAATTAATTAAAAGTCATTACAAAGTAATTCAATGCATGCTTTACAGTCGCATACAAGGCTAATTGAAGCAGGATGACTGAAATAGAATATTTCTGGAAACAGTTACAAGTTTGTTACCTTTAATTTGCATGTCCATCATTCACAGTACAGAGGCATATTATTTCAAGTTTCAAAATTGTAAGTCTGAATTAAATCCAAAGTTTAAAAAAATGCAATGAAGTGATAAAATGTCTAAAATAAAAAAAGATCTTGCCCTTAAGATTTTAAGTTTACCTGTTTGATTTCCACTGAAGCTACACCTTAACTTTGTGAATTGAAGAATTTTTTTAATTGATGGAGTTAGATCTGCTCTTGAAGATAGCTTTTAAATACAAATAATCAGTCCCTCTGTCACCTTACTCAGTCTATTTTTGAATATTAAAGATGAGTTAGTTGAGTGGCTATTCTGTGCAATCCAAAGAATTAAAAAACACAACTTGGTTCAATTAAACAGCACTCAGTCATGTCTTCTCCACCCGAAGCCCAACCACTAAACACAGACCTCCAGCCTATAGGCCCAGGATATAGAACCCGTGACCTGCTGCCTCGCTCAAAGGCCAAATCATGTGCATTAAAATGCGAACGTGAGCATATTTCAGTGTTAAATTTTATGAAGCATTTAAAGCACCATCCCTCCAGTAGTAAATCCTAATGGTCCTATTTCCTATTCATAATATTCATATTCACCACCTCTAAGCAGTCGCATTAAAAATGTTTGCATCCCAAACCAACTTAGAGGTTGAAATTAAACTGAGTTTGGCAGAGCAGACACATACATATTTACACACAAACACACACATACACAGTGTGACTTTAGTGCAGATGTGCGCCTGCTCTCCTCTGCTGTATTGTGGCCCAGTTTGCAGCCATCTCCCTCTGATGTATAACTCGTTGTCCAAGCCTTAATGTTGATTTATTATCCACCCATAAATTAGAAAAATATGTTTGAGAATTCCACGGCGCAGCCAGGCTCTGCGGCCCGTCTGGGGATTGGCTGACGTGTCAGAGGCGCATATTGGCTCGCCAGGCAGCCTTTTGTTTCCCTGCACCAGCAGGCATTTAATGAGTGCTGATGGCTTAAGGTAAATGTGTTAGGACAGACAGCAACAACAGCCACAAAAACAGCCTGCTACATGGGAGAGACGTGGAGCCACTCAGCAGCATAAACCAGACTTTTATTTTTCCTTCTCTATGCATGTTGAACAAAAACATGATTTTCATTATATATCCTTCAAAGAAACTTTCACAAGCAGTTCACAGCTATAAACTTCATGAGCAGTGTCTTTACAGGACCTTAAAGACTGCTTTTCTAATTTTACAAAGCTTCAGCCTTTAGTTCAGCCGTTCAATAAAATGTCTCTCCAGAGCCAGCTCATCACATTAGCTCCAGTTTCAGCAGTATGCATGCCTATTTTTCTCTTATCCTGCTATTATCAAATAAGGCTGATTATTAGTGGTGATGATTCTGCAGCCGCTCCTGGCTGACTTGTGTACCGACATACATACTAATTTCTAATAAAGCCTCAGACATCTCTGGGGGTAACATGTTGCAGCACAAAGCCAGGCGGCACAGCGGGTTCTATCATAAGTGTATTTGTGCAGTTGGCATTAATCACAGAAGTAATCACGGGTCAGAGTTTAATTTTGTGACATAAAAAGCTGCCATGATGCACACCACGGCATCATCCCAGATTTATCCAGAACAGAGTCTAGCTCCACAAGACACTATGTCCGCTGCATAATCAACACAGTGAGACAGAAACATCATTGTCATCTTGTCTTGAGCTGACACTGTCACTTCATTGTCATGGCTGTTAGGTTTGCTGTGCTGATGTCCTGCTCTGCTGTTTATGTTACAGATGTTGCTGTAATCAGAGCAGCAGTGTGTGAAGGACTCAGCCTCCAACCCAGACCATCATCACGCCTGCAAAAGGTCATTGTGGAAATACTGGCTGATAGTAATGGCTGGGGTACAATGACACATGATTCAACTGAGATAATCTATTTCTCTTGCATTGATACTGCAAACATCAGCTGATAAGGCCTTAAGCCCCTTAGATGCTAATGTTCTTTTAGACACAGTACAATAATATCCAAAAAATGTGACTCATTTGGAGAACTTTTCAAGCTTCCACTAGAGTTAAGATTAAACACCGTTTTAACAGAATCTGGCTCGTCCATAATTTATTTGAGAGACACAGGGCTGGCAGTAGGGTGTGGAGTTGGTTTATATCTCAGGGAGTGGGTGTGACAGAAACAAAGAGGGTAAAGCATTGATGAAATCTACCTAAAGCAATCAACTTCAAAGTACCATTTGCACAATCTTAGATCGTCACAGGCACCAGTATCCTTTGAATTTACAAACTGTACCCATAATGTTTGTGGGAATAAGTCACGTGACAATGAAGATACACAGCTGCACCACTCAGCACCTGCTACCTAGTTAGCATCCCAGCTCTATGCAACAAAAGGTCAATTGGGTGAGAAACCATGAAAATGTTACATACAATTATTCAGTTTGAGTATTTAAAATCAAAGAATCTATTGTGAGAAAGGAATCAAAAAGTTATAGAATGTGATTCAAGCTGTGATCCAAAAGCGTTAAGATGGCTTTTATTTCCCTCAGTCTAAACATAAAATACTATGAAATTAGATTTTAACAGCCTTTTTGCTCTTCTGATGTCCACATCCTTCACTAGTAACTGAAGTAGCTTTTTAAAATGCTGTGTATCCTTCATATTTACTTTTTTTTATAAAATTCTACAAAGACTGTTTCTGATAGCAGTAATTTTTTAGCATTAGCAGTTGCGCTAAATGTGGGAACTGTACCCTTGAGAGACCAAGCGTGTTTTGTTTCTCTGCTTCCATTGTTGTTTAGTAAAGTTTAAATCAGAAGTGCTGACCCTTCTCGATTTTGATGCAAACTGCTGTTGCTGTCCAACCCTTCATTTTTCCTTTGAGACAATTGTTCCCCAGTATCCTTTTAATAATAAGTTAATAACCCTATTTTCGTAGTTTTTGTAATCTCGTTAGATATTTTCTCTGCTTGATGCATGCTAATGATTCGATCCGTCATATACAGACTAACATTTTTTCCAAGACCGATGTGTCTTTTGCCATGGTTGTTTAAAAAATGAAAAGTTACTCATTGCATCAGCTGGGATTAAATGATTTGTTGCCAGCTGAAAGATAATCACCCATGCAGTAATTATACAACAGGAGGCTTTTTTTTTTTTTTTTACCTATTTGCTTAGTTAAATCCAGGTGCCAACTTTTGTTGGCCAGGCAGTGTACTTTACATTGAAAACTATTGAATAACGTCAGTGGACACAGGCCCTCAGTGTCAAATCTACCAGCGGGTAAGAGTCAGATAAAAACAACAAAGAGCCTTCAGGCCTTGTTCACATCTCTTGTTGTGTAGAATTTCATAATGATCTTTATGTTTTAGTGCAAGTGTAGATCAGACAAGATCAGCACGGACTTAAAAAGTACATCTCTTTCCACGCCAGTCTCAAAAATAATCGCTAACAGAAATCCCTCACAGCTGTTTAAAGTATCTTGTCTTTGTGTCTTGGTGTAGTATCAACAATGAGGCATATACGGTCAGACATCATTAAGGACTTGTGTTTTCCATGACTATCCATAATCATCTCTGTATCTTAATTATCTTGTAAACCTTTTCATACAATTAAACTGCCTGACACCACATTATATGGCCAGTTTGGTCTAAGAACTGCTTTAACCATGAGCAGGGGCTTTGATTGCATCTGGGAAACAATGAATCTCTTCTGCAGAAATCCATATCAGTCAGGACACTGTTGTTGTTTTGATGGCAGCCGTGGAAACAACTGGTGTAGTTTTTAGTGTGGGGTGGATGGAGGAGGGGGGATGCCTGCGAGGCACACTTCTTGTCCGTCAGCAGGGTTAGCTATGTCTCAGTCGGAGCATTTATCCTGGCCCATAATGGGGTGCTGAGTTGCTGGTGGCGGCCATTGTTTAATGATCTCCTTGGGCTCTGGGAGTAAACTACTGCGGTAATCAGAAGGGTAAACTCAGCTATATTTCAATTTGGAGAGCCGCTCTTCCGTTCAGAGAGGCCGCTCTGAGACGATAAATAATAGGACTATTTAGCCTATCCCACAGGCTGCTTCTCTGACACCTACCCAAACACACACACACACACACACACACACACACACACACACACACACACACACACACATATAAGGCAGCCTATAACAATTCATGTCCCTTCCATAAATCAGCCCCACTAAAAGCTGGTGATTAGCGACATCATTTAGCCCCTAAAACCCAAACAGCGACAACTGTTTCCTTCCCTGTTTCAGGCAGAAGATGGAGAGATGCACAGATGGTAAATTGGTTGGAGGGGAATGAACTGGAGCTGGATGGCTGGACTTGGGGATGTAGAATAAATCCAATGCACGTTTGAGCTCTGGAGTTGAGATTATTCAGACTACTTATTGTAGAAAGGGATGGTTTTGACCTTGCAGAGAAAGCTTGATCAACAAAGAAAGGGATTCTGTTCTTTAAGAAGCATACCGTTGCAATTGGGCAGTTTGGAAATGATTGCTCCCTTACTTAAATTCTTGTCATTATTTATTTTTTTTAAATATGATGAAATGTTTTGGTACGTTTGAAGCAGAGACTCTTTTGCAGACAGAAATCTGGATTCACTGCTTTAAAACAATGAAAATGTATCATTATAAAACATCTATAGGAGGTGATGTTGCTATTTCTAATTATTTCATTCATTTGATTTATGTTTGCTTTTCATGGAGACATAAACAATTGGTAACAGGATAAAAAAATAAAATATTCATTTTTGTACTCTTGCTATCATGCCGACTTCATTTCTGTTGCTCTGCGTGCACTTAAATCTATGTTCTATCAAGACTAAAGGACAATGCATTGCAATATTGCATTACTTTTACCTTATCAGCATTTTCAAATTATGTTTGAACTATTCCAGGCAGCTGTGGCAGCGTGGAGCCCACCTGGTGTTTGTTTGTGCTGAAAAAAAAATGTCATGCTGAGAAGAGTCCAAAGTGAAAAAGAAAATGAAGTTGTTGATGGTGCCACACAGAGCATTAGAAATGCAATATATTATATTTAGATTGCTTTGAAACTTTTATGCAGATGGAGTATTCACAGTCAATCTTACTCTTTACTTCTCTGGTCGCTTTTACTATTCTCTGCAGCAAAAAAAAAACAAAGAAATGCACACAAAGTAAAAGTAAGACAAGATTTTTGTCTTACATTTTTGCTTTAATTTTCTGTTGTCAAAAAATGAAGGCATGCAAAGAAATGCTGAATATGAAAAGAGTATAAACCTCCAATGTAATTTCAGATATTATTGAGATGTTTAAGCTGAATTATACTTATCTGCAAGAAGAGAAATTGAAATTTCTCCCGCCAATTAAACCCTCATTTTTCAAACCACTCTTTCCCACGACCACTAAAATCAAACAGATTAAGCAACCAAACCCAACAATTTTCTCATCTAGCACCCTGCATGCTGTTCCTCTGGTCTCAGTGGAGAACGATGAGACGTGTGTCTGATGATGGCTTCCTAAAGAGCTTCAATTAATGGCCTGTCACTTATCATTAGAGCCGCTGAAAGGCGGGACGCCGGGGAGCAAGCTGCAAACAAAGGCACGTTTTAGAACGTCAATTTTTAAAAGCACCCATTGACTCTCTATTCTGGCTGCTAGCCTCTGAGGCCCCAGTCCCTGCTGGCCCCGGGCCCTGCTGGCTCTCCTGGGGGATTAGGGGGGATCTGGAGAAATTAGCCGTTTGGATGACAAGCAGAGACCAAAGGACGAGCGGGTGTTAATGTCCCCTTTCACTGGGACAAAAGCAGTGGGGATTTTAAATAACACGTCTCCACTGCCGCCTGCGTCCACTCTGATGTCAGTGTGTGTGTGTGGTAGGTTGCACAGCAGTGTTAATTGACTGAAGATGTGTGTGACAGAGCAGGAGGAATCGGTGTGTCTGCAAACAGCATTCTGCATCTGTGGCTTGGGAATCATTTTTGAACTGAAATTGAGGAGTAAAGAGCGAGGCATTGACTTAATTCTGCACAATTTAAACATTTCTATGTTGATTGGTGCCAATTTGAAAGCAATACTGCCTCTTTATTTTGACAATGAACACTGCCCTTGTCAGTGATTTCTCAAAAGCTGTAAATTAGATTAAAGAAATATGTCCTTTAGGGGAAAAAAAGGGCAAGAAGTAAACATTGAACATGAAGTTGAATGATTCCCATCGTAGTCCAGCTAACTGTGATGTGGCCCTGGCCTGGTTGTTTACTCTTCATTACAGTTTGAGACAGAGGCAGGGAGATCCTCAAAGAGAACATCCACAACAACATCCTCTTGACTGGGAGCTCTGCAGTGCTGCTTTTGTCCATTACGCTTGGCCTCCTCATTGACAGCCAATAAATCATTCATTTAGAGGCAAAGCAGGGAGAGAATCAAACAGCCATTTCGGAGCCTGAGGCCTTTCAGTGTAGTGGCTGCTGCAGGCCACAGATCTAATGTAGAGTGGCTCTGCTGCAGGCGGGTGGAAGGGCTCTTAAGAGACAGGAGCGCATTGTTTGGAGAGACGGGAAACGCTGCTCTCATTAGACCTGGAGCTGAAAACCAACCTGAAAGGCCTGCTTCAATTTACCTGCCCTGTGCTTGGAATAAATCACTCCTCCGTGTGTGTGTGTGTGTGTGTGTGTGTGTGTGTGTGCGTGTGTGTGTGACTACTTATGATTGTGTGTACAACTGCTAACACATACACACACTCATAAGCAGACACTTACAAAGAGCTTTATACATGCCTTTCAGAGCGCACCTCTTCAGGCTCTGAGTTGTTTTAGCGCAGCGCTTGTTAAAGGTAAAACCTTTTACCTCTCTGCTTCTGATGGCCCTTTTATTAAGCTGCTTTCTCATTCAAATCAGAATCACAATTAAGCCTGACCTGACTTGTGTTTTTTTTTTCCTCTTTTCTCCTGTAGATTTGAGTATGTTTCACACAAAGTGACTCGTGGCTGCTGCTGCTGGAGCAGGATTGTTGTCTTTCAGCTGATACAAATAAGAGCTGCTACATCAAGGGATATATTTTGGCACATGGCTAATCTGGTCTTCTATAAAAATAAAAAACAAAGTTTTTAAGTTTAATCTGTGATCCATGATTGCTGGATGTCACTGGTGCAAATGAATAAACAAACTGTGCACTATAGTGTTGATCCTTATCATTTCTGCATATTAGAAGAGGGGGATTTTTACATTCTTTTTTATTTTTGAAACTAATAATGATACATAGACTTGAAAAACATTTGATACAGAAAATTACTACATTACTAACAGAAAATCAAACAAAAACACTTATTAGTGGTTAAAAAAAACAATGTTTCTGATATTGTGTTATTCATGTATATTTTTCTATCAAGACACAAGAATTGATCACTATCATTATCTTTAGATTTCTCTCTCTCCTTCCCTCTCTCTCTCTCTCTCTCTCTCTCTCTCTCTCTCTCTGTCATCTGTTGGCTTTCACCACAGTTTCTGACTTGACCGAGCCAATTGCAAAAAACAAACAAACAAAAACTTTCTGTATACAGAAGACATTTCCATCTCACTTAACATACAAAGACTGGGGTTTTGTCTAGTGTGCATCTTTTATTTATTTATTTTTTTTGTCATTTGGGGTAAGTAAGAATTTAAAAGTACAATAACTAAACTTGGTCTTGGTACAGAAAGTTTGGTCATTACTGTCGTGAGTTCACTATTAGCTATTAGTGTTATTGTAGCTGAATACACTTCTTCTTCCCATTGCTGTGTAGTTGGAGCTATCACCAATCTATTCTCCCCCATTTATTAGGTAGAAACTTGACGGAGAACCTAATCTAATGACAGACAGTAAGAGCTTTCTGTAGGTATGGGTACTGAGAATCAAGAATCAATAAGCAATGGTTCAATCCATCGACATCACTACCCTTTGCAGGCTTGACGGTAACTTATCCAGGAAATTGCATTGATAGCAAGCAGTTAGTTTACATCAATATAACTTAAGTTTTGAAACAGAATTTCAACTTTCATCACAAAAACATATCACAATAACTTTTTGTGACCAACACTTAAAACTTAAAAATGACTAAATACTCACAGGTAAATGTTTTCCAAACAGGAGCCGTGCAGACTCATGGTTGACTTCGGCATCACTACGGCAAGCCCAAGGTTCCAAACAACTAAAGGTATTGTTTGGCCCACTTAAGTCACTTTAAAAAATACATCAGCCTCACCTGATGCAGCATTTTTACTTCTTTTTATTCATTTATACCCAGAGATATCTAAATCCATTGACCAATTTCATATCTGTTTATTTGTTTTAAACCAAATAAAGTGTTATTGCCACAGAAAACCTGTAAAGCTACATTTTATTCAGAAAATTGACAGGAGGAATTGAGAGAATCCATGAAGAATCAGATGAAGGTATTGGTATCAATACAATCTCATCAATACCCATACCTAACTGTATTTTTATTCTAATCTTTGTTTTAAAAGTGAATAAGACACTTCTGAGAATTGTATTATCTCTACAGACTCTTGGCATGAAAAATGTGAGTTCATTTTGAACCCAGATTTAGCCCTTGGTCATAGCTCTGCTGGATTTCACTAGAGCCAGAAACTCACTCAGCGCAGCCAAAGTAAAAAGAATCTAATACTTTACACCCAGCCGTCAGGCACAGCAGGTTACACTCTGTGACAAATTCCAACGCACACTGAGACAAAGCAAAATGAAAAAAAAGAGGTATAAATTACACAGTCACAGACAAAAAAGAGATGAAGCAGAAGGAAAAGCAGCACAGGAAGGTAAGAAGAAGGAGGAGGAGAGAGGGAGCAGGAGAAGAGGAGGTTGAGAGCAGGAGGCTCTCTGTGGGATGGCGCTGGCCGAGATGTCAGACTATTTAAATACTGATGAGGCCCTCCGACTCTCCTCCTCCTCTCTGCTAATGACATTCTCGTCACAGCCCGACACAAGAACCTGCAGCCTCCAGCATGCTTGTCACAACACAACACACACACAACACCCACCCACACACACACACACACACACACACACACACACATACACACACACACACAACACACACACAGAAAGCCAACACAACAGGGTGCATCTGTGTTTGTGTGTCAGGGGGATTCTCACTCTGCTGTTCTGTCAGGGTGTGTGGCATCGCTGAGAGTTGATAAATCTCCTCTTCCTCGTCAGAGAGTGCAGCGACTCGCTCAAACTAAAATAAGCTCTACTTGGGTCACTTCGCCTCTCCTTTCCCCTTCCCTCTTCCCTCACTTTATCATCCATTTGTCCTCTTTGCCTGCTGTGTCTCTACCAGCATTTCAAATGAAGGTGTCACACTATCAGATAAAAACACACATCATAAATGAGGTGAAATGGAATCAGACTCTTATTGAATGCCTGCTTGAAAAACTGGGTTTTGTCTGTCAGTACTTCACTCTGTTTCACTTTGTATCGATTTCTGCCGTGTTTGGTTTGAAGTGAACAGAACATATGCATTTGAGCTAATGACAGTCTGTGTCTGTGGTGCTGCTGACAGGAAACAGCAGGTGATGGAGCTACACCACAGAGACACCAGTCTGCTGTAAACACCGTGAAAACCTCTGCCTCACAAAACACACAAGTCTGCCTGACACATGAACACATTATCATGTCAGACAATAAAAATGTGAAACAGACACTGTTTGTTTGAGTTTCACCATGCCACCACATTTCCAATTGTTATTGCAGCTGGAAACAAAACTTTTGTGCTAAATTGGCTTTAAAAAGATGTCATAAACCTGTCCGTCCATCCTTCATCGCCTCTCCTCGTCTTCTCCTTCCGTCTCCTCTTTGTGACTTTAGCTCTAAAGCAGAGGAGAGTGTCAGCAGGCGCTCTGTTTGATTCAGTGCTATCTAACCTTGCTTTATGAAAGCATTAAATTGATGGTTCCAGACCAGCCCAGAGAAAATGCACATAAAACTGAGACTAACTGAGAGATAATAGTCCTCGTAAACTGGTCTAAGAGCTCTATAACTCACAGCGTCCTCAGCTCGTTCTGTCTTACACAGCACGCACTGTCGCATCCAAAATACTGATGGGCCCAGCGGCACAAACCGCAATACAGACACAAACAAAGAGGACAGGACAAATCAAAGAATGATCAAAAACTGACGAGAGAGACTGCTTTCTATTCTAAATGTATGAGTTTATTTTGAAGCACTGATTTAAATTTGTACTTAAGATTATTATAGTTTTGAGGTACATTAAAAGTTAAAGAACAATTACGGACATACTTTGCTCATCTGTGACTTCTACAAATGTAAATGTGTGCGTCAGACCTCAAAGCAATAGTGTGACATTTCAAGTGAGATAACTTTATTATTGAGCCATTTGAATGCTGCAGGATCTGGGTTTTAGCTGACCTAGTTTTCACTTTTCACTTTTCAAGCTAAGCCTACGGTATCCTAACTGTAGCTATCTCTGATTCTGTATTTGTGTTTAAAAATGGATGACAGACATCTGCTGTGCCGTACTCAAGCCGGATGGCCTGGGCCAATTATTGATACTAATATTGGCATTTTGGAAGCCTTTTTTTTTCAGCAAATTGGCCAATAAGAGATCAATTTAAAACTTGGTTGATTTGGCTCTCTGTCTGCAGTCAGTACTCTGGTTTCAGCTTTATCCCACCCATAGTACTATCTGATTGGTTAACAGAACCACAGCCCAGGGAACAGCCAATCAGCAGTGAAAGCTGTGAATGCACAGAGTTCTCACATACAGCAGAGAGGAGAGAACGTTTTGCCATCATGATTCAAAATTTTGACACCAATATTTCGACTTTTACTGCAAATTAAAATTGTCTTAAAATACTGCTTATCCGCTTACTTAAATACTAATAACGTATTGGTATTGCCCTTGAAAGAACGATCTGTCTTTGATATGCATGGACACATTATTATTCAATTTAACAGATGGCATATTGTGAATGAAAAGTATGATTTTCTGTCATGTTGGATGTCAAAACTCAAAGAATCTGTGGGAGTATGTAGTCGGAGTAGTAGGGATCTACCGTCAACCTGATCAGTGATGAGGCCTGCAAAAGCCAACTGTGTGTGCATTTTTGCGTGTGTGTGTGTGTGTGAGGGTGTGTAGTAAGAGAAAGAGACGATGAAGACATTCTTCCCTCCAGTATTTCTGCTCAGCTCCCAAAAGCCAGCTCTGAGTATAATCCTGGGCCTCCTTTGTCGTACCTTTACCAAACTCTTCAAGCCTCGGTTTCTTCCTCTCGGGACAACCATAACAATCAAACATTTCTGCTGTTTATATCACGTTTACAAAGTGCACTAGGACACTAAAATGTATGGGGCAGTGACTGCTATTGTTTATGCAGACAATAAGTGTTGTGTGCAGTGATATCTGTGAGTGCACTGGAGATCTTTGCAGGTTGCACAGGGTGGTAATGGATGGCCGCCAGGTGCCCGCTGACGTGTTATTCTTTTATAAAACATTGCCTCAGCGTACCGGAGCGCAGGGGAGAGCGTGTCACGTGTGTGATGAATGACCAGAGGGTAACATCTTCACTCCTGACCCCTAACACACACAGCCGTGCATGCTCACACACAGACACAAAATACACAAAATCAAGCATGCACTCATGCACACTGAAGTTAGTAAACAGGTTTTTTTCTTTTTGCTCTGAATCCACTAAGCAGATGGTGATCCAGATGCAGGTTGGTGACCTCTCTGTGTGCCTTCCCTTTGAGTGTGCTTTGAATACAGAGTAAGGAAACATCTTTGCTTTCTTACCAAAGCGTGGACTTGTGGCTGTTTCATGGCTTTATTATTCCTTATTTGATCCATCATTAAAAAAAAGAGAATTCTTCTTTACTTCCTCTTAATTATGACACAGTCTGACTAACAGGCCAGTAGCCATCAAAGCTATCCTCTGCTATGTCTTCAACAAAAGCATGAAAGAAGAACATCAAACACAGCCCTCTATTAACACAAGCAGAGCCAGGGCTGCTGGACAATGCAGAGGAGCTGGAGAGGTGAGTAATAAGCAAGCAGTGACCTTCTGCTTTTCATGCACAGAAATGGCACTTGAATGCAGCATGTGGTCGATGTAACAAGCAGGCAAAGAATGTTTATACATCAGAGGCTTTACCTGAGGAGGAGAAAAGGAAAGAGAGAGACAGAGAAAGAGATAAGAAGAGAAGGAGACATGATAAGGAGGAAAGCGAGACAGAAGGGGTGAGGAGGAAGACAATGAGACAAGGAGACAGAGACAGAGTGGGTGAAGGTGGAGCGGGTGGGGAAGGGGGGCAGGCAGCCAGTCTATTATCAGGGGTCTATAGAGAAGCATTTAGGGACAAATAGGACACCACCCCCCGTCACCCCAAAACCATTCAGCCCCTGTCAGCCCGGCCCATTCAGACAAACCCCAGGAGGGGAGAGGAGGAAGACGAGGGGGGACAGAAGGGGAGGACGCAAGAGCGGCGTGGTGGGGTGGATGGTAAGGGGGCTGAAGATGGAGTACCCCAGTACCACCCTTCCATGATGCTTCAGATGCTGTATCCTAGCGACGGCACTCTGGGTGTGACCTGTAGTCATATGGCTCCATTCAGTGTCACACCTCTTGAACACACACACACACACACACACACACACACACAGAGGGAGGAGGCAAAACAGGCTCTTATGTACAACAATTAGCACAGATCATGCCCCCACAACCTGGCCATACCAGTTAACCCACAGGGGAGTGAACATAATTACCATCAACAGACAGAGGGGAGTTTATCTTTACACACTTAAGATGATCCACTTTGCACACATACACACACACAGAGGGTAGAGTCATCCCATCCAAAAAAGTCTCTGTTTCAGCATGCTGTCAATCACATGCTAATTACCACGAGCTGCAGTATTGATGCTGCTCTCCTCTGCCTGATTTTCATATGGAATTAGTATTTAATGAGTTGTGTGCAGATTAATTACGACGTAATGATGTTTAATTGTTTCTGTCTAATTGTTGTGGCACTCTTTGTATCAAAGTTGCAGAGAATTTGTTTAGTTTTAGTTCAAATGGGAACAGTTAGTCTCAAAAAGACTCCACTGAGCACTCATTTGAAACTTAAATATCTGTTAAGGGAGTCTTTTCATCACAATTCTGATTTCTTCCTCTGCGAAAACTTCTGAGTGATTCTGTAGTTGAGGTTTTGAAGACTGCTGGTCGCATGGTGTGTTTTTTAAAATCTATTTGATTCAAAAAGTCTATCATTTGACTCGGCGGTTGTCTTTACGGTGACAATATGAACACAAACAGACACTCACAGAGGGTCTTAGTCTGGTAATCCCCCCTCTCAGATGGATAAATGTCTTTATCAGCCTTGTTTGGCCTAATAGATTTATATACTCCATCTATTATTTATCCAAGGATTATCACTGTTGCCTGAAGGTAGTGATGTACAATGTTTACAATGACCTTGGGACACACACACATGCGCTCACTCACACACACGCTTTTACAGCACACTCAATTTGGCATTGAATTGGTGAGTGATAATAAACAGGCGTGCAATAATTGTCCCAAAGTCACTTTGTTCTTCTTCAACCCTTGTGAGCCCATTCTGAGGCCTATTGAATAAGATTGTCTACCAAGTCTTTATGACTCCTCATTAAAACACACTTTTATCATTTGTTATAATATAGCACACTCCTCTCCAAATGACATCATTAAACATAATTCAATCTTTACCTCTTCTTCATGTGTGCTGCTTTTCTTGATTTATCCCCACTTTTATTTCATTTTCTGTCCTTGTCCACAGTGGCTGCAAACTGCTGTACTGCCCCTCTGTGGACACTGGCGGAGCTGCACACTTGCAACTACAGGTGACTGCAAAAAAAAAAAAAAGATAAATAAATAAATAAGAAAAAATAAAATGCCAAGGCCTTCACACAGTCCACTCAAAACAAATTGATCTACAGTATTACTGGAATACAAACAGACAGCGTCAAGTTTGCACAAATGTTGCCAAGCACAAAGATTTGGCACAGAAACAAACACTCACATATACACTTTAGACACACTCGCTCACACACGCACGCATAGGGCAATTTAGTAAATGTCATCAGGTCTGCAGAAAGAGAGGGAAATAGGCCTGCCCCCCATCTTTGTATCGGGAACACAGGTGAGATTGATGAGCAGCGTCTGTTTATGATATCGGTTATTCAAGATGAAAGATGAGGGTTTGTAGAGGGGTTCCTCCCATTCACTGTCATTGATTTACACACACATACACACACATACACACAAACATAGGACAGCATACCCACAGTGAGTGTCCTTCTTTTGTCAATAGTCAAGGTTATTTTATGTGCTGTAGAAAATTTGACTAACATCAAACAGCGGATGGAATAAAACTTTTGTTTGTGATGACAGAGCAAAGACGCGGGCATGTAAGAGCTGAGTGAATATCTATCAACAAAGAAAGAACATAAAACTGTGGTTTAAAAGTAATAAAAAGATGGCTGAGACATTTGTGAAGAGCAGTCAGGGTAGAAAGCGAAGCACTCAAGTCAAAGCTAATTCTTGCTCTGCTGAATTAAAACCTCAACCTCTCTGGCATTAACATCCACACAGAGACAAGTGCTGTGGTAAGTGAATGTGTTGCCTGTGTTTGTGTCAAAAGCCTGTTTTGTTTTTTTTTTCTTCCCCAGCCAATTAGAGGGACTTGGGCAACAAAAGGCAGCTAATTTTGTCAAGCTTCTGTAAATGGAATGATGGATGCTGACGTTTGGGGAGGGTGGGCTGTGCTGTGAGTGAATACACGCTACATGCTGCTTGGTTACTCAGCACGGCCTCCTTCATTAAAGCTCCTTGTGGAGGAACACGTACACGCAGACACAAACATTCCCTATTCAGGATGAATTAAAAACCCACAACACACTACTTTTCACAAGAGAGCGTTCATTATGTGGCCCTAATGTAATGGCATAAAGCACGGGAGCAACAGCCTATCAAGTGCAGCAATTTGGCTTTTTTTTCACTGCTGCTGTTTCGTTGCTATAGGGTAATTTGTAGCACTCAGCAGGGGCAGGGGGAAAGTGAATCAAGATTAATTTACATGCAGGCGAACACTTAGGCAAAGGCAGAGCGGTAAGCAAACGCACCGTCTCTGCAGCTGAGCAGGGAAAGGAGGCAGCAAGTGAGGAAAGAAGGAGGGAGAGAAGTGTTTGGGTAATTAAGGAGCATCAAATGTGATTGCTGAAGGCGGTTAAAAGGCCACAAAATGTCGACTGCGGTCGCTTGCAGAATGCATACTCCGTGTTTTAAGCAAACATGCATTGAGAGGTGTGGACTCTGCAGCTGCACACACAAACCCCTCCACATTCAGACTTCTTTGATCGCCTTTTCTTTAAAGAGTGTTATTCTAACACATTTGTAGGTTTCAATTTAGGGGAAGGATGCCCCACCAAACAAGATAGCGCACTGGAAAAACCAAAGAAAGCACTGCAGAAAAATAGAAGCTTATTCAATTGAGACCCTTGATTTGAATAAAGCATCACCCATATCACGGTGACACAAAGACAAAGTAAAATGTCCCAGAAGATGTAAGGTTGAAGTGACAAGGCTAACTCGGACAAACCGCTGCAAGTATCAGACACAAATGCAGCGACCATTGCACCAGAGAGCGGGAATGAAAATGCTAAATGAGCTGTTTGAGCCGGACATACACACATCTTGTTGAAGCTGCATCCTTGCCCCACTGAACAGACTTAACATATCAGAGCACAAGAAAGAGATCACTGAGATGGGATAAAAAGAGAATAGCCGGTTGAGTTTCTCCCCTCTATCGCTCAGTGGTAATGGACCCTGGACCGGGCCTGTGGCAGGGGAATCTGATCAAGCATTCATGCAATCCTGCAGGCACACACATACACACACACACACACACACACACACACACAAACACACACAGAATCACTCTGTCAAATCTGAATAAACACAAACACACACAGGTTGGATTGTGGGGTGCAGCTTGGGGATTTGGGCTGAGCGTCTGGCATATTTGGCCATCTCAGATCTCCTGTCAGGGCCTGAATGCGGGATGACAGCGAGAGGGAGCCCGCAGCGTCTGGAGACCTGTCTCCATCTCTGCATCTCTCACATAAACAAATTCTCCCATCGCTGTATTCAGACTAGCCTCTCTGCTCTATTACACACAACACACAGCTGCCACAAGCACTCAGACACCCAATCAACAACCACAGAGAGAGAGAGAGAGAGAGATAGGAAAGGAAAGGGGAAAAGAGAGAAGGGGAAGACAGAGCAAAAAGGGGGAGATGGAGGGGAGGAGAAAGCGAGACAGGAGGAGCAGCGTCGAGGGAGATGCTGAGATGAGGGCCCGGTGCTCTGAAACTCAGCGTTCTGTCTGGCCGAGCAGGAACCTCCTAAGAGCAGGAGGACGACGAGCAGTAGGATGAAAGAGAAATGGGCTCTAGTGGGATGAGGAATAAACGAGGGCTGGAGAGGGGGCTGAGGGGTACAAACGCACTGAACGCATGAAATATTAGGACCACCTGCTCTTTCCATGAAACACAATAAGCAAGACAATGCAAAATCTTTGGAGCTGTTTTGTGCAGTATAATGGATTGGGCACCTAGGCATCTCTGCATCCAAGCAAAAAGGAGTTTGAAAATGAATGCCTGCAATTTATTTACTTAATAATCATGTTTTTGTGTATGGTTTTTATCCTCTGGAGGACTTTGACAATTCAGTCACAATTAAAGTCTCAATTAAGGCTAGTGACGTTGCACTTGAGACCTGAATTGGTCTTGAGACTGCATTTTGAAGGCTCTGGTCTTGTCTCAGTCTGGGACAGGTCTGACTCTGGATTTTCTGTCAAGATTGGTTGAGACCAGCACTGATCTGCTATTCTTCAATTTTATGAATGTGATAATGATATAATGTTGTAATTTCACTTAAAACATTCACTGTTAGCTCACGGATGGTTTTGCCTCCATGGAAATCTTTTCCAGTGCCTTATGCGTCAGATACCTGAGAAAACTTGGACATCAGTTCATCTCTTACTTAGTCAAAAATACCTCTGAACACTTACTTTAGGCCTCCACATAAATAATTGTGGACGTATGACTGGCTTTTAAATACATACAAGGGTTCTTTTTAAATTAAATTTGTTAAAATTTTACAATTTTGAAAGATTTTTATACACCTTGTTTGTGTCTGTCAAATGTACCCAAAAGAAAACTAGATTTAAGAGACAATACTCCTTACTGTTCGCCTTTGACGTGGCTCTTAAAATGGATTTTTATGGTCTTTTTCATGGTCTACAGAAGATCTCCATGGTGCGAACTATGAAACCTTTAAAATGGAGCAGATCACGTTCTCTTTGAAGCTTAGAAAACCTAGTGTAAGGTTTTGGTTATTATGTAGTTACTGAGTCATCTTGTTTTCTCTGTGGTCTGTAGGTTGGTTGTGTCCTACAATGTGTTTTTCAGATTCAGACTGCCTGAATCTTTGGCCCTCATGAATTTAAGGAAGCTGCGGATCATGAACATCTTTCTCTGGAGCTCAACTGACCAGACAAGCCAGTGTAGTACCAGGATCATCTAAGCAGCTTTTGGTTCTTTTGGCAGTGGGGGCAAGTGCTAAGTCTTGCTGGAATATGAAATTGGCATCTCCATAAAGCTTGTCAGCAGAGTGATACATGAAGGGCTCCAAAATTTCCTGGTAATTGGCCTCTTGAGCTTTGGCCTCCAGAAACAAAACAGGGTGCACCAACAAAGCTGCGTAAACCATCACTGGCTCTAGGAACTTTACTCTGGACTTTTAGACACTTGGATTCTGTGCCTCTCCACTTTTCACCACAAAACTCTTGGTCCTTGATTCCAGATCAAAATGTAATGTAAAATTACTTCTGTCTGTAAAAAGAACTTCAGACAACTGAGTCCCAGTCCAGATCTTTTTCTCCTTCACCCCCGGTAAGACACTAAAACTTAGTCTCTGGTTTAGGAGTGAACTCGTATTTTCAGAGAATTCAAAAGCACCTGGGAGAAAAGTCTTGGTGGTAAAGTTGAACTGGTCAGCGTATGAGTTTGATGGGTGGACTAGAACACACCCTGACAGCGCACTGTTCAGTCAGATTGATCTGGCACATTACAAAACATCCCTCCTCCTTCCTCTGCATCCTTACTCTCTGCTCCCTCCTCTTCTGATCAGAGTATTGATCAGCCACCAGTCGATTGGTTGCTTCTCTCTGATCTGGGCCGGGCCAATTACCTCAGTGAGTAATAGTGATTAGTTTGTGTCCAGATCAATCGACGCTGATACAGGTAGAGAGGCTGTGGATGGGGCCGAGGGAACCACTGACGATTCACATCAACAGCATATTCGTGAAACAACAACAGTGTTGTTTAAGATCCTCAGCTTATTGTATCTTAAATGTAATCATTTCATAATGACATGAAACATCAACAAATTGCAAATCTAGGGACCACCAGAGACTCTAGGCTCAAAATGGGCTTTTATCTTTGCAAAAGAGGAATTGTACGTCTTTTCCTCACATCAGTTTTATAAAGTCCGTATAACACAAACACACATACACATACACACACAAAGACAAACACACACACAATGTCACATGCACTGAGTGCTTATATCTCAGCCTATGCCATTGGTGTGACATTGTACAGGTCATTAGAGGAAAACTAGTGCTAATGTCGAAGGCAAATCTATTTATGTTGATAGTATTCATGGGCAATCTTTCCATAACATTGATCAACACAGTTTGTCTAATAGGAAAATAATAAACAATTACTCCTGCAGACGAGGAGGGTAATTGATTTTCTTCTGTAAATTACTACCACCATCAGGCCTGCGTACACAGAAAGGTGATCATCTGCATAAAATCAATGGGATATGATCCTATCTGTATGATAATCATGGACTGTAACCAAGGAGCCTTCATTAGCTTCAGAAAGAGGAACGTGGAGGGTGAGACAAAGAGATGGACGAGGCGAGTGGAGAGACTTCGACCAGATGTAGAGACAGCTGTCCTCTTCATAAAATCAGTCTGTGACACTGATGGTGGAGAAATCAGAGAGAAGAGGACCATTGAGTCGAGTCAAAGCTGTATAATCATATGTAGCATTTGTCAAACAGTTTAAGGGTATCTTAGAATAAAAGATTATTCCTTTTATTCCATCATGAAGTCAACTGCTTATTTACTCTGTTTATTTATCAAAGCCACTTCTTACATTTCAACTCAGCTGCCTTTTTACAAAACTGCACATGGTTTTTATGATCCACAATAGAGCTGCATGTTAAATTCAAGCAGCACTTTTATCCTAGGATTGCACAAGTCTGAACTTATCACAGCAAATCTGGAAATTTACTTTAAAGCTCCTCCAAAGATATTTCTTCTGTTTAAGAAATAGACTGAGGCAAAAACTGTCTGCTCTTTTGACCCATGAGAGGTCATCACAAAGACTATTTCTGTTCAGTTATTTTCAATGTGGAAATCCACTTATCGAGAGTGGTGATTGACAGCATGCTGCTGGAATGGACTTTGTTTACATTTCTACTGTGAAGATATACAATGAGGGTTTAACTTATTAAATAATGTATAGAGAAATGTTGAGATTTTTTTGGTCAGAAAACAACACTTAATCCTTTACAGGAGATGACAAAGATACAATCTACGCTGCTTGTCTGCAGGGGGCGCTAAAAACAAAAGACAACAAAGCCCTGGAAGATGGAGTGGGGAATGTCAGTCCTCAAAGGTAGGGTCTACAGGATTTTCCTAAAAACTAAAATTTCAACATTTGCCCATCTATGGGCCTTTACACATGTGTGTCAATGTTTGTGTCTGCCTCAACCCCTCCCTCTGCCCTCTCCTTTGCGTGTATTCTGACATTCTGGTTGTCTCAGGATGTTTTTGGGTGGAGAGAAGGCGTAGTGGCCTGGCTCATGAGTCTCTCCTACGTAGAAACATGATGCTACAGGTGCTTGCTGGACTAATGAGTGTGTTCACATAGCTACAGTCAGAGGCAGTGGTTGTGTGCTGCTGCTGGCACTAAAAGCCATGAGGGAGCCCAGTTTGAATGTTGTGTTTCCAAACAGTGACAAAAATTCCTGAAAACCCTCTTTCAAAGGCCTAGAAGTCAGATTCAACCTCAGGCTGCCCATGTTAGCTTCTGAACATGTGGTGCACAACTCAACCACTTAGCTAAACCATATCACACCTTTTGCTTACAATCAGATGAAGCACAAACAAGCTACCAGCATCTCAAGACAAAGCCAAGACTTGTTGACTGATTGTGACAACACCACTGCTGCTTACCCTGAAAAATCAAATGCTCTTATTAAAATACGAAAAATGTTCCAGCCCTTGAAAGCAAAGGAGACAGAGGCAGCATTAAATCTCTGATTAATTTCTGATGTGTGATCACACCACCCCTGGTGTTCCCAGTCTCAGACACGCCTCATGATGATGGGTGAGCCCACCAACAGATGGCTGAAAGTACAGTCCTCCAAATCAATACCACCAGCAAAAATAATACAACCACACTCTTTGACAGACAAGTATCAGCCTGACACAAGAACAAAAGATGAATAAGAACTGAGATGACTAACGCTATTTTCAAACTTCTCACCGTATGCGGATTTGCTAGTTGGTAGAAGATTTTTAAGTATTAGTTAGATGACATAATGAAGATTACAAATGTTAATTTCATGGACTAACTTCTTGATAAGAGTTGAGGGGCTGCTCTGGCTCAGTGGTAGAGTGGGTTATCATTCAGTCAAAAAGGCTGAAGGTCCAATCTTCTATTCCTGCAGTCTCACGTCAAAGTTTCCAACATTTTGTCTCAAATAGCTCTCAAAGGCAAAACCACCAGTGTGTGAATGTGATAGTAATGGTTGGCACTAATGAAGCAGCCTCTGCTTCTGCAAAAATGTTTTGAGTGGTCAAAACACTAGAACTGTGATAATAAGAGTATGGTCAAATTATCATTTAAAAAACAAATAAGTTTCTCACTGAAATGACAGTTTATACCAAATGTAAGACAGTGAATGACGCTTGGACAGTGAATCACCTATACCACGTTCACCAAGACATAGAGCTTTTAGTTTAATTACTTCACCTTCCCTCCACATATCTATGATTCACCTTTCCTTCTTCCTGTCTATTTAAGAGCCCAACACAAGACATCTGACGTGATGAATCTATTTTAGGTTCTGCTGCCACTCAAACTCTTTTCATCCTGTGGAAAATGTGGAACACTACTTTGTTAGACCCTAAAAACCAAACAGAGGTCTTTTCAATAATAAAGGCTTTGGGCTTTTAAAGCTGAGAGAATGAGGAGCTAGAGACAAACAGGAGGAAGAGGCTTTCAGTATATTAGCCTCTCAAATCAAATCATTACAAAGAGAGGACAGAGGCAGCCTTTAACATATAAGGAGGCCTGGACACGGACGAATAAAGACAGCGCTTTGTTTGAATCTGTTCTCCCTTCATAGGTTTTAATGGCCTATGGTAAAGTGAAGTGCGTTAACACTTGATAACTACATTAGGACTGTTTTTTAAGAGTGTAAGAAGGCTTAGTCCATTTACCATCTCATTTAACATTTGCATTACTCTGGGATATTGTGCAGAAGTAAATCAAAACCTCTGGCACGCTCAGTCCGTACCCTGTTACCAAATCATACTGATTTATTAGAACAGTAGTGTATTCTTTAGGTAGAGACCGTATGCAAATTGAATCCACCCAAAATTAAGTTTGCAAGTTTGGATGGAGCAAATGTGCAGTAGAATTATAGTTGTGAAGAAGTAGCTTTGTCCAGATTGATGTCCTGTTTCCGTCAAGAGCGGCTGGAAGGCTGGGATCACTCAATACTAATCAACAGGCTGGACACGAGCTGGTCTTTATCACTTTGTCCCCTTTATATGACTCCCAACCTTGGCTGCGCGACCAGTTGCCTGATTTCTCATTTTGTTGCACTGCGACTGACAGTGAGCGGCTCTGATTGAGGGGATCCATTAGGGATCAGCCTGAGGAAAGCCGGTTTGATGGATGAGACCAGCAGTCACCTTCAGAGCTTGCTAACAACACCTGTATCCTTTCTGTCACACACACACACACACACACACACACACACACACACACACACACACACACACACACACACACACACACAAACACACACACACACACACACACACACACATCGTATTGCTGACATACAACAATTCATACAGCGTTCTATGTACAGAGTGAGAGACAGGAGGATTTTGAAAGATAAAAGTCTTGTCTGTTTGAGCTAAAGTGTGCTCTGTTAAACCTATTTTTAAGAGGAAAAACTAATATGAGGTTAACTACAGCAAAGGAAATAACTGGACTTTTAGTTAATACCAAATTAACATTTTAGAGCTATTGTTTGATTTTAAATTTCAAACTTGAAATAGTAATAAAATGACCACCTAAAAGCTCCAAAAATTAGCCTAAAACAGCAGAAAAATTTATCAAATTGTCTTATCCATGATGACAAACTCACTTCAACCTATGATGCACCTCCATTAAAAAATGTTACAGATTAAGGATACAGGGGGAAAATAAAACATGTTCAAAGCTTGCTACCAATAACACCACTAGAGTTTCTCTATCAATTTGCATCTTCATTTTTACAAACTCAATTTCAGATTTAGGGACTTAAACCCAGAGGATATAAGGTTTCAGAATAGGTGCCATACTATAGCATTATTAGCTTAAAGTTGCTGTGAGGATCCTGTTAGTGACCATTTTGTTGGCCTCTTGTGGACATAACAATATCTCTAATATCTTTGCTGGCATACATATATTCATTCAAAGACATAAAAAAATCATCTCAAACACAGAAATGATTCCTCTTTATGCCATTGGTCTTTGCAGATCAATGAGATAAATCCTTCTTAAAGCTCTGGTTAGGAGTCCCTTCCAGCAGGATATAGACCATACTCAAATGATCACTGATGCTTTTAGAGAACTACTAAAACAAACTTCTGAAGACCATTGTCCACAAATCTACTCTTCTAAAGAGCTGTTTGTCTTTATTTATGTTTTCCAAAGCAAATACAAACACATGCACAAGATAAACTTGGTGAAAGGTTGATAGGTGCAGAAGAGACACTAAACTTATTATTGCACTGAAAGTTCCTCCTAGAAGCTTTAATTTTCAAATCAGAAAAGCTTCTTGATTTCTCTTTTCTTGCACCAAAAAGAAATGTGTAAAATCTATCACTCGAACAATGTTACTGATGTAGAATCTGACTATTAATCAAGCAGAACAGATCTAGTTTCAGTGTTGGCAGAGAAATTAACACAGCCTGGAATAGAGGGAATTATGAGTACGTAATAAATATGCCCATGCTGTTACACTACAATTTGGATAAAAAATAGATCTTGAAAATTTGTATCTCTCATCTTGATTATCATTACTTTTTTCTTCATTTATTTATTGTATCACCTCCTAATGCGTATGTTCTCTCTGTCTGTGTCTGTGCAGTGCATATTGGAGCACACACTTGTACCTACTGAATGTGATGTTGACGTGAATATTCTTCTGTGAGTGTAGCTGCAGCAGTCTAATTGCTCTCAGCTGAATTATCTCATTAGGGCCCATCAGCACGTGACATTTAAATACAGCTCTGCTAAAAGCCTCTCTGCTTATTTAGTATTAACATTACCATCCATCACATACTTCACAGTCAGAGGAAAGGCCCTGGCCTACATCCTGTTAGCTCTTTTACCCCCCAGCTCCTGACTCCTCAGGCCTGTGGGTAATTTCTGAAGCTTCCAATTAATGCATTTAATAAGAATGATGTTGCTAAGAAAGAGCATAATCATATCACATGGCCCAAAAAAAAGTGTGTTAAAAAGAGGAGGTGCTGTGATGAGTGAAGGTAAAGAGAAAGGTGAAATGGAGGATGAGAGATGAAGGAAGAGAGGAGAGGGTGAGAGTGAGGGAGGAAGGTCAACAGAGCGGTGTTAGAGAGGGAAGGTAGAGCCTGATGGGCACCAAATGAACAAATTATGACGGGCTCCATTTTGCAGGATGGGGGTCACACACACCCTCCCCTCCTCCTCCACTCCTCCTCCTCTCTTCTCTTCTCTTCTCTCTCTGACAGTTCAATTTCCCCCTCTCGCCTCCCTGCTCCCCGCCTGCTAATTGTGAGTGAAGCCTTATCATTGGGCCCCCCATCCACCCTTGGTCCGAGGTATCGCTGGTGTCTGAGAGGAGGAGACTGGAATGTCAAAATGTTATCTGAGACAGCAAACAGGCAGGGAGACGGAGGTCACACACAATAAGACTGGACGTTCATCTGAATGCACGCAGGAGGAGGGATGAGCGAACAAAAAGACAAGACAAAGGTGGAGAGAAATTCTCTGAACATAAAAACACACAGGCTGCAGTTTAACTGTAAACATGTTAAAGGAAATATCTCCATGTGTTCTATACACTTAAATTCAGCTTTAAATTCAGCAATAAATAATTGAGTATTTGGTGTCAATCAAAAATAAATAAATAGACAAATAAAAATCAGTGCAAAATTGAGTCAATAGTGTGTGCTAATATTTCATTTCAGGACTGAGGAATAAAACTCTCATAGTTCTTGCCTTAAAAATAGATACACCAGCATCTCATTGGGTAAAACCCACAAAACAATCTCATACACACACTCCTGTCCTTCAATCTTACCCAGAAGCACTTGACTCTTGTGTGCTAAGTGGAAGCTAAGGCATGTTATTTACAGACCAGAGAAGGCCGGGTTTAAATGACACCTGAGGATAGAGCTCATCTCACACCAGTGCTCAGCTCTCTGTCTGTACTTTGTCATTTGAAATTGAAGCATTTGCTCACAGTTTCCTCTTGAGTCGTACTGTTCCCTCTGCTCAAAGCGAGACAGAGACAGATAGACAAACACACTGAGAGATATGAGGCAATCTTTGCACGGCGGAGGGAGCAGGTGGCGGTCGGATGGGTTGGGGTGTAAAGTGCTTGGGGTGGTCAGCTGATAAGGCTGATCTGAGGTCAGGATAATCTGAATGCAAGAAGAACTACGAGGGGCGACACAGGACGGAATCGCTGACCCCAGACGTCCCCTATCACAGAGAGCGAGATGGAGGGTAAGAACAGGACAGAGGGGAGAAGATTCAGAGTAGGAGAGGGAGAGAGAGCACACATCTGTAATCCAACACTGGTAATGAGGGTTAATTCTTTGGTTAAGGATTAACAAGGTGCAAGAGTATGATAGGCAAGCAGGTGCCTTCTTGAATATAAGTTTAAATCAACCCCATTATGGCTGATGTAATTTCAGCTCCAGAGCCCCGCCAAGAGGGAAAGTAATTACGCTTGACATGAGGGACTCTTTCAAAGTAAAACTACAAACCTACCATGCTCTAAGACAATGAGGGGTTGATGATTTATCACTCTTTTAATCTGCCTTCAGATTATCTGAAACCTTTGAAAGTCTAACATCTCCTACTGTACAACACAGCTAATGATAATGCTTTTCTTTTTTTGTTATTTCACCCCTTTATCAGATATAACAGCTAAACAGAGAGAACGGGAATGTGAGGAGCAGAAAGAGGGGAGAAAGTCAAGAGTCCTGACTGGAAACAAGGACTGTCACACTGTGGAAACTGGCACACTTCCGTCAAAACTTCTAAACCATTATGTGTCACATAAAATTGCAACTTTTGAAATTAAAAGCAAAATAAAGTAATAATATTAATCTGTGAGTATTATCTAGCTTGTGTGATTCTAACCCACCACTGCGGCCAACTGTGGTGCTGGGGACCATGAAACTGATAAATCATCTTCAATCTCAAAAATTGTAGTACATTTATAAATGATTCCAAAATGCAGTTGGACATTAAGAAAATATTTATTTATTTATTTTTTAACATTACATTTTGATGCACCTAAATTCAATCTTGAATATCGATCAGAGTTTGGTAAATGATGGTTTGTGGAAGTTCCCTTATCATCATAAATTCCAATCTGGTCCTTTGCATGCTTCAGTGTAGGAACCAGTGCTCTACATAATGTGTTTTCAAGATGTAAGGGTGAACATAATATCATTATTACCTTTATGAGCTCATTACATTTCAGAGATAAACACCTCTTTATAGGAATCAGCTAAACTGGTCACAGCTCAGTGTGGAAGACTCAGACTGACATTGGTGACATAAACTTGCAAGGTCTGCAATTGGCTTTTCACCACAGAGGATAACTTTATGGCTTTTGGCTCCGGATAATGAATAGTACAGACTGAACAGAATGGCAAAGCTGTAAAAAAGTTTACGTAGATCATCAATATTGATTAGTTTCCAAAGCATGTTGTATGTACTTATGCATGCACTATGGCATTGTCTCATGGTATCCCCTTTATGGAAGAGTGTTCTGAGTTACATGGAAGAATGGTGAGGATTGTCTCCTTGAGAACGGACGTTTGGTACCAAAGCTAAGTAAATCTAGATGTGGAATATTTATGAGTGGCTTCATAACCTGTATCAGACTGATTCTAAGGTTCTGAAAGGAACTGCTTCACTGAAAATGTGGAGAAAGCAGATAATAGGAACTTCTGCATGTGAGAAGGTGTTAGGGAAACAACATGGCCAAAGAACAGCTTTTGTGACTTTAAGACCAGGGGAAGACAAATAAGTCTGCGAAGAATACATGGTAATTGTCTTGAATATGTAAATGAAAATGTCAATGCCCACAGTTTCCTGCAAACCTCCCTTTGGGGAGTCTTTTTTCTCATTTTCATTTAAGCTGTATTTATTTCCATATTTACTTATCTTGTATAATGTTGACAAAGTTTGTATTATTTGTTATAGCTTTGTTGATTATCCTTAAAAAGCAATAAAATCAACAAAATTGGTAATCATAAAAAAGCATGTTGTGTGTTTTGTCTGTGTTGTAGCAGCATTATAAATGAAGCTTGATGAACACAAATAATAAGCTTCCATCACAACTATCCGTGCTTACATAGAAACCTAAAAGTCAGAAATGCTGAATACTTCAAGAATGACTTGAGGATCCAATGTATCACTTGTAATCATCAGCAAAACATTTGCAAACATGAATAAATATCAACACTAAAGACATTAACTTAAATATAAACTTGATTTGTATTGTGTTTCACAGTGTTTGTGCTGTAAACCCTGTCATTTCTGTCAGTTCAGGAGGAGTGTGTCGAAGGTTGTTGTGTAGTTAACATCCATGAACATACAACAGATAAACATAGATGCAGATTTGTTATTATTAAAGTTACATTGAATTTTGTATTTATGTTAATTAAAAACTGAGTATTGGGTGTGATTTTTTGGGACACAGTCGATCCTCTGTTTGATTCAGTCAACTTTCACCAACAGGCAAACACGCCGCTTACATGTAGCAGAAAATACTTTCCTCCAGCAAAACTTTGATGCTCAAAACAGTAAATTACATCTTCAGTATTTGTCAGGTCAAAAAATTAGTTTTTCCCAAATGGACTGAATAAAGAAATGACTCTTCACATTCAGTTAATAACTGGGTTTGATCTCTGTGTGTGAGAAATAAAGGGGACCTGACCTCCAAGGCAAGCCCAGACTAACTAATGACAGCCTGAGCTAAGCTAATATTTCATCATCAGCTAGTCGCTGTTGGAATCATCTTGATGCTATTAGAAGCCTAATGGCTAAATACTCCGGTACTGCTAAAGAGGAGGCAGCCAGTGACACACTTCCAGCATCCCCTGACTCGTTTAGCATGGACATAAATGAACATGTGAGATGGAGACATGAGAGAGATGGGCACACCAGTGACCCCTACATACACATGCACGTATACAGACACACATACACACACTCGCAGGCGCGGACATGGTGACCCCTACACGGTTGATGAGACGGGAGCTGATATGCGAGTCAGACGGAGCCACATTTGTAAAAAGCGATAGCCAATTACGGCAGCCCGGGCTGGGGGATAATAGCCTGCCTGTCAGCCTCAGTGTGCAGTATATGAGAGTGCATGTATGTGTGTGTATGTGTGTGTGTTTCTGTGCCTGAGCACGTAGTACCCAGGAGTGAATATTGGGTTTCTATTCTCATCTATTTGCCCTATATCTCCATTCCTTAGATATTAATTTCAGAGCAGTGCTGCAGCACAGGGCCCAGGTCGTTAGTGTGATTCATCTGGGCGTCATCCAAAACGGGCGTGAAAAAGACAGAAAGACTAAGCCATATCTATTAAACTAGGAGGCTTATTTCTGTAAGATTTCTGCACTAAGGGATAAATGGTAAGGATTTTATCCATCAACGCTGCTATTTAAAATAAGGTAGAAATTATGTGATATGGAATAGGTGAAGCAGAATGTAAGGACAAATATAAAAATATTACCAATATATGACGAACATACCATGAAGCACAGAATAAATAACATGTTAGTAGTAGGGTACTATTTCCATATGAGTCTTTAAAGCACTACAGCAACCTACAATTATATACCACTTTTTTATGGAGATATTAGAATTGAAACACAGCAGAGACTGACAGAGAAGGGGGCAACAACACAGTTTGAAATCTCAAACATTACTGCTTGTTCTGTACTTTCCACAGACACATGATCTCCTCAAGGACTCAGCCCTGTCAGCCACAGTGTCCAGCCACCTGAAACAGAGCCATGATAGACTATCAGAGGAAGGGGAACCGTTCGGGGGGAATTGTGTGGATTTAGTGGTCTAGTGCTGACACATGGCTTTGAGCGTGGTAGAAAAGCACTTTAACTCTTCACTGCTTTTATCGCGGGTACACACTCCATAAAACATGGCTCTATGTGGTGGAATGACTCACACGTACAGTAAAACACATAATACATACATAAGGCTCTCTCAGAGGTTGTCAGAGGAAAGGAAATCTAAACCCCTGATGTGGCCTGAGGAGGGAAATCGATAAGAAGAAACTGCACAAATTGTCAAAAAAGTTCACATCACAGGCGACATAGCCCAGCCACTTCAATGAGTTTACACTTTCAATGATGTCTACAAAACTGGCTCAAGCACGCTTTTGTTCCCAGTGTGACAAAACTGAACATAATGGAGTTCTATCTGTCCTATTCTTGCAGAGTCTCAGGTTTTCTGCTGGTGTTCTGCTTTTTTTTCCTGAGTTTGTAGTATTTCAGCTACAGACAAATTTCCAAAGGTGGCGCTCACACAGGCAGAGGTTTGTGCACTACACAAACTCAGTTGTTTTTATTTGTGAAGTCCCTGTGGTTGCTATCATATCATGTTCTGAAAAATCAAATCACGATCGTCACGAAGGTTAAAAAGAAAAACCATATGGAAGCAAAGCAGAGAAAAATGAGTGAAATGGCATTGCTTTTACAGCATTATTTGATTGAATTCAAAGTAGTTCCATAAAAGAATTGATTAACTGGATATAAATTATTTTTCAAGGGCCTGCAGCGTAAAAGCACAAGTTCTATTCTGAACCCATAAATAGTTTGGTCCTGTTTGTGCTGGAGAGAAACGGTGCACAGGTGGTGATATGGTGGATTACAAAAGTTGACAGTACGATTCCTTTCTATAGCAAGCCTGTCCTTGTTTGTTTATAATTCATATGTATTTTAATAACAATCCAAGATTGGGGCTTTAACGCTGAAAACAAACAATGAAGTTAGCACGTATCCTATGTGATATTCCCCCTCTCTCTCTCTCCTATTCATCTCCGTAATAGAGATGCAAGCTCCGTAATGCTCGCTGGGAGCCAAGCATGAGATTGAGGATTTCTCACACACCATGCATTATTCATAGTCCAGAGCAACAGAGTGTGTAAGATGAGAATTACACAGCATGAAGAGAACAGGGGAGAGGGGACCAAAGAGGGGAGAAGTGGGGGTAGAGGGGAGGAAACAGAGGGGAGCAAAAGGTGAGAGAGCGTGGAATAGGGAAAGAGATAAAGGAGGAGAAAAGAGAGCGACATAGTGGACACTGTCAGGCCTGCATTTCCGATCCCTCTGGGGTTAACCCCGGGATTGTTTTTGAAGTTTGTGAACAGTGGGGTGGAGGAAATGAATATGGAACCAGGGAGCCTCGATAGCTCGACCAGATTGGCTCACAATTTGCATTTGTTAAAATGTGCGTCTTGTGAGCCGGTTTGTATTCCGGGCACAAACTGAGTAGTGAGCAGGAAATTTCAGGGTTCTGTTATGATTCGTGTCCGGCCTCCGTTCTTCATAATGAAAAACAATGGGAAGTGAGCCAGGGTTGGAATTGATTTGTTTAACAATGGAAATGAAACAAAGTAGGAGGCACGCTCAAAAAGTAGGAGGCATGCTATGTTAAATGAAAGCTCGGGACCAAGAAATTGCAAGATTGTGCCTGATACAATTTGACAAATGACTTGTAGAGAATGATATAGAGCATTTTTCATCACAATAATTGGTAGATGGATAAAAAATGATTTCATGTCCATTACTGAGCAAAAATATTCCTGTGCTGACATACACCTAAGGCTGGCCAATAAACTCTCCGCGCACTTAAATTACGGCATAGAAAGTTCTTGAAAAAAAGCGCTAACAATTGTAAAAGTAATTCATCAGCATCCATTCTTTCAGATTGTAATTATTAAATCAAAGCAGGATGTGTAATATAAAAAGTAGCAATAAAATTTTAGTTGTTCTTCTGATGACCCCATTTGCTCAGTCTGAAAGCCTTTCTCAGCAGAAGACTAATGTTATTAGTTTCCCAAGTTAATGGAATATTATATTACATATTTTCTCCTTACAACTTAAATGCATATTCAGGCATGGGTGTGTGTGTGTGTGTGCCTGTGTGTGAGTGTGCATGCAAGTGTCTCCTCAGACGCAGCCTTAATGACAAGAATGTGACGGTTACTGGCTTTTTAACTTCCCAGTGATGAAAAGCCAGTATTAATTTAGGCTACAGATTTCATTTGTTCCGAACAGGAAAAACAATATAAATCACTTTTAGAGTGATTAGAGAGAGGGTTAGATTAATCCAGGCCTGATTAGGGCATTATGCTGGCTTGTTATGGACACACAGGGTGACTGACGGTAATTACTGTCTGTAATAGGAGAGCACACGCTCAGTCAAGGCATGAGCCACAGCACAGAGTGTGTGAATTTATGTCTGTGTGTGTGCGTGTGTGTGGTTATGCACTCTATGTGCGTGTATACTTTGACTGAAACTAGGGTTGATAACGTTTGCTTTTCACCAATTACACGCTGAAATATGTCGACTGTGTGCAATCAGGGCGAGAGCTGAGCGCAGTGTTGTGTGTGAGAGACAGCCGAGCAGTTTGCAGAGAGAGAGGTGAAAGAGTCATGGCTTTGTTTATGATTATTGATATCCTTAGACAAACATATTCACCCGCATAATATAAACAGATGGCAGCAGGTGAGGCAAATATTACCCTGTGGAAAATTAGAGGGGTGCTAAATCAGCAAATCGAACCTCAATGTGCACAAAAGACACACACAAACCAGTGCGCACACACCTAACTAATCCATACGCACAATATAGACAGCATCTTAGAGGTATTTCCAGCACAGCACATTTATTAAGAGATATCCTGATTAATCTTATTGTCTTATTACTTCCATGCAAAAATAAAAATCAAATATAACCTCTAAACTAAACTGGTTTATTCCTCTAAATCTGCATTATTACTGTAGGTGTCTTAATAGCACTTAAAAGGATGCAGAAGATTCAGTTGAGAGTCCATACGCCAATATTGTCTCTATTATGGTGAAATTTCTGCAGGTATAAAGCTAAGTATCCTTTATAGTTTGGAAGCAGACATAAGGCACCAAATGAGATGTGTCCCATTAAAGGCATGGAAAATAAGTGTTCATATTTAGCAGAACGCTGCACATCTCTCCTCCATGCTTCTCCTTCTCCTTCTCTCTCCTTCCTTTCTTTTCCTCTGTTCTTTATGGCAGCAAATGTTCCTTTTCATCACATCATTGCTTGAAAGGGAACTTTAACACACCGTTGGCTCAGCAAGAGCTCCACATGATTTGATAGGATGAAAGCCCCCACCAACCCACCACCACCACCACATCCCATAGGTCCCTTTGGGCTGTAAAACAACAGTCTGGAAGCTTATTTTATGAGTGCACGCCTCTGCTCTTTGCATGTTTATGTCAAACATTTGGAACAAATGGCATCCATTGGCTGGAACAACACAGATAAATCTCGTCAATTCGCAGGCAGGGAGAGCAGCGCAGGCCACTGAGAAAGTGGCCCACTTGATGGCTGACAAGAGAAGTGCTTGCATTATTCAATTAATACCTGAAAGGGGGTACATTTTATGCAGAATTTGCTAAAGCATCCACTCGGCAATGTAGGCATGGCACACATAAACACACATACACGACACTCCCACACAAACACAGGGGCTTGTGTTTGCATCCTGGGAAAAGACTGGACTCCCCTTCCATTTTGCCAAATCAAATATACAGTGAGAGCAAGCTAAAAGGCACTTTCAATCAGCCGCTCTGGGTCTGTCTGTCAATCTGGGAACAACAACAATCTAGCCTACTTGGAGTGGTCTAGTCAACATCCATTCCCCAATAAATTCAATCAGTGATGCTTTGTGTGCGTGTGTGAGTTGTGTGTCGAGTGTGTCTAAGTGCAGGTGTTTATGAGAGCGGCAGAGAAAGAGACACAGACTCTTTCTGACAGAGTTGTTTAAGAACACCAAAAGGATCATTTTAAAGTGACACCTGTATGTATACAGGATGTTGAATATTTAAGGTGAAAAATATAAACACATCCAAGATGGGAAAATACACAAGTGAATATATTTTACATTGAGCGAAATTCTGTTCCTCATTCAAAGTGACAAAAGGAATCTCTGAGCTCACCAAATAATCTCAGAAAGCCAAGGAGCAGAGTTAACAGGCCCGAGCTAATGACATTGACGTGGAGGGCTGCACGCTGGAGTGATTGTCTGACTGTTTGAGACCCAAAAGCAGCATGAGCAAGCTCATCATGGACCCGCACTCTCATTATTTGGCCACAAATGGAAATGCAAATCGCTCGCTTTGCTGCGGACGCCTCAAATTTATTAAACTAAAAGGTTTAATTTCCATTTTTCTCTGCATCAGCTTTATTTATAAATGTCGTGCCCTATGAAGACCCTGTTATTTTCTCCCTCTCCTGCAGGCTCTTAACAAATCTGCTCATTAATATGGAAATGGAGAATCAATCGCTTTTCCGGCGACAGAGGGCTGTTTCCCTCTGCGGTGTGTAATGTGCTCTGACTGGTCAACAGAAAAAAACAAACCTGCATGCATTTACACACTATATATAGAGTTATATGTCCGCAAAGTCATCTGTATACAGTTTGTCCATCCATAAAAAGTGTAGGAATATGATTTTCTACTGTGTGTTTTACTATATGGTCATAGCATCTGTTCATTCTGGATGTTCCTGCCCACTCAGAAAACTATGACACTATCACCAGAATGGCACCAGATGTTGCAGCATTAATAAGCCATAATATCAAGTCTTGCTTATCCAACCTTTTCAGAGCCCTAAAATAACACTCATAGACCTTAATGAGATCTAATTATGCACAAGGTTCTTATTCAGGGGCAATATGAGGATAATTGCATTGGCGGCTTTTAACACTTGGTCGTCACGTTGGCCGGTAAATTGCTTCTCTCTTCCTCTCCATCTGTCTGTCTGTCTCTCTGTCCATCCCCCTCTTACCTGTCTATCCTCAGTCAACAGCTAGGAAGGAACTGTCACATCTATCCACTCTGGTCGGCGACCTAATGAACATTTCTAAATGGCGATGACCAGCTGGTTAAGAGACTAATGTGGCAGCTATTTGCCAAAGCGGTTGTTTCCACACAGTCATCTAAGAGAGCGAGAAAGAGGACAAGGATAGAGGTTTTAATGCCAACTCTCCATAAACACACACACACAACCATACAGTACATACACACATCACACTGCATGTTTATCTTTCACATTCTGCAGCAAACAAACCATGTGACGTATTCTCAACCCATAGTGCATTAGTGCTTATTAGGGCCTCAAGGTGTGTGAGTGAGTATGTGTGTCTTATTAGGAAAATTCAGTTTCACTCAAGGTCTCAGCACTGTGGATGCAGACCACTGGTCATTGATTATTCATAGAGTCTGTGATTGGGTCCATTAATACAAGATTAGGGAAGGAACCGATGCTCATTTTGTGTGTGTGTTTGTGCAAGGGTGTGTGTTTGCAGACAGGAGTTGAATTGCAATGAATCTACAGATTGTGATTATGTGCAGTCTATCAAAACAAAACATGGAGGTAAAGCACATACTGTTATGGAGAATGAGCGCATTAGATGCTATGAAGTGTTTGTTCACACATTAACCAAGTTAAATTAGTTAAAGTTAAAGATGGTATTTCAGTCAGCCATAAGGCAGTGTGTAACATGTTGCCTTGGTTGAAAAATTAATCATGAAACTCACGCATTAAAAGGAATACTTTATCCTCCATCATTCACCGCATACTCTGAGATTTCCACCTAATAGCATTTGTTCTTCAATTGAAACTTAATCTGAGTAAATGGTGCTTAAATGTTTAAATCACATTTACAGGCTGTCAACTGATGTGATGTTCTTCACATGGTCACCCTTTGTTTGAATGAAAATAAATTGATGGCAAATGAGAAAGGATTCTGCAAAACCAGCTGAGGAGAAATACTGGATCATAGCTCCCCCAAGTGGCTACTTATGGTAACTAGTAATTTTTGAAAAAAGCTAAAGAGGAAAGGAAGCATTAGGAAAGTCTGATGCTTCATCTACAGGAAGGTAATAGATTTACAGTTAATGCTGAGATTGAAAAAGGAGAAGAGATCACTGCTATGTACTGGCTGGGGACACTTTTTCACTTTCTCAAAGGCAAAAAAAACCCAACTGAACAGCTAACACTTCCACGCTGCCCTCTCAGACAATTGCCCTAGGTCATATTTTCAAACTTTACGAGAAACAGAACAAACTGAACCAAAAAGAGAACACTATCGAGTAATGAAGTGAAAAACAGCATTTTCTTATTAATTAGGATGTTGACCAAGTAACCGGGGTAGGGAGCATCCTGAGGAGCTGACTTAGACAAAAAAAAAAAAATCCTAAAACAATGACACAGGCTGTTAGTTTAAGAAAGCAACAAAATAATCATTATGATCAGTATTACAACCATGAAATGTTACGTAACTAACGGGATGTAAAATACAATGCCTTGTTCATTTATAGCATGTTTCTTCATGCTATTATTGCTATTGTAGCTCCAAATGGGTTAAAAAAAAAGATAATTTATTTTCCATTGATTTTAATTTTAGATATTTGAAAACAAGGTACATTTTGATGAAGATATGTAGACATGTGTTAATGCGCCTGAGTGAGTGAAAAGGCTCATTTTATTTGGCAGCCCCTTTGCCAAGTGCTACTTACTAACATAAAAACAAGAAGTTTTCAAAAATACAGACTACAGACAATAAAATCTAAAATAACAAGATGGCAATCTGGGATAATAGAAGTAACACAGTACAGTGCGAATATTGCTGCTTTTTAATGGGATATGAGTCCTTAACTTTGTTCCTGAATGAATGATAGGATGGTAGTCCTCCAACTGATTGTGGTATTTAATCCTAGTGGTGTGTTGCTCTAAAGCGAGGGTCTTCAACTTTTTTTCGACCATGGACCCCCTAAAATATGCATGCAGTTGTGCCCACAAGTTTACACCCCCTCCAGCAGAATTTTCTGATTTTTTGGGCTTTTTTCAGAAAATATGAATGGTAGCAAAAAATCCTTTCTGTCACCCATGGTAAGAGGTTGGGTGAAGACAATTATTAACAAACAACTGTGTTTACTCTTTTTTGAAATCATAATGACAACGGAAACGTCAAAAACGACCCTGTTCATTTTTTTAATTCACACACTGATTACAAGCAAATAGATCACAGGTGAGGATGATTACCTTTAGTAGATATTCAAACACATTTGTGTTAACTTTTGTGTATTTATCCACCAGAGCATTAAACCACCAGAGTTGTGTAAACTTCTCACAGGGTCATTTTTGATGTTTCTGTTGTCAATAAATGTCTTCACCCAACCACTGAGTGATAGAAAGGATTTTGTGTTATCATTCATATTTTCTGAGAAAGGCCAAAAAATCAGAAATTCTGCCGGGGGGTGTAAACTTTTGTGCACAACTGTATATAAAGCCAAGACTGTAAGATAAATTAATTAAAATTTTGAGATAATAAAGTTAAACTTTTGGAATAATAAAGTCAAACTTTTGAGATTCAAAGTAAAATTTGAGATAGAAAGTCAAAATTGTAGGTTAAACTAGTCAAAATTTTGAGATCATAACGTAAAACTTTTGCAATCAAGTCTAAGTTGTGAGGACAAAAGCCAGAAGTCAGCCAGTTTTTCATCTTCATCTTCACCTTACACTATTTATGTTTACATTAAATAGAATTTTCACTTCAAACAGACAAGGAGTGTTTTCAATAAATGCATGGCCGGGTGAGTCCTCTTTTTGGGTTTTGAGAATAAATGAATTTATATCTATACTGAGGCAATAAAGAGTGAGAGGTTTAGTTTAACAGAATCCACAGTCTGTGATAAAGTCTTGGATAAATACAGTTGTGCCCAAAAGTTTACCCCCCCCCCCAGCAGAATTACTGATTTTTTGGGCTTTTCTCAGAAAATATGAATGATAACACAAAATCCTTTCCATCATTCATGGTTGGTGGTTGGGTGAAGACATTTATTGACAACAGAAACTTGACCCTGTTGAAAAGTTTACACAACTCTGGTGGTTTTGGCCTGATAAATGCACAAAAGTGAGCACAAATGTGTTTGAATGTCTACTAAAGGTGACCATCCTCACCTGTGATCTATTTACTTATAATCAGTGTGTGAATTAAAAAAATGAACAGGGTCGTTTTTGACGTTTCCGTTGTCATTATGATTTCAAAAAAGAGTAAACACAGTTGTTTGTTAATAAATGTTTTCACCAAACCTCTTACCATGGGTGACAGAAAGGTTTTTATGTTATCATTCATATTTGCTAAGAAAAGGCCAAAAAAAATCAGAAAATTCTGCTGAAGGGGGTGTAATCTTTTAGGCACAACTGTAAATCCCTCCGCTGTGTTTGCATGTGTTGTACCCATAGACTGTATGATGGTTGTACCTGTGGACGTCGTGCTCTCCGCGGTGCTGAAACGGTGACGCATGACGGTGCTGATCATCACGCATCCTCTCCTGCCATTTTGGTGCTACAGGCTAACCTGCTAACCGAGGGGTCTCCATCAGAAGGAGGCGGAGAAGTCTGCAAGCAGCAGAGAGAAAGGCAGTCAAATCACAGGATTAAACCTTCCCTGGGGATTTGGGAAGCTCTTCCACATAGAAAACCGTCATAGGAAAGGCTGTATAATGTCCGATTTTGACAGCAACCCGTTTGCAGACCCGGACTTCAGCAATCCCTTTCAGGTAGCTGCTCACTAAGAGATAGCCAGTTAGCTTGGTCACCAACGGCCAGTTTCACTGTAGCTTCCTGCTGCTAACGGCGTTAGCTCGTAGCTTCACGGCTAACAAGAGGTTTCCTTGGTATTTGGCTAAGTAGCAGAACGAGCTAATCGTCATTGTCCGTATTTATCTCCGCCCTGATATATTATAGCTTTTTCTCTTTGTGAAAGAAGTTTGAAGGGACATATGTCTTAAATATTCAGCTAAAATGTTGTAATTACAGGAACGTAAACTCAAACAAAGACACATGATGTTGAGTTGCTAGCTCTTCACACACAGTAAACATTGACACCTGCTAGCTTGATAAATAGTAAACCGGTCGGTTGGTACATTGTGTGCCAAAGATAAATAATTAGAGCAGTCAAATGTCCTCTGAAATGTCTGTATTGCTTTAACATAAACTTGCCTAAATGTGTATTCAATACGTCGCCGCTGGCAGTATCGATATGAAGACTGATTGATTTCGTGAACATCCTCAGTAATATAAATGTAAACTTAAGACAATGTCAGATTGGTCATTCTCCATGTAGGTGCGTACTTTTGTGAAAAAGTGCTCTGTGTTACATGTTATTGTCCTTTGGATACCGGCTTACCTTCAGCAAAAAGGATTTGCCTTTACCTGTGGTTGTCGTCCGACCTGAATCACACCTGTGCAGTAGCAGTGGGCGGATCAATCTAGAATAGCAGTACTTGTGCGACGAGATCAATACTGAAAATTATCAGTATACTGCTGATTTCCTAAATATTATTGTTTCTAGTATGGTTAATCTACCAGTATGTGCAAGCTGTTTGATAAAAATGATACATTTAATGCTGGAGTATAATTTTTCTTGATATCCATGAACATTCAAATTTACTGTGTCACAACCAAGTAAAAAAAAAAAGAAAGCACATGATTATTTTCTGATTAAAAACATACATTTTAGTGGTTATGTGTTATTCTTGATTAATTTAGGTAAGCTACTTTCTGTGGAACAAGTATTGATATCGGTGATACTGGTATTATATTTACTTAGTATTGAATCAATAGCAGATTTTGCAGTCCCGCACACCTCTACTGTTCAGGTGCAGATTTAAATACCATGTCCTCTCCCCTGTTGGGTGTTGTAATCGGTGGGTGGATTGGTTGGAATGAAATACCAGCTTCTTATGGCAGCTTTCTCGGACCACATTCATACACTTCTACGACAATTAGCCTTCAAGTTTGTCATCCAGTTCCCTCCGATCCAGATCTTTTTAAAAGTTTAAATGACCTAAAGATCAAGGCTGTTTTCCAAACCTCCTACAGCGTATCGTACATGAATGTAGCATGCAGTATATACTGCCTACTGCTTTTGAATGTAGTATGACTTTTCTGCTGGGTCTGATTTGTGGCGCGCTATGCTAGTTTTTTGTTTTGCAAATCAGAAGCACAGCACGTGGGAAAAATGTTTCCTAATATAGAATCCAAATACGTTTCTTGAAAAAATGATTTAGGTAATTTATTCTGACCTCAATAAATTTTGTAGCTGTAAATAGATAGGTAGCACCTCCTTTATGACTAGAAGTGACAAGATGTACTTGTGTTACTTTCACACCTTTCCTCTTCTGTCTCACCAACTGTCAAACATTAGTATTGTGGTAATGTAGTTGTAATGCCGACTCATTCCAGTAGGTGAAGATACTGCACCCAAAGCTGAGCACCACCCACATTTGACAGAAAAAGGAGACAATGGCATTAAGAGAAACAGTATACAGGGTAGACTAGCCAGTTGCATACTGAGAAATGTCTTCAGACATTGCATTTTTGGCAAATCAGTAAGCACTGTTGGTATGAAAGGCAGTTTGGAAAACAGCCCAAGATTCGTCATTTGAAATTAGTCTCACCAACAAGTTTGTGTCCTTCAATGTACCTCATGCTCTATGTTAGAACCCTGTCTGTAGTCAGTGTGTAACATGATGTTAAAAACACTGTAATTAATAGACCCAGTAGATGTGTGTTGAGCTGAAGTGATTCACAAATCAAAAGCTTTTGATTTTGTAGTTGCAGCTTCACTCCCTGAAACCCTTTATGATCCTCTCTGTCCATAGGATCCTTCAGTGACGCAGGTGACCCAGTCTGCCCCTCCTGGTGGTCTAGAGGAGTATAACCCCTTCACAGACGCCAGAACGGTCAGCTGCGCTAGCAATGCTTTTGATGAGTGTGTGACTGCATGTGTTTGTCTGCTTCTACGTTTCAAACCTGGTTTCATCCAACTCCCTCTGTCTCACTTCCTCCACCTCTTGGTCACAGAGGATTTCACTGACAAAATTTTCCATTGGCCTAATTAAAGTTCTGATTAAGGGTCCGTCTCTTTGATTGCACAAATATTGACATTGAAAATTTGTGCTGGTTTACAGGCAGCGCCTGGTAATGCACCAAGGTCTGCCCCTGCCCCTGCTCAGAACACACAACCAGCTATCATGAAGCCTACAGAAGAGCCCCCGGCTTACTCACAGCTACAGACTCAGGTATGACACACACAAACCTATTCAGTGAGTCTCATAATTGTACTTTTAAAAGTTCATAAAACATTCCTTCAACATCTCTGTATGTTGTAAAAACTCCTTTTATCAGCTTTTGTTTCACATTTTCTCTTGGTCCTTATAAACCATCTATTTTTCTGTTTTCTACTGGCCAACAGCAGCGTAATGAGGTACTGTCCATCATCTGATGTTTTCCATACATCTTTATATTTCTGTCTTATTAACACCTATGCCCAACCTAAAGTATTCTTCCTGCCATCTAACGTTAGAGCTAGTTCAGTACTAACGAAAAAGGACATGTGAATGAACAATAATAGCTTATTGCTTTTCCAATCCTAACCCCATTTTTCTCTTCTTAAACTAACACACCAAAGTTCCCCTGAGTGGAAAAACAACCCCATTACTTACTTGATAGGATATTATAACTCCTGTCAAATGCTGAGTAGTGAATTTTAAAAGGTTTTCTTGTCTGTGTTAGGACCAAGCACGTGCTCAGGCTGAGTTGTTGAGAAGGCAGGAGGAGTTGGAGAAGAAAGCAGCAGAGCTTGATCGCAGGGAGAGAGAGTTACAGTCGCATGGAGCCGCCGGAGGTTAGTCCGTCAGTCTATTACTAAGTCGCTTCATACACTCATGTAGCACAGAGTTTGAGTGGACATCACCAGACATACATGCTTATATGTCAGTTCAGACTCACCCATACACTTCTTGACATGATGTGTTACTGTTCTTATTACATGATGTGATGATTCTTGTGGAGCAACTTTCTACTACCATGCTTTTTGAAACTGGGCTTTAAATGAAAAACTTTTACCCAGCAGTCAATCCTTGTGTCCTAAATCTACCCAGGTCGTAAGAATAACTGGCCTCCATTGCCAGAGAAGTTCCCTGTGGGCCCCTGTTTCTATCATGACATTGCAGTGGACATTCCTGTAGAGTTCCAAAAGACTGTCAAGATCATGTACAACCTTTGGATGTGTAAGTGAACCCTCTGAAACACTGCATATCAGCCTGTAATGCTCCCAATATCTGTCAATTTATTATCAACCTAAAAAGTTGTTCATCACTTGTTTTGCAGATCAGTTCAGAAAAGAAACAGACATCTGTTTTCTCTTATCTGTTACATGAATAAAATGAGAAATTTTTTCATACTTGTATCGTTTTCATGTCCCAGTCCATGCAGGCACACTCTTTGTGAACATGTTCGGCTGCCTGGCCTGGTTCTGTGTGGATGCATCTCGTGGCGTAGATTTTGGCCTGGCCATGCTCTGGTTCCTGCTGTTCACTCCATGTTCTTTTGTCTGCTGGTACAGACCACTATATGGGGCTTTCAGGTATGAGGACAAGAAAAATGAAAACTGACCTCTTTAGCAGTAGAAAAAAGTAAAAACAACAAATATTTTTAAGAGTTGTTGCTGATTTGTTGTTGTTGTTTTTCTCACCTTGAACTTAATTTTTCTGCTTGTGCTTTACCATCCCCTCATTTCCTCAACCTCTACTCGTTTTTTTTTTGCAGGAGTGACAGTTCATTCCGCTTTTTTGTCTTCTTCTTCGTCTATATCTGCCAGTTTGGAGTTCATGTTCTACAAAGTATAGGAATCACTGGCTGGGGAACATGGTGAGTACTTTTCACAATTTATGATTCTGATTCTCAATGAATGTGCGTGTTAAAGTTCACCCACATTGACATTGTATTGTTTTTCCAGTGGTTGGATTGCAGCCCTTACTGGCCTGAACACCAGTATCCCAGTGGGCATCATCATGTTACTGATCGCAGCTCTGTTCACGGCGCTTTCCGTGGGCTCACTCATTATGTTCAAGAAGGTGAGATGCTCACAAAGTACTAGACACCTATCGCTATATTTAGTAGACCTGGCATTTGTAAGTAAGCTTGAGCTGAGTCAGATATAAATGTTGCTCTGATAGCCAGAGAATACCATCTCACATACTGGATCACTGAATGCTGTGCTAAAGGCTCTGCGGTTCATGTATATCAGTGATTGTAGCTTGTTTCCTTCTCCGCTCCCTCCAGGTGCATGCACTGTATCGCACGACTGGTGCCAGTTTTGAGAAGGCCCAACAGGAGTTTGCGACTGGAGTCATGTCCAACAAAACCGTTCAGACTGCAGCTGCCAACGCTGCTGCCAATGCTGCAACCAACGCTGCTCGTGGAGCCTTCAAACCTCAGCCATAAACTCTCCCTCACACTCGTACAAGCATATACACACACTCTCTCACACACACACACACACACACACACACACACCCACAGATGGAGGTGCACCACTCTGGCTCTGCAGGCAATCAGATAAATTTGAGTCCAGAAATGAATGTTGTTTTACTAAGATTGCTCTGCACACTACATATAGTGCAAGAAGATAGATGCGTTGAAAACAAGGAAGTTAATCAGATGAAGGCACCAGAGTTGTTCACCTTCACTTCAAATCAAAGTTCAGTTAAAAACTCCCCTCTACCCTTCCTTTCTGCTTCTCAGCCTGATGACTGTCTGCTCACAACCCTTGAAACATCCACTAAGTGACTTAGTGTATGTTTGATCGCTCTGGTCTGCTCTGAGTGGGTGGGATCATCTCAAACTATGTTGCGCAGTTCCTACTTGCCCCACTTCTTCTGTCACCTCGAGGTGATCCTAGGTCAGGCAGAGGTCTCATTTCTAGCATACTTTATTTTTGTCATGGTGGTGACCTCCAAACAGCCTCCTGCCTGGTTGTAATACAGTTATGGTCATGATAATCTGAGCACGGTGTTTGGCACATACTAGTTCTGTTTTCTTGGTCAAATACTGGAAGTACTGTGTGCGGTTGACTGACTGGCCCTGTGTGTGAATGTGGACTTCACCTTTAGAAAAATGTGGCTCTGACTTGTTTTTTGTATAATCCAGTGCCTGGTCGCTGAGATCTGAACGCTAAACTGAACCTTGTCCTATATCTGTGCTTCTATTCTAAGACAAATGATCATCCTGATACTCCATATAAACAGTACTGTGTTCTTATGTAAGAACCTGCCACAGCCTCAGCAGAACTCCAGTGACACCTGTCAGCTGATCAATAATTCACACTCTGTGTGCTGCTTTGGTTGGCACTGTGGGCTGGGTCAGCATCTTTGTGGCTCACTGAGATTTGACAGCATGAAAAGAACATGCATGTTTAGCAAACTCGAGGTAGCTTTTTGTTTGGCAAAGTGATTCTGTGAACAGTTAGCCTTTTCATTGGCTACAGATGATGTCTGGTGAAAAGAAACATTGGAGAAACTTTATTTCCCCTCAGTTTTCTGTGAAGAGAGCTGAAGGTGTTGCATGTCCCAGTGGCTATTTGGCTGACTGTTGATATTTTGGATTTGTTTGAGTAATGCCCAGGTCAGCAGATCACCAAAAACCTAATGTAGGTTCAACAGGTGTTTTCACAGTCTAGTACACTAAAACGGGAATATACAAAACAAATATTCACATTTTCCCTCAAGTATGTTTGACTTTAGCATACTTCTATGTGGCTCTGTTCCTCTACATTGTCTGTAGCCCTTTACACCTGGTTTTAAACTAATGCTGCTATAAAGAGCTGCAAAGTCGTGGCTTCCTGCTGTCGTGTTACCCATTCATGTGGAGACATATAGTTGCATACATGGGGAGAGATGTGACCGGACAGTGAAAAGCTATTATTTTCCCTCTGATTAATCTGCTTTCATGAAATAGTAAAAACCCCAAATACTGTGTGTATGAATACTCCAACAACTAACAATCCATTTGCATTACTACAGACAGAAAGCCAGTCTCCTCTGTCATGGTTCAATTACTGGAATTAACTCTAAGCGTTACAGATGGTTGACTTGATGCATTTACATTCATTTATTTAACATGATAACAGTGTTATAAGCACTAAATTGTACAGACTACTGTCGCAGAAGTGAATTATGGATTACATTTGTGTTGTGCTTTAGCACCTCATAGTGGTGATGGTGGTGAGTGTCTGAAGATGTGCATGACAGAGGACTGATGTCTGGTACTGCTTTTAATACAGATGTATGAACTGCACATATAGCGGACTAAATACTCCTGAGAGTGTTCAAAAGATAAAGGTCAATAATTCATTCTGAAATGATAAGCTGACATCTTGGCAGTATTGTTTGTTTGGAGATATTTTGTTTGAAACTCATTGCACATTTCTTGTTTTTGTTGACCTTAGTGCAAAAATTGAAAATGTTTTTATTTATGATGTAATTTAAGTTGTTTGCATTTTTTGTTTGATTTGACATCATGTATTATTTTTGTGTGGTTTTGTAACGACATGATCATAGCATCAGCTAGATTGAAAAGTGTTAAATGTCTGCGGCGTCACCCTGTAAGAGGAGTGTTTGTGTGGACGAAGATGTGTGAATGAAAGGTATGAAAGGAAAAGACAAAAAATCTCCCTCAAGTGTTATTCTATGTCCTGAAAAGCTGTGAGAAATCTACCAAATTCCCATATAGATTTGTTTTTAAATCTTGGTTTGTGATGTGTTCCCTGCCATGTCTATCTTAAAGATGAATTTATCTTTGCTGCAAACACCCACGTCTCCCATGTTTCTATAGTTTTTAACAGTTGCTGAATGAAGCCATGCCATAGTGGGTGACTTTTTATGTATCTGGCGAGTCGGTCTGCAGTACAGAACTATGTATCTGAATTTTGCTGACACAAAACTGTGGTTTTGACCTGTGACCATGTTATTTCACTGAATCAGAGAAGTAAATCATGAAAAAAGGGACACTTGTATATTTTGTAAAGTTGAAAATTTGATCCCCATTATCAATCACATGTAAAAAGAAAATGTAATGCACTCTTGTCTGGCCTTTGTTGCATGTGAAATAGTATGAGTTTTGTATATTTATGGTATTAACATGAAATAAAATTTGAAAGAAACATGTGTGAAGAAGTCATCCCTTGTAGCCTAGATCTGATTTTTATTTCATCTTTTTATCTTTCATATGAAATCAAATTCCTCAGTTTTGCCATACACCACAAGCTTCGAAGCACTTCCCACCACCGCTCTGTATTATCTACTTCCCAACACTGGGTGTCAGTGTTTACTGAGAGAGTTTAATTTTACATGGAAAAGCATGAAGTCAGGGCTCACCAAAGAGAAAGAAAAGTTTCACAAAAATTGCAAAGATGAACTTAAGAAAGCCTAGTTTATTGAGTACAAATAACAGGTTGTTTCTCTCCTCACACATACAAACCTCTTACACACAGTATCAAACAATGTGCCACAGATGCCATTACTTTTTTTGTTAATGTAACAAAAAACAGTAAACATTTAAATTTAAAGACTGGAAAGGCTTTGTATATAAAAATAATAAAAAAAAACCATCCATATCATGATTCCACTCTTCATCCTCTTAGTCTACTCACCCTCACATCAAACACACTAAATTGAGTTATTGCACATCTCATCTAAAATGAAAAGCAATCACAAGAGGTTACATTTACAGCATTTACAGCAATGCAATTAAGCATTTTTTGGAAAAATAAGTGAGTGAACAAAATGTGCAGTAAAGTGAAATGATTGAAGGAATGAGTGCAAAGAAAAGTATCAGGTTATTCTCCACAAGTACCAAAGAAAAAAAGAGGACTTCAGAATTTTTGAGCCACTTATTGAGAGCAGTAAATCCTTACAGAGGTGGGTCTTTTGTGTGGTGTGCCATAAGGTAACTCATGATAAGCTTTATCTCACAGTGAACAAACATACCTACACAAAAGCTCACCATAGCCAAACATCTGGCTGCTCTCTGTTCTTTTTCTGCACACACTCTGCTGAATAAAAGGCTGTGATCAACCCACAAACAATCTATTTAACAGGGGGAACTCCCTTTAAAATGAAAAACCCCATGCATGGCACATTCAGACAGGTAGGTAGAGGGTCTCATTGTCCTGCTGTGCAGCAGATTTGGAGAATATGGACATTTAGGAGCCACAAAACATGTGTAAGCTGTTGAGGGCACACATCTGTTAGTATTCAGAGGTTTGTTGAGGTTTGCAGGTGAACCATTGCAGTGAATGAACATTATAATGATCTTGCAAACCTGCACACTGTTTTACTGGCAGTGTTTAACTTGTCCACAGTAACACTAACAAAAAAATGCACTACTGTTCTCTAAACATCTCTCCTACAACAAAAAAATCAGTGGTTTGTTTAAGGCAAGGATTGTTACAAAAAAGGACAGTATCTTTGTAAAAAACAAATACTGGATTAGAGTTCATGTATCTAAACCAGCTGCTGACCCAACATCCATTCAGGCTTTCAAAAGAGAACAACATCCTAACTATAAAACAGCTGTTATCAAGTCCTCTTTTTCAGTTATCAGCTGATTGGACGTGATCACTCAGAGAAACCCCTCTTCTCTGAGTCCTTGAGATTCGAAGTCCTTGGAGACTCAGAGCAGGCAGATGAGACTCTTCCCCTCCTCAATCTCCTCCTGCACCTTATCGCTGGAGGTGGCAATCTCAGCCTGTGCAGACAGAACTGCGCACAGGAAGGATGCCAGCGTTCCTCCTATTGCTGCATAGAACGCCCAGCCGATTGAACACTGAGATGGCAGAAAGGCCGAGGCATCGGGGCCGCAGTAGCTCTTCACCTTCTCTGAACTCCAACCCGCTGGGTACAGCATGAGCCCCACCATCAGCAACAGGCCTGGAGGAGGAGACGAAACCATGAGACGACAGGTTGAGTCACAAACATCTGAGCCTCACTCCTCAGAGGACAAACATCTCAGGGCACCTATTCACTCTGTGACTCATCTCTGGGGAAGAATACATTTATTTTCAGCTGACATGTCTTTGATTTGTGCTGAGAGGAACGACCCCTCCTCTTTGATTACCGAGTCAAAAGAGCTGTCGAGCCAAACACATCTAACGGAGCCCTTTGTTGAAGGACACGCACATAAAGACTGGGCTGAAGCTGAAACTAGAAAAGCTTAACCTGAAGGTGCTGCAAATATGTAAACTCAGATGCTTCAACTTGTGAACCCAAGAAAAGCAAACAAGCTATGAAAGGGTTAGAAAAGCCACAGAAACAGGCCTGCATAGACATGTAACCACTTTGATTATGTGTGATCATGATTTACTGCATTGGCTTCAGCTGGAAGAATGATAATCACTGTTAAATAACTTCTTGAGTTTATCCATGGTTCTGCAAGTTGATTTTAACAAATGAAAATGTTGCTGTAACTATTTCTTTCCTCATCATCTGGGTGATTTGAATGTGTGATTGCAGAGAAGAAAATATATTAGTGTAAATCCACTGTGAGTACTAGTATTTGGTACACATTTAATACAAATGCCCACTAATTAATAAAAAATGTATCTGGTTTATGCATTTACAACATCATCCATGGGTAAGACTTTCCAGAGCAGTTCTCAAAACAGTTTCTTATCAAAATGGCTGAACTGACCAGTATCACCTGTTGGTAATAACCTTGACAAGTAACACGAAAAATTCCAATAACAATTCTGATTTCCAAATGGCAATATCGCCACTGTCTTTCAATTAATTGTATGACACTTAAGCATAGAAGCTATTCAGGTTAGCATTTCTATTTTAAACATAAATGAAGAAACCAAAGTGGTGGCTTATAGTGCCACTGCAATGCATAAACAAACTCATTAATTTATTGAAAATATGAAAAAACTGCCTTATCAACTAAATATGTCAGGCACCCCTTGCAGTACTTCCACAGAACACCTAGGGGCTGTGGGCCCCCTGTTGCAGATCTCTGCTCTCAGCTGTGTGGTTTATTTAACTAAACCTTGGAACATTTGTGTATTCAATCTCTCTTCTATTTTGTCCTTTTTATTTCTAATGCAACAAATTAAAAAAAGGCAATTGGTGAAAGACATTGAAGCAACAGCAACACACACACACACACACACACACACACACACACACACACACACACACACACACAGATGTCTGACCTCCAATGGCCTGCATGAGTCCACAGATGTTGAACAGGCTCTTCTTCAAGATACTCTGGAAGCACAGGCTGAAGATGGAGATACAGGCCACCACTCCCAGCACTAACGTCCCTGCAGCCAGAAACAACATGGCCGCCTGCCAGAAGCCACTCGCCACTTCTCCAAAGGTCCCAGCGTAGGGTCCACAGCTCACCCCGACTCCTCGACTCCCTATACGAAGGCAGCGGCTGTAGAGACCAAGAGACGGCCGGTACTCCCCAGAGTCCACACCAGCTCCGGTTGCACTGGGGTCTGAGCGAGGGAATCCTAGCAGCCAATCAGGGCTCATGAAGGCGATAAGCTCAGCAAAGGCCACTATGATGCTGAGCAGAGTCCAGAGCATGGAGCGGCATGTTACGATAACATGGCACATGGTGAAAGTCTATAAGAGATGTCAGGTATACTAAAGAAAACCTTTGAAGCCTTTTTAGGCTCGTCAGGGGGTAGAGCACAAGTATTAAGGAGTTTAAATTCCTTTCCTTACAAAGAAAAAGGTTTAGTAGGTGCCCTGGTCAGATCCAGATGTGCTGCTGATCTTATCCTCTTCAAACAGATGCTGACCCTTCTTTCATCTTGGTTTTGCAGTCCTTTAAAGCTCTGGTCATGCCAAATACAACGCTACAATGCACCAAAGCAGCTTCCCTCTGCCATGCTGATGTCTGTACAGTAAACCTAGGGAGACAGAGACATAAGAGAGTCAGAGACACACAATCTGTGTGAAGAAGTAGAGAAAAGAGGAACAGAGCTTGAGAGGACTGATTTCCCATCCAGTATGAATCATGAAGTTCAGCCTCCCACTGAGCGTTACCTTCAGATTCACCATCAGCCAGCTGTGTGTACTGTGAGCAACACTTCCAGATGTCTGAGGGCACAGTCAGGATGACTCACACACATACACACACCACTGCTAGAAACAACAGAGCAGACTGCTACTGTCGTCATTTGATTTGTGATCTGCTTTCTCTGTGTTTTGATTTAATCAATAAAATGACTGGAGCCTTGAGTGTCTCACCCCTGAGCAGCACAGATCAGCACAGATCAGCACAGAGCTTTGTAGCAGCATGTCACATATGACTGAACAACATGCCAGATCCTCACTGCTGTGGTATGCACACATATGACATCTACTGGAGCTCCAGCATCCAGCTCTCTCTTAAGATCACAGTCCAAATAAATGCAGTTAATGCATCAGACTGAGCACTTTAACACAGCTTTTCATTATAATTGACGCCAAATCAAAGGGGATCTATGATCTTTATTCAACAGCTGTCTGCAGCATATGACTGTAACCTCTTACAGATGACATTTTCAGAGCAGTGCTCTTAATCTGAAGTGACTGTGTATGAGTGTTTACACATGTGAGTCACTCTCTGAGCGTCTGTTTGAGTGAGTGTGTAAAGGCCCCAATCAGAGCCATTGTGAGACTGTTGCTATGTTATGATGTTGCTGCTGTGACCACACTGGCCTTAACACAGCAGTGATCTCAAGGGAGCTCTGAGGTTTCTTAGAGGGCGACTGATGTCATGATGCAGTGCTGCGACACACCCAGGAAAATAGTCGGGACCTGGATTAAATACTGTACCACTGGCTGTCTCAGTCTTTTTATTCCTTCAAAAATATCAAGAGATTTTTTTAAAGATCAATTCACCCAAATCACAAAAATTTACATTAAGATTACAAGCACCAAAATCACTTATTTCTGAATGCTATTTCTCAGTATCTGTGGTATGGTTGGACTTTCCCGAGAGAAAATAAATCTATTTAAGGCATGCAGACCAAAAGTCCCCATGATGAAACACACCAGCCGGCAAAGTTTAGCGGTAAGAAACAGGACCTGTCAGAAGAGCCAGAAGAAAGCCAAACAGGGGAGTGATAGAGCACAAGCTTTCGCTAGCTAAAACACGGGTTCACTCCTCGATGACTGTTGTGGATTTGCAACATGCCTAATCAGGGACATCAAGTCTTGATGCAGCTGAGATTACTTTTATATTCCACTGATGCAGATTGATTCATATTCCACACATACCAAGGATCGTATCAAATACTCCATGACAAAATACATTGGTCAGAGGGTGAGGTTATAACATTTATATTTACATTAACTTATTTATATTGGCTGTATGTGCTACATTCAAGTTTAAAATCTCCACTCAATCTGGCATCTGTAAGTGTACAAAAGCAAGCAAAATGTGTTTATAAACATGTAAATTAATTCAGGCAGTAAAGAGTTAAGCTTTTGGTGATAATGTGCATTACAACCCAAATGCAGCAGTTATACTGCAGTGGTCAGTTCAAACTGGAGTCTTGCACAAAGTCTATCAAGAAAATGAAGAGCCAGGTTAAGTTAGCTCTGCTTGGTGAGGTTGTAGTTGGTAGATGCGCACTAGTGAGACGTAACCTAAATCCACTCACATTATGCAGACACATCTTAGGGCACCAAGCTGTGAGTACCACTGGTGCGCCATAGTGTAAAAACCAAACTTTTAAAGATTGCTTTTTGTCATGTTTCAAATGATAGCACTACATTGGTTTAAACAAATACATTACCTAATTGTTTAACATCTTGTAAAAGTTGGCTTGAGGTAAGAAAAGTAGTGCTAAGACGGAAATCTGTTCTCCATGCCTCAAGAGTCATGTCTATGACATTTGCTGATGGTGCTCATGGGAAATGAAGTCTTTATCCCTGTAAAACATGAATTCCAAGTCCCTTGAACTATTAATAGCAAGGTATATGTTTTAGGGGTTTTAGAAATGCCACTCTATTTTGTTTTTCTTTAACGTACTTGGATGACAGCAGTGACTTCAAAGACTTGTGTTTCCAAATCTTGCTGCAATTTTGTTGCATGGCTGGACACCACTGGAACTAAGAGAGAAGTAAACAGGGTGAGGTGACTCCGTAAGATGTCTGTGACAGTTATGAAATGAACAATAAATTATTCTTTAGCTTGGTCGAACAGATCTTTTATATCCACAGAAGGGAAGAAAGGCTAGTTGATCATCTGAGAGTAGACTATTTTTTCATGCTATGGCTCTAATTCCTGCTGAATGTGTCACTTTGTAAAGCCCACAAACATTTATCAAGAGCTGTAAGTCACGCTGATACCCGAGGGGAATAAATGCGGTATTCGGTCATAAAGTCCTCACCAGCCTCCATTTAGGATGCTAAATCATCCAGCCACATCTGTGGAGAATGAATGCTGATATGATCCGAGTCAGTTCAAAACACTTCAGCCATTTCCCAAGCTGCAAAATAAGAGCATTATCTCATGCAGCTAAAAAAATGATTCATGTCAGGTATGAGGAGAAGTGGGTCAGAATAACAAAGTCACAAGCATGACAACATCTGAGGAGGAGGAATGAGATCTGAAACACTTCAGATGAGGGTGGGCTTCAGTTCAGTAGGACTTTGTTGTGTTTGCAGTTCAGGGTTGTTTCCTCAAGTAGTTCTGCTGATGTTATGATGAGTATGAATGACCCTGCTTTGTCTTGAGCTTGACGTTGATGCTTATCTTTTACATTCCCAAGATCATCTTACGCCAAAAACTTTGCCTGAGCAGAATTGTAGAGGAGCGTTTATTCTCTTTCTGCAATCATAATTATAGATTTCATGAACCCTTGGCCAAAGTCTGCATGTAATTACACAGTTTGAAGATAAACTAAGAGAGAGGATTAAAATTGAGCAGAGAGAAAATTTAGAAACACAGGATAAAGTGGCAACGCTACTATTCATTATCAGCCAAAAGGGAAGTGGCAGAAATAAACAGGAAGCAAACAGGAAGCATTGGTGTCAGTGAGACAGCTTTTTAAGCACAATCATGTACAGTAATGATGAGTCAACCTCTTAATCTGTTTTCTAATCTAAACTGTCATACATATTTGTGAAGAGGCGCTAAAATGTTTAAATTTATGTTTCCTTTTCCAGAGGGTGAAAGAAAAAAGTACAAGTGTGATATCTGAATTGTTTGAAAAAGTTCACGATTCATCTTTAGTTCTTGAGTTTATTCCAGCTCTACTTACAGTTATTAAAGTTTTCATTCTCCTGTGTTGGCAATGATTTTACAGTTAAGCACTCAAACAGCCTGACTCACCATACAGACTGCTTTAGCCCTATGTAAAGCATCATGAATAGCCATACATGAGTAATTACAGAAGTGTTAAGCATTTATTTTTGTACATCCATGTTTTTCTCTACACTTTGAGCCACCCAGGCTAAAGCATTGGTTATCTTAATGTGAAGTCTTCTAGTAGCAGCTGATTATAGTCCACCCAGTCCGAGCATGCTGCTGTCACTGAAGACTACAATGCCCTCAAATTAGCAGCTCTGTCTCTTTAAACCACAGGGATGGAGTCTAAACATACCTTGTCGAGGCAGTCAAGAGGCACCTTGTGTGATCTCCACCAGTTTTTACTGGAAATCTCTTCACTCATACCTCATCATGGCTCTCTGTAGTCTCACTGAGGACAACCAAGAGGGACTTTTTCCAGTGGGGTGAATAAGAGAGAAATTTGAGGAAGTATGCATTTGGGCTTTTTTTTTTTCTTTCTTTTCTGATAATGATGTTGAAGGCTTCATATTAAATGACTGAACCAGACTTTTTTTAACTGGGGCACTAAATTCTAAAGACGATGACAGGCAAAGTAAATACCAGGGGCTCAACAAAAACCTATTATCCGTACTGATCACATCTACTTTGACCTTCAATATGAAGAAATACCCCCAGACCTCATACCCCTATTTATTAATCTGATCTAAGAAAGTAAGTCAACAGGGTGGCAGTATGTAACTCCGCAGAACTTGATTCTCTGATGATTTAGAAAGACAACAAAGTCATCATTGTAAGTATTAGAAATCTAAAAAAGTGCTTGAAGTTCTTGAAATAAAAATATGTCTCACTACAAAATCTGAACATGTACAATTTTCTAATTTTAAATGCATATTTTTTACTCTTGACAAGCAACTTAAACATTTAAGTCTTGTAATATCTTGAAATAAGACATTTTCTAGACTTGTCAGGGTGAATGTGGTTCATATGGACAAGTTTTACTAAAAATGAAACACAAATATTTGTTTTTAGTCAAGCTTTTGCAGTTTGCCCTTACCTCATCTGACACCTTCCCTAAACTACTTCAATTCAAATAGAAAGTAATGTAATTTGAGTTTGAGTGGTTATTTTTTGTTGTTACAATACTTATTGGAAAAAAAGTTACAAACTCAGGGGACTTTCTATTTCCCTTTTACACTGTGTCGCATTTGACATTGTTTGGCATCGGCAGAGAAGATTGGGCAAATTTTCATGGGCACAACCCACATACCCAGCTTTGCAACTCATCTCTTAAAAAAATGTTCCTTTCAAATGTTTCACTACTTAAAAATGAAATAAACTGGTTCAACAATAGTATACATTTCACTGCCAAGAAAAATGTACTTAGGCAAACTCTTTTTCTCTCGATGTCTTATTTGCATTTCTGAGACAAACTAAGCTGTCATTATTATGTTTATTTTTTCATTACTGGCTAAAAATCCTCACAGGAGCTTTAATGTAGCATAGTGCTAAACTGTTACATTTGTTCAATTTATTTGACTGTGTAAAAAAGTAGTATGTAAATAAAAGAGTGCATAAGTATCAAAATAATGGTGCTTCTATCATAAATGTGCAATTATTAGTCCTCTATTAGCTCAAACCAACTCGTACTTATCAACAACAACTGTCTTTGTCTATATACACGAGGGGGTGAGTGTACACGCTGTGGTGCAGAAAAGGTCACTTCATCCTGAAACTGATTAATACTTTCCGCTTGTTTGCTTGTTTTTTGAACTGACTTCTGGGAAAGTGCTTGAGCAGCACTTCCTACACAAGGTCAAGCTTTTCTTTGTGTTTATGTGAGCGGTGATATAGGAGTATTTTAGAGTTATGACTTATTCATAGCCCGGCGATCAAGGTGAGAGGTTTCTGCCTCCCCGCTGCTTTTGCTAGATATCTATGTAGTTCAAACTGTAAGATCTTTGTTACTGCTACTCTCTGTGTGCCCGTGGAGTTCACTGTCATAGATATGTATCATCAGCAGCACTGACAGATCACGGGGTCGTCCTGCATGACGCGGAGTTTGACTGATGAGACATTAGATATGCTATGAGATGAAAGCAGTTATTCTTGATTCTGATCTGGACCTGCTTATTCACTGCTGGCAGAAACTTGGTCTGCCACACAGGATTACATGCATGCTGTGAGAACCTGAAGCCAACTTACACACACTTTCCCAACGCTTCATTCAGCGAGCCAACATGAACAGTCTCTTGCTGCTTTGAGACAAACTTTAGTTAATGGAATTTACAGAAAATACAACCCGTGGGCTGCAAGCCATCCAGCCATGTGCACCGCATGTTTGGCTGTTAAACCTGTTGGCCGAGCAGCCCCTAAGACCAATAAAACTCCTACTAATAAAGTCAAACATCAGATAGAGCCGAGACCTTTCACTGCCTCAGACAAAGCAGTGAAAACAAGGCATATTTGGGTCAGTCAGTTGGCCGTTAGATGGAGGAGGCGGCTGGGCTGTAAATCTGGAGTAATTGCTCTGAGATATCAGCAAAGGGCTCTGGTAGCATGCCAAGGTGCTGAGGTAATGAGTCCTGACCACTGAAGTCTGTTGTAGAGGGTGAAAGTGAATGAGGACTGGAGGTGGGTGGTTGAGAGATCCAAAGCACAGTTGACCCAGATTGTTCAAGAAAGGAAAGGTCAGACACGAGACCGTTTGTGGACATGGATTTAAATACTGAAGACGACAACAGCAATGCTCCTGTTTAGGCCTCTCTCCATGGATGAAGTGCATGCCTGGAATTTACCTGATTTCACTCAGGTGTGCTGTGTTTCAGGATGTATGGGTCCAGATCCAGAGCAGGGTTAGACGCACATCCTCAAACACGTAGTAATGATACACTCCCTATTACATTGGACTGCATTGAGTTTTGATCACAGCATGCATTTGCTGCAGCATTATTTCAATAAGCTTCTGCAATGTCACAAGATTTATTTCCATCCAGTGTTGCATTAATGTTTCACAAAGATCTTGTATTGATGATGGAACAGTCTGACCACTACACAAAGCGCATCTCAAAGATTCTCAATGGGGTTAAGGTCTGGACTCTGTGGTGGCCAATCTGTGTGTGAAAAAGATGTCTCATGCTTCCAGAACCACTCTGTCACAATTTGAGCCCAGTGAATCCTGGCATTGTCATCTTGGAAAAGGCCACAGCCATCATTAGGGAAGAAAAAATTCATTCATGGAACAACCTGGTCATCCAGTATATTCAGTTTATTCAGCTGACCTCATTCTTTGGGCACATAATGTTGCTGAACCTTGACCTGAGAAACTGCAGCAACCTCAAATCATAGCACTGCCCCAACAGGCTCGTTCAGTAGGCATCAGGCATAATGCGTGCATCACTTCACCTGCCACTGTTCTTACCTCGATACGCCCAAGACGATGATTCCCCACCATCCTTTCAGTTTTTCACAATGCGCTTGACAGTTCTTCACCCAATTTAAGAAGTTTTTGCAATCTCCTTTGATGTTTTCTCTGCTTGATACACGCCAATGATTTGACCCTACTTAAACAGACGAATATCTTTTCCACAACCACAATATGTGTCTTTCGCCATGGTTGTTTAAGAAATGAGAAGTTACTCATTGCATCAGCTGGGGTTGGATAACTTGTTGCCAGCTGAAGGATGATTGCCAATGCAGTAATTATCCAACTTGAGGCTTGTATTCATTTGCTTAGTTAAATCCAAGAGGGAACCTTTTTTTTTGGCCAGGCAGAGCATAAACATGGGATGTTCTGGCATACCAAACTGAATAGTTTTTGAAGCATAAATTAAAGTTCTGGCTCAAATTTCAGGCCCACACAAACAGAAATACAAATCATTGGTTGAACAAGTCAGAAATTCTGGTGTTGGCCAGCAATGGTGGTGGTGTTTCATCAAAGATGCGCACATCCCTAGTATCATTTTCTCTGAAAGAATTACCCCAGAGAGGCCTAATTCAGGCTTTTTCCACTATGTGCTCCCACAGAGACAATATCCCTTTGTGTGGTACATGTGTGAGGGAAGAGTCTGGAAAATGTCAGGACATGAATGTCTGAAAGCTGTCTGCTCATTGACCAGACTTCATGTGTGAAAGAAAGCTCTGATAAGCATAAGCCTTCCCCAGTTTGTGAAATGAAATTAGAGCAGGTGGATCACCCACTCAGATCAGATGACTCCCCCCTCTGATCTGGCCTTCGGAGGACTCCATTAGCTCATTTTTCTTAACTCACACATCCTGAAACAGAAACCTCAAACCAAGGCAATCTGCTCTGCTCTGCTCTGACCGTGCATCTGGACCAGCGAGCAGGAATGCCCTCAAACCAAAAACCACAGAGAGGCACCATCTTTAAGGCTAACAGTCACCCAAACAAGATGTGGACAATCATGGGCTCGTGATGACGCTCTGACTTCCCTCTGCGCTTCCAAGAACTAGGAAAATAAGAAACCCCAGGAGATATGAAACTTGTATGATAACAGCCTGGCTGGGCAGGACCAAACATATCCCTCATTCATAAAAGAATGCAAGCTGTGGAGCTCTGTGGGAAGTGAGGGAGAATTAAGTGAGGTAGCTTGAATACTGCACCACCTTCAGATATCACACCCTCAACTCATGATTTCCCAATCAGTTTCGTAGGAAGGTTTTGTTCTGTAAGCTTATCAAGACTTTGCTGTGGCAGGCAGAGTGATGTAATAATAGAGGGCAGGCCATAACATCAGCAGGGAGAGAGACACCCCTTCCCCTGAAGCAATACCTTGTAAATCTTCATCACAGAACATTTTTATCAACTGAACAACAGCCACAGATCAACACCAAGCTCTATTTGCCCCGCGGCTGCATGAAAAGGCAGCTTTAAGAGCTTGTGAAACTCAAACCATGTTAGGAGAGAAGAGAACAAGGCCTTTCAGAAGAAAAAAGGTAATGTACACACAACACTAATGATCTGTACATAATGCATCCCCGGATTGTCACACCTACACCTGTAGCCTCGGGGAAGCGAATTTCCACCTGCTTTCACAGCATGCTTCATGCCTCTGACAAGATAGCAGAAGAGTGAGTCATGCAAACATACAAAGAAAAGCAGCACAAAGACGAGCTCAGTTTCTTTGGTTTGAATGAGGCTTTCTCAATCGACCCTCACTGATATTATGAAACAAACCAAGCTTCTGTCTTCAAGAATTCTGTCTTGCTAACCATAACCATGTGAGCCGCTGCTTTTGTAGCCATCCATAAACAGTGAGAGAAAGAATTACAAACTGAGAAGAAGTTTCCCATGTATCTACTCTCACCACAGCTTTTAACTTGTAACTTCAGCCAGTAAAGATGGTTGTCTTTAAAAGCATGTTTAGTGCTCCAGAGTTAGTTTACAGACCTAAATCAAGCACTTCAAAATAATCTAAGTTGTAAAAAGAAACTAAATTTAATTCCTTGTCTGCAAACTTGTGGCAATGTCAATAAAATATTTCAAACCCAGCAGGGGGGCTGAGGTTTCAAAGACAAAAGGAGGCCTCAGAAATGTAAACAAAAAGTCAAGCCCTCCAACAGTGTGCAGAAACACTACTTAACCAATGCAAAAAAATAACAAATACACACCCCAAAACCATGAAAGGTGCCAGCCTGTGCTCAGCCGCCTGTGAAATAACTGCATCAAAACGCATGACTTCCCCTGAGAAAAGTATCAGCCAAGCTCATTTGTGTGCATGTGTTTGTGTGTGCGCCAAAAAAGCCCTGAATAAGTACCGGCCCTCTTCATCTGGTGTGACTCAACTCAACAAAGGCTGCACAAAGACCTGCCGACAGCGGCCCCCTTCAATCTCTCTGAAGCTCTCAAAGACATGCCACCGTTGGCCCAGAATTCACTCTCTCATTCTCCAAGACGAGCTGCTGTGGCCCCCTAACCTATTCAATCTGTGCAGCACCCCAGACCCTCTCTCCCCACGCTGACTCTGAGGTGGCCCCTCAGTTTCTGACACACAAAGCCCCTCAGTGACCCTCACATTTCACTCACACAAAGACAAGAATGACACGGCCTCGCTCTGCTCCCTCCTCACTCCTTCGGCTGTCTTGTTTGTTTCTGCAAAGATGATGGATGCACAAACAAACTTCTCCTGCCTTTTCCCTTCTAAACAACTCTCCAGTCTGTACAGCCTCCTTTACTGTAATGTTAGGAGGACCACACAGAAATTTATTTTACTGAAGACATTGCAACATTTTTAAGAATAGATGGGAATTTCACCTTTCCAGGAAATCACTGTTTCTTATTGTTTGAATGCGAGTTACAAAATCCTGTTGCTGGTGCGTGCACTGGTCTGTATTGCCAGCCCAAGGCATGATATTTCTGTTATTCTACTTCAACACTCAGACCCTGATATTGCAGGATAATTATCAAAGTATACTGTCATGGCCAAAAAGTTTTGTGTTTTTTATTAACTCTAGATTGTTAAGAGAGATCAGATGAATTGCTATTAACTGCAAAGTCAGTGTTTGCCATGAAAATGACCTTCATGAAAACCAGATCTGTGTCATTCTCAAAACCTTTAGCCATGGTTGTGGAGACATGATGACGGTTCTTGCCGTTGTGGACTTGCAATACAAAGAGGGCTTGAGGTGACACTCCATTGATATCTGAACTGCATAAAAATGAAAGGAATCCACAAATCAGGGCACCCTACAAAATTGAAATTGCTGTTCACTTTGTCATGATAGGGTAACTGCCCCTTTAAGAAACCCTCTGGTGTTTTCAGTGACATCACTATCACCAATTTGTCTTTCTTCAAAGGAGACTGAAACAGTGGCAGAGTTAGTATTTACGCTTATGTTTTGTTGTTTTCGTCATATTGTGAGCGCAGCTGGCTGATGTTAAGCTTAACATGTCCGCTCTGTTATGGTGGAATATCAATAGGCGGAATAACCTTTCAAAAATTCAAAATTTATTTCTTAAACATTACACAGTCAGCTTGCTAATTGAAACATTTCGCTAAGTGAGGGTGCACCATGTGTTTATTAAATACTAATATTAGCCAAAAACATTCACCCTGTCACTTTTTGCAGAGTAGTTTGAAGGATGACTTATACAGATATCTCTCTTGGACTTTTAAGATTCTGAATCTTCTCCTCTTAAACTATCAAAATTCTTTACTCTCAGTAGTCTCTGCACACAATTACAACTCACAGAAGACACTAAGTGACCAGTCTCTGTCTTAAACTCACGGATCAATCTAACATGTAGCAATACTATTTTGCTTGCTCTTCACAGAATCTGCCTTTGCCATCATCTCCACTTTGCTCATATGCAACAAGTTTGCACTTGCTATCTGAAGGTTGTCTAAACTAGGAAGAGTAGGCAGGTTTGGGCAATCCCACTTAGAGCTCTCACAGCACAGCACGTTTAAAAAGCAAGTCCTGGAATCTGCTGAACTTTGAACGCATCTGTTTTTGAGATTTGGATGCTGAGAGGATGGTGACATCACTTTCTGGGGGACAGTGGTGGTGATCTCCACTCATCACTACTCTACAGCTTGTCCTTGAACTCCGCTCGAGTAAACACTGAGCGTTTTCCTGGTTTTGTTTAGTTTATACAGTAGTACCACTTCCCCCTCTCTCTGAGCAGTGTGTGTCAGGCACAAAGCTCCATGGGTGGCTCTCTCTCTCTCTCTCTCTCTCTCTCTTTCTCTCTCATACACACACAGATGGACCTCCTCCTCCTCCACCACCTTCTCCTCACTGCACTTCAAGGACTCGAGGTTGGGGTGGACTGAGGAGGGGAAGGCAGAGTTGCAGTGTGAGCATGTGTGAATGGCAGATTGGGAAATAAAAACAATACAAGAGAGCAGAATAATATCAGGGTAGGATTCTTGTGAAGGTGTGGATGTGCTGTGAAGTCCAACTGCTGCCAGATGTTGTCATTATTGGTCATATTATGTTAATCCTGCCTTTTTATGCAGCCACCTGTCTTCAAATAAATGCTGTTTTATACACTGGGGATACTTTTGAAATACATATACCTATATTCTATGTGTAGCACTATTAGGGTGAACAATTTGCAAAAATTAATCTAATTCAATCACTTTTCCCAATAATGCAGTTGGGGTATATTGTGTGATTTTTTGGGCTCCTCGTCTTGTCTTCATAGAGAGACACAATTTTTGGAAATGAACACTGACATTAAGTACAGCATGACAACAACTCATGACATCTTTTTTTGCTGCCATGACTGCTTTTTGCATATTTCAATGATTTTTCACTGTTTTCTTTGCCACTTTAAGACAATTTTTTTTGCAACTTTCTGACTATTTTCCAAGTGTTCTCACAATTTTCTTGCCAATTTTTCTGGGTTTTTGACTGTTCTTGCCACCTTAAACTTAGTTTTAATGCTACTTCTTGCTATTTTTGCCACTTTCCACCACTGAGTTTGTTTCTCCTGTAAAGGTAGTTTTCAATAATTTGGCTCTTTGGTGGCACAAGATTGAGTAACACTGGTGTAGAGCATAAAACAACTACTTCAAACAATTATACCTGTTATTCTGATACATTTGAGGTAAATATATATACATATTGAACTGTATATGATTTGAATATTGAAGCAGGCTGTATTGCAATTGAACCTAATTTGCAATAAATTCCCCAGCCCTAAGCACTACAATGTTCATATTTACCTTGTTAAGTTAAAAAAGATATATATGTGTCCATTTAAATGCTTATAGATGTATTTAAATAAAATTCCTTACTTTTGTGCAGAAAACAAGCCAATAAAGCAACCTCTGAACAAGTAAGCAACTATTTATCTTTGTTATACCATACAAAGATGCTCCTTCCCTCTGCTCACTCCTCTTCCAGAAAAGGAAAATACAAATATTCAGACACTTTGAAGTGATTGTCTTATAGATAAAGACTGCAAACACCAACTCCTCTTTCCAGCTACTATTAGCCAGTACTGTCTAGTTAAATTAAGATAAAATCTCTAATAGGATATTACTGACAGGCAGAGTTTAGCTATGAAATTAGCTCAAGACAATAGTTGTTTCATTCATCACAACTTTAGCGACAGGACTCACACACAAGCAACAGAAAGGTTTGAAGTCAGTGCTGAACCCAGCTACACATGTCTTTTGTTGTCGTTTTCTACTTACGTGCAGTCAGAGTTTGTTCCGCAGCTCTTCTTTGTGCTTGAGCCTCTGCTTCTGTTCCCGGTTCTGCCCAGCTTGACTTTCAAAAAGTCATTCACTAACTCTCTTTTCTTTCAGTCTCTCACTCCTCCACTCTCCCTCACACTTTAAGCCGTCCCACTAACATCTGACGTTGTGCTTTCTCCTCTTCTCTCTCCTCCCTCCCCCTTTTCCCTTCCCCCACCCCGTTTGTGAAAGACACAAGAAGGAGAAGAGGAAAAGTTTCAGAGATGGTGAGAAACATAAGCTACGAGTTCCTCTTTTAATAAAAACGCCTTGAAAGTAAACTCCTCTCTGCTTTTTCTTGGTCAGCGCTTCTTAACATCAAGAGAATTAACAAGTTTACTTCACGGGAAATAGTTAACTGTTATCTGTTTTATATGTGCAAAAGTTTCACCAGTAAAAAATGTTAAAGGGACACCGAGGAGTTTCTAAGTGATCTTTAAAAAGCCTGATATCTAGACATGCCTGATCATAACCACAAATTTAAAATGAAATCGTGAGGGCTCAAACAGGTGATTTCTAAATGGTAATCCCTGGCTTCTCAATTAGTTCGGGCTGGACCAGATTTATTTAGTGCAGGTCAGCGTTTCCATGACAACACCACGCCAGCTGATAAAGTTTAGCAGTGGGAAGAAAGATCTGTGTTTTTTCTCTGCAAAAAACTCTTTCTTTGATGTGTTTAGTTAAAATAGTGAACACTGGAGCGTTGCTGTCTGGAAGGGAGCACGTGCTAAAAGCTAAAACAACATAAGACACAAGCTAAAGGCTAAAATACAGGTGAAGCTGTTTGTAAAAATGTTCATTCTGACCCACTGCAGTGATCTGTTCGAAACTGGGAGTCTCTCAACAAAATGAAGAGTTGCTCTGCTTGGTAGATGATCACTGGTAGGACATAACTAGGATTTACCAACGTTACACAGTACTGATATGTGTTAGAGCACCAGGCTGTGAGTAACGCAAACTGTAGTTGACCACAAAACTACAGTAGAAGCTTTCAAAGTTTGTTATGTCTCAAACAAAAGGGCTGCATAACAGTTGCTAAATACACTATCTTTCTGAATTGCATGCGCTAAAAAGGCATCTTGAACATAGAAAAGTAGTGTTAACAAGAAGATCTGAGCTGCTTTGACTTTCACAGCAAATCCACTTTCACTTTAACTGTCTCTCCAAAGTTGGGTCTAGCTAATGGTGTGCCCTCTTGTAGTGAAACTTTAGCAAAACTCAGAAAGAAAAAAAAAACCACACACACAAAGAAATAATTATCCTTCATTGTTTTTGGCTACTGTCCAAATTTGCCACAATTATATGGATTTAGCGGAGACCCATTCCCACTTAAAAGATTTAGTCATAACAGCTTTGAAGCTATTGCTAAGGGGACAATTAGCCCACACCCAAGCTAGCATAAACCACAATACTTTCCCATGGTTCACTGTTGAGTCAAACTATTTTATTCATCCTCACATCATTGGGGAAATATGCCAGAGTATATGCATGTAAATAAACCTGTATTCTATACAAAAGTTTGGTTAGCTTCTCTTAAGAATACTGTAAATCTACTGTTAGTTATCTTAGCCGTTAGCACAAAGCCAGGAAACAATATTACTGTTTTTGTCTTAGCTCAATCTGCTGAGACTCAAGGGAGCACATAACACTTTGTAAAACAATTTTGTGGCTAAGTCTTTGGCTTTAATACAGATTAAACAAATGTGAGAGTGGTAATAACCAACACAAAGAATTGTGTTGGAAAGAATCCTAAACCAACAACAAGCAACTTAAGAATTGAAAATCGTCTTGATATTGTTCTAAGAACGCCTCAACTAAACTCTCTCTTGACAGTTTTGATTCGGGGTCCTGCTTTCAGACAGCTGTTTATTTCATTGAAAGCCTCAGAAAAACCTTCAAATCATAAGCTTCCTTTTCAGTGTATTTTATTTTCTGTTCTTTCCCCTCTTCTAGTCAGGGAAGCTGAGTTGGAGTTACAGACCACATTATTACACTGTGGTCTGTGGAACTGTGACAACTAGGAGCAGACTGTCACACTGGGACTGGGAAGAAAATCTTAGAAAAGGCCAAAACGCTACAGCCAGGGAAAGCAAATGACAACCAGCTCCAACTGCATGTTTTTGTGGACTGTGTGGTTTGTAAGCTATATGTAAAATGGTGACGTTGAAAATATCAGAAGTTCATACTGATTAACAAAGAGTTTGTACAATTTCATTGTGTCACTTGAGGACAGAGTTGGGGAAACAAGTTTTTCCTCTATTGATGGTCTGTGGTCTCTGCCCTCATTTCTGGTTTGTCAAGTCTCAGATACCACTGTGCTTAAGTCCCAGAAAGAGGCCTTAATCTTTTTATTTGGTGGGGACTTTAGTTCAGAAAATTAAATAACTTGCATTCCCCCTTTCTGTCTTAACTTATCAGATCTACTTTGACTTCTTATTTTCCATATCTAAAAGGCGTTATATTCCAGACAATCACTGAACCTTGAATACAGCAGGGACAATGCAGATTCAGTCCTTGGAACAACTATTTACCCTTTGATGGGTTCAGGAGGGTACATGGGAGTTTTTGCATCCAGTTTGCATGCGTTTGGTGGACTTCGCCGAAGAAGGTTGCTGGTTCAAGGCTAGTGCTGGCGAGTAGATAAGTCCATATGATTTTTGTGATAGGACAGCGAGAGAAAAGATGTGTGAGAGAGAATCAAATCCCACTAAGGATAGGAATCAGAAAAGGGTTCCTGTTAAGAATCAATGGTTCAATCCATTGACATAATTTGCCTTTTTGCATAATGATTCCGTTATTGATGCCAGAGCGGCTGAATCTTACATCCACTATTCTGCCCCTGGTAGATATTTTCCAAACAGGAAGTGCAGTCTCATGGCTGACTTCAGCATAACTACGGCAAGCTCAAGGTTCCAAACAGCTCAAAGTGTTACTTGGTGGCCTACTTCAGTCAATAACACACAAAAAACAATACATTGATGTCACCAGACTTTGTACTCATTTTTATGTATTCACGTCTAGAGAAATCTAAATCTTTTGACCAATTTCATATTTATTTACTTATAAATTCAATAAAATGTTGTTGATACAGATAACCTGCAAAGCTACTTTTTGTTCACAGAAAATTCTCAGGAGGAAATGACAAGGGAATGGGATCAGTAAGCAGAATCAAGAAAGGCATCGGTATCAATAAAATCTTATCAGTACCCATCCCTCAACCCTACAGAAGATAAAACATGGAAGCATGAACACCCTCAACTCAACTTAACTTGAACAAACCCAGTATCATGTACTTGATTTATGAAGTGACTAACTCAGAACTATAATAAAAGTAGAAAGTCTCTTAGCCGTTATGAGGTCCTGCAAATGTCGGGCTTCATGTTTCTTTAATCAGATATTTCAACATCCAAATCCAATAAACCTTTCTCAGCTGTGAAGTTGAGACAGCAAACTGAACTGTGAGCAAAAGCAACTCCTCAGTGCCAGGTGAACATATTACACTACTGCCTAAATGTTGTGCAGAAAAAGTAACTAAATTACCTCTGTAGATTTTTTTGAAGTCATGGATCTCTCTTTTTTTTAGACCATGCTACATGTGTGCAATTATAAAATACCATTCATGTTTTACATACCCTCACAAATTCCTGCAGTAAATAAGAGTTTGATGGTGCTTATCCTGAGCAGATTTTGTTGAGACAATCAGAAATAATGACGAGCAAAGACTTCATTCTTCAGGATTGGTGATCTACTTGTAACCACTAATCCGTGTTCTGGTTGTTTGACATGCCTCTCTCAATTTTTCATCACCCCCTATATTTGGCAGTGTCTGTGACCATACAACCTAAACATTATGCGTTCCACCACACTGGTATTTACTGCTGCATTCTTGCCTCATGTTGTTTCTGTTATCATCAAACTCTAAAAAAAACCCTAATCCCCCTTCTTAGCCTGTCAACGGCAGCTCTCATTTCCTCTCTGGGATGCTGCAGTGGGAGTTTGCTAAGTGCGGGCCTTCACGCTGCCCTCCTGACATTCTTCACAGCCTCAGACCTCATACTCGGCAGTTTGTCTCCTCACTCACGTTCACACGATGCCTCACTTCTCCGCTGTGTCATTTGGTTATGCCCTGCCTCCAGGACTTCCTCTTTCTACACCAGGCCGGCCTGTGTGTGTTGTCTTGGTGAGAACACCATGGGAGGCACTGATGTCTGTAAATAGATAAGTGTGGTCAAGACAGCGCTTCAGTCCCAGAGGCAGGAGTATGTTCTTTTAAATGTGAGGCATCTTCGTGGGAAACTTAAGGGTGGACTCAGGAAACACTGTGATGATGATGGTGGTGATGACTGGGTTTAATGGTTAGTGGCTGTGGAAAGGAAGTTGCATTCTGTGCAGAGATGATGCCATGATGGTGAACATAAGTCACATGAGTTTGGATTTGTTTGTGAGAAAACAAAGTCTAGTGGCAATTGAAGTATGGCTATGAGTATGTTGTTCATCGGACTACAAACAGATAAATCATATCAAAGTTTCAAAACAACACCATTAAAATATGTGATTGTTTTTGACAAGAAAGTATTTGTATTTGTGCAGCCTGAGTTTGTAAATAGTACTATGCATTTCACTGTAGTCTAAGAACAGTTTTGCATAAATAGCACATTTATCATTGAGTGTAAATCAGTAGTTTCCAGGAGAGAGACCAATGGATAACTTGACTTTGACTTTGACATTCACCTAAAAATTGTGAGATAAAAGTCAAAATTTTGAGGTCAAAACTGTGAGATAAAAATAAAAAACTCAGAGAAAAAAGTGTAAAATTAGGGATAAAAAATCAAACTTTTTGGATAAGTCAAAATTATGAGCTAAATCCAAACTTTGAGATAAAAAGTAAAGACTTTGAGATAAGTTGAAAATATCAGGAGTTCATACTGATTAAGTTCTTTTTTTTTTCATCAATTTGACTTTTAATCTCAAAATTTCAACTCAATATGGGGAAAAAATCTCAACAAAGCTTGTTTTTATTTCCTTTTATTTTTTACTGGGTGAAATGAGCGTCATACATTATTTATGTCTACAATATGGAAAGTTTCCACTTCAAACAGAAAGATAAGTATTTTCAATAAATGTGTAGATTATGAAGGTAGTTGTCACTTTGAGTAACTGGGTATTTTTGCAGTGTCTCCAAAAGACCAGGTGGTGGTGGTGGTGTATGTCTCTCTCTCTCTCTCTCTGTGTATGTGTGTTGGGGGGGTTTTGAATATGGTCACCCTATGTATTACACTAAATTTCCCTTTTTTCCCCCAGAAAAGAACAGTATCTTTTATAACTTTTGTTACTTTCAGATTCTTGTTCTTCCAATTCTTGAAGATAGACACTAGCTACTGAGGGGTTAAAATGCTTCAGTCCAGTGAGGTAAACATAAACACACAGTTGGCAGCATTGTGGTGAAAGAGAAAGGAGAATGCATCATTTCCATTTTTGTGCACAGGGATTTCCCAATGGGGTATAATTTGATGATGGGAATGAGGTAATCTGCATGTGATGGAAACAAGGTACGGCGTAAAGGTGACACAATGCATTTGAACCACGAAAACACAGTGTAGGAGAACATAACAGATGTGTTAGATCACTGAAAGAGAGAACATAGACCCTGCTGGGACAAGCCAAGCATGAGCACAGTCATGATTTAATAAGAAAGCAAAAGCTCTGATGTCTCTGCAGTGGCCAAAGAAACAGTTTCACCATGACGATTAATGAAGTTTTACTTTTCTGCAAGGAAAAACAAGACAAAAAGCTATTTAACATGACTCATAAGTGTGCATACAAACACATCATCTTGTGTGTTGATTTTGAAACAAGCATACTTTGGCTCGTACTGGCTTTAAAAATATTTGGACTCTTTGCTTATCCAAATTGTATTTATAGGAACAACCTGTGTCCAGTAATGTCATCTTATTAATCAATCTGCAGACACGTGCAATGAACTAATACACTAACGCTTCTAATCACATTAGGTAATAAAACCAAACTAGACTTTCTACAATTTCTGTGGTCTCTGTTTTGCCAAAATAAACAGGATTCTTGGATGCAGGTGATGTTATGATTGTATTTGGACAACACGGCTGTGGTTGCTAACAAACAAGAGAATAACACTCACCAGCTAACTCAGTGAAATACCCAAATAAGCTTCTTTCTCAGGCATGCCTCAGTTTATTGTGTGATTTTATGCACAAGAACGTCAAAAAAGCATTGGGTTTTATTTTTCAATTTAAGATCTGCTCACAGCATTCATTTGTTCTCCACTTGACAAGTGTAAATCAAGGCTTTTAAAAAACAATGAAGCATGACTTCAAAGGGGGTCGACGCCACTCCTGACCATTCCTCTAGACCAGGGTTATCATTATTATGCATTTCTCTTTCATTTCTGTTATCATTTCAGTTTCAGACTTTTTGTTTTTAATTTCAGTGTAGTTTTAATTAGTTTTTAAAGGGACTGTGAGGAGTTTCTAAGTGATCTAGAAGAAGTTTAACTTTTAGTTATTCGCCTGATCATAATCCACAACTTACAATGAGATTATCATCAACAAAGGTTATTTCTCAGTGCTATCTCTCAGCTTCTAGGTCAGGTCAAGCAGTCTTTTTCCTGGAAAAACACCAGCTTTTCCAGAGAGTCTTAATAGCCTCTTTGAGCAAGTTTTCTAGTTTAGTTAAAGTTTTACCTTTTAAAAACACTCTGTTTTGGTTTGATTGTTATATGATAGTATTGGTTTTAATCTTTTTTGTTAAATGGGAAACAAAACTAAATAAAAAAGAAAGTGTAACAGAAATTGAAAACACCATACCCTTTTTGAATTTATGTTCACAGAGGAGAGATGAACACTAACAAGATGTGTCACTCAGTGTAATTCTATCTGGCAACAGGACGGATTGTAAAAGACCAAAATAGCATGTTTATATGTGAGATAGATTAAAAAAGACTAAAGACAAAATGTTTTTATACCTCTGGTTTTTGATATTTCATTCGTTTTTGTTAACTAGGGCCCTGATTGCTAATACATGATAATACATTTACCCATTATGGTTATGTAAGTATACTAGTTTGTTTGTGTTCAGCAGATTGCTGAGATTTCTGCACAGTGACATTGTAAATCTTTGCTGTGAGATGAAAAGAAGAAGTTAAAAGATAAGTTGTGCATCTTATGGGGTCTTCTTAGCCATGGCTAATGAAAAGCAGGAGGTAATGAAAAGGCACATGCTTTATTACAGCAGACTACAAGTGTGCTGGTTCAAGCACTTTTTCCTGAAGTATCTTATAATTGATGTCCCAGCTGTTGTGAAGGAATCAGTGCAGCTGCACAAGAAGAGCTAATGTGTGATCTGCAGACGGTTGGATGTGTCCCAATAACATTAAGAATGATCTGTTTTGGGATATTGACAAAAAACAATAAAGTAAAATAAGTGGAGTCAATAAATGACAATATGTGATGACACTTCAGAGCTATAGTGAAAACATGAAGAGAGCTGAAACTAGAACCAAAGTCTGTCTATAATGATGAATGTAGGCCTGTTCAGTTTTATCTGTTTCTTTTGCTGCAAGTGTGAAGCTCTAGTTTGGCTGTGTAGCAGCGCATTTAGGATTTTGGAGCACAGAGTGACCGTAATTCACAAAAAAGAGAAAAGGATAAGGACAGTAATGAATTGCCACTTGAGTGATTTACTATGACATTGCCAAATATTTAAGGACATATATAATTTGTGGTGTGGTCAGCAGATCAAAGTGGTGTATTTGTAAGACCAACATGGCTAAAAGGAGTTGTAAAACTTAGCCATTAAAACCAAGCCCTTCAGTGACTAACAAATGTGTATACAATCATTTACAGAGGCGACAAGGTTCATCTCAAAGCATTGATGAAAGAGAGAACCCAGTGAAATGTGTGCTACTACTCCCCCCTGTGTCTTAAAGAAGTACTACACTGTATCATAGCAGATATTCTTGAATTAAAGTAGGTCATAAAAAGTTTTATTACCACCATATGCTATTTCTTACAACTCCTCATACAAGATAAGATAGTTAAAGAATGAGCCATAAAATTTTTTTAGAAAGGTTAGTGGGTCAGGTAGTGCATTCTCTCTCTCTCTCCCTCGCTTTCTTTCTCTCTCACACCCCCTCTTTTTCTCGTTCCCTTTTTATCTTTATGTGGTATACAAATCCACAAAGAATGGACAGTTTCAGCAGAAGGTCTTCTTCAGCTTGAGCTGTGATTGGACCAGAGGAAGGGGTGGAGGTAAACAGGGGGCTGCAGTGGCACAGGGAGTCTCTCTCTTAGAGGAGGGAATGCAGAGTAAAAACAGGTCAATGCTGATCAGTGACAAAGGTCAGTAATTAGCATAACTGCTAAGTTGAAACATTGTTTACTAAGTGAAGTCCTGGTTTTAAATCCGGAGAAACACTTTTAAGTTTCGTGCACGTTTCTTATGTTCTTTCTCTCACTGGTCAACAAAAGCTCCAGACAAGTCTGGCCTATTATCAGTGCGTAAGGAGTCAATAGTTAACCACAACTTTATCAGTGTCAGCCCAGGTCATTCACATTTCGAATGTGTTTCACCACTTGTGTCTCATAATTTAGCACAACCTTCTTTACTCCCAAATGCCCACAACCTGTTCTTTTTCCCAGCGAGCCTCACCCCCAAAACCTTGACGGTACAATCATTCCAGATCTAGCACGGCGTGCAACCCCCCTCCCCAATCAGCCATCAGTCCCAGCTCTTGTCCTTTCACCCTCTGTTTCAGCCTTTGGTCTCTGTGCAACAGCAGAGACAGCCTCATTTCCAGCTTCAGCCTGTGAGAACCAGTTGTGAGAAAACGCCACTGAGTTCAGCTGCTGGAATATCTGAAATAACTCAGAAGAAATGGGATATGGTAGAAATACAGCATGTAAACAGACTCCATAGAAGTGAATCTCTTATACTACTCCATGAGAGCCAACATGTTATAACTCTTGATGCTATATCTTAGGAGATATAATCCATGCGGTTCACAATATATGAGAAAAATCCATATTTCAATTATCTATCCTTCCTAGCCAATTTTATTTCTTCGTTGAATGTCACCAAAGCTCTGATGTGACATAACTCTGGCAGTCGTATATTGAGCTGTGGTAATGTTGGTGCATTGGAGTTGTTTTCCCAGTTGTGGTTGAGAGTGTACATGGAATTCAAGGATCTCTTCCACCATAGAGACATGCAGCCTGACTCAGCTCTTCACTGACACTTGAACCTTAGGGGCACACATAAATACACATGCACACACTCACAAACGTTAAAATACCAGACCAAAAAAAAAAGGTGCAGAGCATATGGGTATACTACTAGTGCATAGAAGAAGGAGTTCAGAGGGTTTCAATGTGAGTGAGTTACAACACCTGATAGTCAGCAAACTACTCCTCTGTAACTTTGTGTAACACTTCGTGCAAAAAAATAACTGTTTCTGCTTCATAAATGACCGGCCTGTGTATTGTCAGTCAGTGTCTTTCCAGCACCCAGTCAGTGCAATATAACGCTTTGAGGAAACTGTTTTCATATTTTGTCTTTTGGGTTTTCTGTTTTGTACTGAGAGTTTATTGGAATTGATTTTGGTTTTAAAGGATTGTTTATAATATTAAAAAATACTTTCTGTGCTACTTTTCTGAAAAAAAAAATTGTTTACATATCCGAGCCTAAAAAAAGAGAGTCAGCTGAGCTCAGTTTAGCACAATCCTACCACGAGTGTCAGCTTATACATATGGGCCATTTTCCTGTTTATGTGTTGAAACATTGGAGTGCCCGTTTTGACTAGTGATCTGCACTCCCCAGGTGCAGAGGTTGTAGTCCAAAAGCAAGGTTCAATTCCAACCTTTGGTCCTTCTCTCCATTGTTATTTTCCTCTCTCACTCTCTCTCTTTCTCTCACTCTCCCTCCCTCTCTCTCATCCACTCACTCTCTCTCTCTCACTCTCCCCATCACTCACTCTCTTTCTCTCTCACCCCCCCCTCTCTCTTTCTCTCTCACATACTATCTCTCACACACTCTCTCACTCTCACTCACTCCCCCTTACGGACTCTCTCTAACACTCTCTCGCACTCTCGCACTCTCTCACACTCCCTCTCTCCTTCTCTATGGTTTTTCTGATCCATCTTTTGTCTCGTCCTCTCCTAATTAAGACACAAAAGCCGAACAAAGGTGAGCAGGTGCATTAACAAAAGATATACCTTAGAAGTGCATTTCGGTGTTACGCAGATGATGTGGTTGTATGTGTTCCATTTAACTCTAGTCTGAAGTTAGCAGTGGGTTGATCTGTAATGGAGTGCTATTATCCCTCCGTGTGACAGATAAGCTGTTTTGAAACTTAAATCTTACAGATCATGATATTAAGTATTTGTGTAATACTTGTAATGATGCTGCAGTGTAGGAAACTAATGTGAGGAACAGTACTACTGCTAACAGATGTGGCCGGCTGGCTGATCTGCTCTTTCCTACTGTTAAGCATGAGCTAACAATGTTTAGATTTTAAGAGTTTAATGGACACCTTATTTGAAAATATAACTCAAACACTGTATTTTACTTTATTGATCTGTAACACCCGTATACAAGGCTGGCAGAGAAGTCCCTTGAAGAAAAGTAAAGTGGAGAAAGCTGTGCCACTCCAACTGAAGCTGACGAAATCCTTTGGTAGAGAGCAGATACAGGAGTTTTTCTGAACTTTGACTGTGTTGATAAACACGCAAGGGAGGCCTATCTGAAATTCCCCCTGAAACTGGATATACCCAGAGCTGACAGAACTACAAGTCACCACTCTACTGAAGGTCAACATCCTCGTATCTTTGTGCAGTTTGTGTGTGTTTGTGTGTGTGCAGTGCAGGGTGACGAAAATGGCCAGACGTAGACTATGAGCAGGAAATAAGGTGTAACTGGTTAACCTGAATACATGCAATGATCCACGAGACAGACCCGACTACAAGAAATAACCTAAATCAGAAGTTACTATTAGCATTTTCAAGTGATCCTACTAAACATGTGGTTGCCCCCAAAATAGTTAAAAATGTGCTCTGGACAATCAGTTTGAGTATAATGAGTGAGTAAAAAAGCAGATTATCAGAAGGGAGAAGCTGTGAAAATCAAACTTCTTGCATTTATTTAGGATAATTCAACTAATTGTTGATCTAAAGTCACAACTTTGCAACTCTTTGTCTGTTTTGTGCATGAAGAGTTTTCCAGAGCATGGCCATGTTTGGATCAACAACCAGCCAAAGCATAAAGAAGTTCAGGCTTCAACTGAAACTTATCAGCAAGGGCTGAAGGACGCGCAGTGATGTGAGCATTTGGACACCCCCTTCTTAGGTCTTTTCAGGTATTCTGTATAATTACCTGCCCGAATGTTACATAATAGTGTTGTTTTGGCCTATTAAATTCAGGTGTTACACCACACTTTGCCACACAAGCTACAAAACAAATGGATAAATCAGTGTTTAAACTACACACATCATAGTAAGACAATGATGTGTAATCAACTAACTCTGAGGTTTTGCATGTCCCTCTCTTTCCAGAACCCTCTGTTTCATCTCTATGCCATCTTCATTGATCTGTGAGCCCGACTATGTTGCACAATATCCAAACAAACATGTGGCAGTTAGAACTTGGCACAGACATCAAATCCTCCCATATTCACCCAGCAGTATAAAACTGGTGAAGAGCAACTGCGGGCACTCTTCGGGCTGAAAGAGGGGTTCGCTGTTAGAAGTGCTTAGTGCTGCAACTGAAACTGGGAAGAGATGGCTCCAGGCAAAAAGGTAAAAAAAAAAAAAAAAGGAACATTGCTTAAACCTGCAAGGACTCTAAGATTAGAGATGACATATAGGTTGTCTCATTGGTCTATGGACTGAGGTGCTGTAAAGAAAATGACATCAGCGTAGGTTTTATGTGGTTGGTGCAATTGCAATTTGTACCTTTTGTGATATCCCATGCAAGAAAAAATGTAATTTCATTAAAATGTTGCCATTTTTGATATGTGAACTTCAGCCAGTCTCGCAAGTTTGTGCTACTTTATCTGCAACGAGAAGTTGTGCCACTTCTCTGTGAATTTGTGGAGTGAATAAATGATCTAAACCAATGATGTGATCATGTTCTCTCAGGGTATCCTTGAGCGTTTGAATGCTGGAGAGGTGGTGATTGGAGATGGAGGCTTTGTATTTGCCTTGGAGAAGAGAGGCTATGTCAAGGCTGGGCCCTGGACCCCAGAGGCCACCGTCACACACCCTGAAGCTGGTAAGACAGATAGAAAGACAGAATCACAACACCAAGTGCACTAAAATAAAAATATGCATCTGGTTTGAAAGAATCTGCATGTTTCCTTTAGTGCGCCAGCTGCACAGAGAGTTCCTGAGGGCCGGAGCCAATGTCATGCAGACCTTCACTTTCTACGCCAGTGATGACAAACTGGAGAACAGGGGTCAGAGCTTAAAACTCTCTGTGAGTACCCAAAAATATCCCAAAATCAAACATAAACCAGATTCTGCTCGTCATCAGTGAACCATTAATGCTCTAATTCTTACAGGGGGCACAAATCAACGAGGCTGCTTGTGATTTGGCCCGTGAGGTCGCCAATGAGGGCGATGCTCTTGTAGCTGGTGGAGTGTGTCAGACTCCATCCTACCTGAGCTGTAAAAGCGAGACAGAGGTGAAAGCCATCTTTAAGAAACAGCTCGATGTGTTTCTGAAGAAGAATGTGGACTTCCTCATTGCTGAGGTGGGGTCAGATTCACAAAAACATAACACATGATTGTTTATGAGGTAGTTGCACAAATGGTGACAGTGCTGGGTGTTTTTTGCAGTATTATGAGCACGTGGAGGAGGCTGAATGGGCCGTGCAGGTTTTGAAGACCAGCGGAAAGCCAGTAGCTGCTTCCATGTGCATTGGACCAGAAGGAGACATGCATGGAGTCTCACCTGGAGACTGTGCTGTCAGGCTGGTGAAGGCTGGTGTGTGTTTAATCTGACCGTCTCTTGATCCCTTAGCTTTGTCACTTTAACTGAAATGGTAATAACTTTTCACGTTTGGTCTTAAAGGCGCCCAGATTGTTGGAGTAAACTGCCACTTTGACCCCATGACCTGTGTCAAAGCTGTGAAGCTGATGAAGGAGGGAGTGGAGAGAGCCGGGCTGAAGGCTCACTACATGGTGCAGCCCCTGGCCTTCCACACACCTGACTGCAACTGTCAGGGATTCATCGACCTGCCAGAATTCCCATTTGGTAAAATGCTTCACAGTAAAAGTTAAATAAAGAGGTAACATAACTGACAAAAGTTGGGAGCTTATAAAACGTTGTCCTCTTTTTTGTGCATGTGCTTTCAGCCCTTGAACCCAGGATCCTGACCCGTTGGGACATGCATCAGTACGCCAGAGAGGCCTACAAAGCAGGCATCCACTTTATTGGTGGCTGCTGTGGGTTTGAGCCTTATCACATCAGGGCCATAGCAGAGGAACTGGCACCTGAGAGAGGGAAAATGGCCCCTGCCTCAGAGAAACATGGAATGTGGGGTTCTGGTCTTGAGATGCACACCAAACCCTGGGTCAGAGCCAGGTAAAGCCTCAGAAATATGCAAATAAACCAAATGGGACATCTCCTTTCATGTCTAACCTGTGTTTACCCTTCCAGGTCCCGTCGTGAATATTGGGAGAATCTCGCCCCTGCATCAGGTCGTCCGAAGTGCCCATCTATGTCCACACCAGAGGGCTGGGGTGTGACTAAGGGCCACGCTGACCTGATGCAGCACAAAGAGGCAACCAGCTCCCAGGAAATGAAGCACGTGTTGGATATGCAGAAGAAATCTAAGACCTCTGCATGAGAGAGATGAAACACAAAAAGCAAAGACAGCCACCACTCTTCAGTCAACCTGAAGGGGGTTGAGGGGCTGGTGGGACGTTTTCTCAGTTTGGTTCAGTAACAAAAGCACCTGTACCAGCGATGCTCCAGAGGTGGAGTATTACTATGTAAACCCCAAACAATAAACCTAAGTTTGTTACTGAATTCAATGAGGATATGCTGTCTTTTTATGCTTTGAATTGTAAATATTTCAATTAGAGCAAATCTTCCCACCTAGAAGTGAGTTAAGCGTCTTATTCACTCGCAAAGTGACTGCTTGTCCTGAATTTTTTTTTTCTCTTCAACATACGGAAATAGAAACCCAAACAGGGAAAAACACTGACACCCATAATTAATCAGGATCAAACCAGCAGCACACACACACTTACAATACTCTCATTGAGTTGGAAAGGGGAGGAGATGGAGTAAACATTGCAGTTGTGTAACTGACTTCCTGCCAATCAGAGCACCTCTTCTTGAGACCCCTCCCCTACTTCAGGGAGATTTATAGTGGCCCTCTGCTCTGCCCTAATGTTGCTTCAGCTCCTCAAAGTCTAAGCAGTCAGGGGTGCTCACAGCTGCAGGATTATGGCACCAGGAAAGAAGGTATGTTTGGACAAAGTGTGGAGATGAGGTATGTTCAGTGAACTGTGCTGCAGAATATTCATTTAAGGAGATAAAAGTGTTGAGAAATACAAAACACTAAACTCTTTTATCTCGTTGGACAATCAGATGTGATTTAAAGGCATGCTTAAGCAAATTACAAACACGTTTTCTCACTTACACCAAGTGATACTAGCCAAGGAAAAAGGTGTGGCATCATTTATCCACTTAAAAAATACTAATTTGTAAAGATAATTTTTTTTTGTTTCATGGTTTTTATGTATTCATCCATCCACTATGTTGTTTTGCCGACCTTTACTGAAAGATGTAACTCATAGACAATTGCATCTTTTTTGCTTTTACTCGTAGAAATCTAATAGAAAAGGGGACAAATTTGAAGTCTGTGGATAATTGAAAAAAATTCTCAGTAAAAGGAAATCTTTTTGGTTAGACAGTTTTAAATCTGCACCTCCATGTGGCTAAATTAAAAGGTTCTGGTGAGGCCTCACACCGGGTGAAGTTTTTCTCACAATAAAAAGTCACTAAAAGAAAAGGAATCTTAAACAAGTGCTGCAACAGAGAATTCAAACGTAATCCAGACTTTTTACGTCAAATATTTCAAATTGGTGGCTAAATGTAGGTGCTAATGCATATAGCAGACAATTTAAATTTTGCATGTATATTTTAATTGTGAGTCATTTATTTTCTGGGTAGATTGAGATTAAAATCATAGTTTCACGAAGTCTGAATATTTCTCTAGGCTTTTTAAAAAAGGGGTTCAAACTAAAAGGTGGCAAGATCCATCAGCCATTATGAGAAGTGCAGCTGTTCTCAGACATGTGCTTCCTCAGGGTCAAATGGGGGGGAACTGGATTTGGGAAACCATTACATGTGGCATTGATACAAAACTGTTTTTACCTATAGTTTCTACCCAGTAATTACAATTTTTTTTTACGTAAAGACAACGAAATGTTAAAACACAGATTTTTTTCATAAGGCTGAAAAACAAAAAACTTTGTCACTCTAGTTGATGAGAGGAAAATGTGAATATAGTCAGTGAGCAGTAATGCAGCTCAAGGGAGAGATGTCTGCAGGTAACAGCTGGGGTCAAATTGTACCTTCATCTTGATGCTTGTTCAAAGGGAGTGTTGGAGCGTCTGGACGCTGGAGAGGTGGTGATCGGTGATGGAGGTTTTGTGTTTGCCCTGGAGAAGAGAGGCTATGTCAAGGCCGGACCCTGGACACCTGAAGCTGCAGCAGAGCACCCAGAAGCAGGTGAGGAAAAGTCACAAAATCTTTATTTTAATGGTAAACCAAGCCCATATTTTCCTTATAAATGTTTATAAATACTAATCTATTTGTTTTTCAGTGCGTCAGCTGCACAGAGAGTTCCTGAGGGCTGGTGCCAACGTCATGCAGACCTTCACTTTCTACGCCAGTGATGACAAACTGGAAAACAGAGGCAACAAGCTCTCCTTCACTGTAAGAATTGAGAGGAATGTTATGTTGCAGTAGATCATGCTGAAGATTAATTTTCATCTGTATTTTGAAATAAGAAGCTGAAATGACTATTAGTGCACGTGATGTTTTCCATCAGAGTCATTTATTTTTACCTGCATTTGTTTTTCCCTTTGTTCATTTTGTTACTCATCTCTTCGCAGGGTGCTCAGATCAATGCGGCTGCCTGTGATTTGGCCCGTGAGGTCGCCAACGAGGGCGATGCTCTTGTAGCTGGTGGAGTGTGTCAGACTCCATCCTACCTGAGCTGTAAAAGCGAGACAGAGGTGAAGGCCATCTTTAAGAGACAGCTGGATGTGTTCATCCAGAAAGATGTGGACTTCCTCATTGCTGAGGTGAAGATAGAAATACATCACAACATGACATAGACCACTGGCTGGCTCTTTTGTGTCTGTTGATGTTTAATCTCATGCTGGTTTTCATGTCCTGCAGTACTTTGAGCATGTTGAAGAAGCCGTGTGGGCTGTGGAAGTGCTGAAGGAGACAGGAAAACCTGTAGCTGCTTGTATGTGTACCGGACCAGAGGGAGACATGCACGGTGTCTCAGCTGCAGAGTGCGCCGTCAGGCTGGTTAAAGCGGGTAGGTCTTTTTTAAAAGGAGGCATGAGCATAAGTCTTCATTTTTAGGGTTGGCTTTTTATTAAAAGATGATTAGCTGGTAGATATTGGGACTTGAAAAGGAAAATTTACCAAAATATGCTTACTGACTCATTGTGTCCTGACATGACCTTTCTGTGCCTTACTGCCACAGCAAGGGTAAGATTTTGCACAACTAAACTTAAGATATGACACATCTGTTCTTGCCTTCAACTGAGTATTAAAGTTGCTTTCCATCAATGGTAATCAGTAAAATTCAGCTAACAACAGCTGTAAACCACATTAGGTCTTGTCTCTTTCACACGCCTTTTCTCTTTGTTTATCTTGAACTGCCAGCTCACACCAGTGCATGCTCTCTTGTAGGTGCCCAGATTGTTGGAGTAAACTGCCACTTTGACCCCATGACCTGCGTGAAAGCTGTCAAGATGATGAAGGAGGGAGTGGAGAAAGCCGGGCTGAAGGCTCATTATATGGTGCAGCCCCTGGCCTACCACACACCTGACTGCAGCTGTCAGGGATTCATCGACCTGCCAGAATTCCCCTTCGGTAATCATACTGAGTTAGCTTTAAAAGTCCCTTTGCTTTTATGGTGTGATTCATGCTAAACATTTCCAACATGAACACTCACTTTTAGGCAGCAAAGTTATTAACCAGAGTAGATAGTTTTAACAAATATAAGGCTTCTATCAATAAAATATTAGAAATCAACAAACAAATATGTGTAAAATGTATAAAATTACAACCATATCAGAAAAAAACAACCTGCTATTAAACTTGCATTGAATGAAATCTTCCCTTAGGTCTGGAGCCCAGGATCCTGACCCGCTGGGACATGCACCAGTACGCCAGAGAGGCCTACAATGCCGGCATCCGCTTCATCGGCGGCTGCTGTGGCTTTGAGCCTTATCACATCAGGGCTGTTGCAGAGGAGCTGGCACCTGAGAGGGGTTTCCTTCCCCTTGCATCAGAGAAACACGGAAACTGGGGTGCTGGGCTGGAGATGCACACAAAGCCATGGGTCAGAGCTAGGTCAGGAGTAACTTCGAGTTTTCCACTTTTTACCAAAAAACCCACAATATGTTGTTGAATCTGAAATGCCACACCACATGCAACATAGTGTGAGTTTTAAACATAGGTTCTAACCAGTGTTTTTGATCGTCTGTTGTTTTGATAGAGCCCGTCGTGACTACTGGGAGAACCTGAAGCCAGCCTCTGGCCGTCCCCTGTGTCCCTCTCTCTCTTCCCCTGATGGCTGGGGCGTCACCAAGGGCCACTCTGATCTCATGCAACAGAAAGAGGCCACCTCTCAGGACCAACTCAAGCAACTGTTTGACAGGTCAAAGAGCCACTGAGTCAGTCTCTTTCAGACTGAGTCAAACAACCGTGCTGTGCAGCTGCTGATGCTGTACAGTATAGTGTGTACTGTCTGTTTACAAAGCTGCGCCTGACAAATGTAATGTCAGGGGCCGGTTCTTCACTTGAGACTGCAACAGCACTGTGCATATGTCGATTGTTAAACTGAAATTGATGTGAAGACACAGTCGTGTTTCACTTGAAGAGTCGGCCCATGTTTAGATTGGGACCTTTTTGCTTTCAATGGACCAGTTTGTTTAATAAAATGAGCACTAATAAAATGTGAATTGGTCACTTGGTTGATAAGATGTGTGTTTTTTAATACAGTTTATCTTTACTCTATAATTTTTTTATTTGTAGATATGTGATGATCACGACACCTAAAACACTAGAAATGCATCATCCATCCATTTTCTTAACCGTCTATCCTGCTAATCAGGGTCGCAGGTGGCTGGAGCCTATCCCAGCTGTCATTGGGTGAGAGGCGGGGTACACCCTGGATTGGTCGCCAGTCAATTGCAGGGCTGACATAGAGACAAACAACCATTCACACACACTCATACCTACGGGCAATTTAGAATAATCAATTAACCTAAGGTGGGCATGTTTTTGATCTGTGGGAGGAAGCCAGAGTACCCGGAGAGAACCCAGGCATGCACGGGGAGAACATACAAACTCCACACAGAAAGGCCAACCATGCCCAAACGGGGAATCGAACCATTGACCTTCTTGCTGTGAGGCTGGAGCGCTACCCGCTGGGCCACCGTGCAGCCCCAGAAATGTATTATTGTAAAGACAATCTATGCATGATATGAGACTTCAGGGGTGTCAAAATAAGGCATCAATGCAATAATAACAAAGCCAGATATTGAGAATAATGTAAGGTTTTGCTGACATCAAACTTACAACACTATTCATTGGTCTCAGGGGTGAACACCAGTAGATGAGTTGACACTGGTATCCAGCAGATGGCGCTGTTGAAAAATGATTACTACTATCCTTGACATTGACTTCAAAGATCCTAGAAAAAAAAAGATGTTTGTTGTAATCGAACAGCCAGGTGATGATTGAATTTCTGTACATCATTTACTCTTATATCATAGAAAATTTTCACTTTAAACAGAAAAAATGTTTTAAATTTACATATGGTTCATAAAGCTACTTTGTCACCTTTGGGTATCCTTAGGTATTTTTGCAGTATTTACAAAAGCCAGGAAAGGGTCCCCTTTTGGGTTTTTTGAATATGGTCACCCTTGATACTGCAAACTAGAGGCTATTTTCCAAGCCAGCGACTACATGTGAATGTACTAGATAGTACGCACTGCACATGGCCCACTGATTTTGAATGTAGTATGTTGTAGGGCGATGCAATTGACTGTATTAGATTAAATCACAATATGGCCTGCTCAATAATCTGATCGTAGACATTACAATATTTCTTGAAAATGTCAAAAGTCTCAGAATGCCAGATTTATTTATTTATTTATTGCAGTAGGTGTTTTAAGTCAGTGTTGCTGAACTGCTCAACCAAAGAGAAAAAATGTTGTAGCCATTAAGATAAGTTTGAGGTGGCAAAAATGGGGAAATGGTGCAAAAAATTGGGAGAAAATTGAGTGACTGTCAGAAAGTGGACAAACTTTCCAGAGGTCAGACATTTCTGTTTTGAAATAGCCCTTCTTTATTGATCTAATGTGATATTCTAATTTTCTGAGACACTAATTTTTTATTATCTGCAAGCCATGATCATCATCATTTCAAGAAATTAGGGCGTGTTAGTTATAGGAGTTGGACAACCATCAGTGCAACTAAAGCCTTGCAAGTATTATGGAAAATAATTACAAAACTCACATGAGGATCCACATATGAAATCTTTCCAAATTGCGCATCTTTTCTTACAAACGATCTCTGCTCCTCCGCTGTCTCTGATTGGAGAAGTCTGCACCATGTGACCTGGTTATCCGTTTTCCTTTTTTTCAAGGTGGAGTGAAGTAAGGATAGGGGGTATGATGCCTTTACCTTACCTTAGTAGCATATTATTTAAATTTTCCTGAAATCATACAGCCAATATTGTCGCTTCACTATTGTGTCATTAGCAGCAAAGACCTATTAAGCTTTCCTTGAGTATGGAATTGTTTTCTTTGACGCGGATTAAGATCATTTACTGGTCTATTTATGTGTGTGTCCTTTGACAGGAGGCTAACTTACCACTCGGGGGTGTTGAGGCTGTAGTATGGCCTGAGAAGCTGAAAGAGGAGGATATTTACGGGGAGGACACATCTGTGAACCGCCTGTCATCACTGACAGAGAAGCAGAAGCGAAGCTAAAGTAAGGATTAAACATTAATTTCTGTCTTATCACGTCTTGTTTACACACAGTTGGAGAAATATTAGTGCCTTTTTTGTGATTTAGACCTAATTCTAAGATGCTGCCGTTTATACAAGTGATGCTCCGCACGTCCTCACTGCACCATAACCGTTAACTGCCTCCTCCGGACCGCGGTATGTTGTTATGGTATAGAATTTACCTTTTACATACCAACAGCGCCATCTTGTGGTGTCTTTCAGCAACTACAGGCGGCGTTTTTGTACCGGAAGTTAACGCGAGGTCGTCATGGGGAGCAAAGTCAGCTCCAAAATGGCAGCTCCAACCGCCCGAGTGATTCAGGTAACGTTGCTCTTTAAACTATAATGACTGTAACTACCCAAACGTCGAGCCATTAAATATGACTAGGTAAATAATTTATTTTCTCGTGTATTAAACAGAGGCAGGCTTAGTTTAGCGTGGCTCTCTACAGCAACACTTACCCTTGTTGATGTCCTTGTTCAACCGCAAATCACCAAGAAATGCCTTAAATTTTTTTCATGTTGAAACAGCAGAAGAAAATATACTTATAAAGAAAACCCGAATAATACCACAGCGTAATGTTACAGTGTTTCCCAAAGACTGTCATCTCAGCTCGTCACAGTTGTAGTTGTTTTCAGATCTGTATGGTAGATTGTTGACTCTGCCCTAAGCTGAAACATGTCTAAAAATAGCCTATTTTAAGTTAGAAACAGATACAATTGTGCCTAAAAATGTACACACCCTTCAGCAGAATTTTCTGATGTTTTGGCCTTTCCTCAGAAAATATGAATGGTAACACAAAAACCTTTCTGTCACTCATGGTTAGAGGTTGGGTGAAGACATTTATTAACAAACAACTGTTTACTCTCTTTAAATCACAATGACAACAGAAACTTCAAAAATGACCCTGTTCATTTTTTTATACACACACTGATTAAAAGCAAATAGATCACTGGTGAGGATGGTTACCTTTAGTAGACATCCAAACACATTTGTGTTAACTTTTGTGCTTTTATCAGGACAAAACCACCAGAGTTGTGTAAACTTCTTAACAGGGTCATTTTTGAAGTTTCTGATGTCAGTATGATTTAGAAAGAGTAAACTATTTTTTTTTTCAATAAATGTCTTCACCCAACCACTAACCATGAATGATAGAAAGGATTTTGTGTTATCATTCATAATTTCTGAGAAAAGGCCAAAAACATCAGAAATTCTGCTGGAGGGTGTAAACTTTTGGGCACAACTGTATTTCACAGTACTTATTCATCTATAATCAGTTAGCATTTTGCTTTTTGGTCAAAACAAACTTGATTTCTGCTTGATAAAGGAATTAGCCCAGCAAACCATATCTATCGTTTATTATTTATTATAATGATGGTTTTATTTGTGGATTAGTGTGACCTTGTTAACAATTCATGTCTAAACTTTCTCTTGCATCACAGCAGCTCAATAAAACCTCATGGAAATTAGAAACCAGATTCAACGACATTTGAATGTTACTATTTCAAACACCAGACTAACAATTTGGGGCTCAACAAAAGTTTTGATCTTTTGATACTTTAGGTTGACCAGTTTCTCAGCTTGGTCTTTTTTTGTGGAATCCTATGACTTGACCTGATGGTGATATTTGTTTTTATAGTAGGCTCATTCAAAGAGTTCCTGAGGTAGTTGATCTAAGGTCTCTGAACAGGTTTTCAACCCGCAGGGCAAGATAGACTTTTAAGTCAGACAGAAGCATGTATTGTTAGATGTTACAGCCCAGTAAGACATTCACTACCTCTGAAGGAGAGGTTTATTTAATATGTAAACACACAAAAATATTGTTAAACACTACCTAACAACAGTACAAATTGAATGACATTAACTTTGTGACAATCCAAACAAATAAGTAATTAGTAAATACTGAGATGCATTTCTACCTTAGCTTCCGGATAATTTCTGAACTTGTATATCCCAAAGTTACTGTCTGTAATAAAGTGGATTTAAGTCCTTTTTTTGGTGATTTGTCATAGGTTGGCTGAAATCCCAAGAATGAAAAACAGGCAATAAGGAGTGACATTTTTTACCTGCTTGGATTCAGAGATGGAAGGATTTTCACACTTTGAAATTTGAACTTGTCAACAGCTGTGTGTTTTAATGGTTTGGCAGTTCAGTGTGATTGTAAGTGTCTCTCCTCTAAATAGTCCACACACTTCTGGTGGTTCAGGCTGTCATGCAGATGAAGTGGAAAGCAAATAACTCCAAGAAATTTTCACTGTGGAGCAACAAGTTGCTTTCTGTTGTCAAGTTACTGTCTTTACCACTTTGTACGACCTCAGCAGAGAATGTATAGTGACTGCTTTTCCTGGTGCTCTCCTGGTAGGCATACAAATGTGCAGGTTATGGATTCCTAAATGTAAAATATGTATGTGTCTGTTTGTTTTCAGGCTATTCGGCCTCACTCTCCTCTGATCAAGTTCCCCAATAGACATGGTTTCCCCAAGCCCAATGGTGAGTCTGCAGAGAGTCAATGATTGGCAGCTAGTTGACATGATGACCTAAAAAAGGAAACAACCATTATAAAACATGGCTTTTGAAGATGTAATTTTCGGTTCTTGGAATATTTTGTTGCTGTATGATAAATAAATGTGGTACATTGCTTATGGTTAAAATATCAGTTCCCCATGTTGTGTTTTGTTATAACAGTTGAATTTGAATCCACCCAGAGGCTCTAAACTTTTAGATCTGATTAATGAAAAATGTGCACAGAATTATTCATTCCTCACTCTTTTTTCCTTCTTTGTGATTTCAGAATTTACCACACTTCATCCTGTGTTGTCTTATTTTATAACGTCGTCCTTTATTCTCTTCTTTCAGCCCAGGAGGCATTGAAAACATTAGCACTCAACTTTGAACCACACACGGCTCAAGCTTCCCCTCCAGTTGCGGCATCTCCTCAGATATCCAGACCTCATGTACCTTTGACCCCGATCCCCGGCACGCCAGATACCCTGGCCTCTATTCAGCTGCTCACTGCAAGATACCGCAGGAGACCACTGTCAGTGGACGAAATGGAATACATCCAGGTGAGAGTGCAGACAATTGACAAACTGTCTCTGACTGTTCCCTGAGCGTTTTACTGAAAAACTAACCTTTTAAAGAAGGAAGAGAAAGAAAAGAGGGTCAATTTAACTGGGACCTTTTCTTTTTTCTTATCAGGACATAACCTTTATCCTTAGTTTAAGATAAAGCTGTTCAGTCAACTTTGGCCTCAAACCCTAGATACTTTGCTTGGGCTTCTAATCGCAGAAGTCATTAAAAATTCTACCTATAATGGTAATAAAAAAGGAGAATTGTGTGAATGTTTTACTACTTTACTTGCAGAAAACGTATCAATTGTTGTTTCATGTTTCCGTGCTTTTTACAGATTTATTTTCTTTCTTTTCCACAGCGTGGTGGACCCGAGTGACTTGAAGCATCTCAATCACTTTAACCAAAGTCCTCATTATGTTGGAGATCAGTATGTGTCTTTAATTCTGTCCCACCGCACAAGAGAACCTAATGCCACATGAGAAATAATGTAGAATAAACTATTATATGAATCCTGTTAAAATGTACATACTTTTATTTTTAGCTGTTTATAAAGTTTAGGTTTGTGCTTGAGGGACTTTTTCATTGTGTTCCACACAATTGGCGACAATATTCACCTTTAACATTATTTCATCATTTTCAGTAAGTTTTTTTAGTTATACCGTTATTAATGAGAGCTAAGTATCTACACATTGGCCCCCTTCTGGGTGAAAACAGTCCATCTGAAATGACTGGCAGTAAATGTAAATTTGTGACATTAGACAGTTTCATTACTCAGATTTAATTGCTGTTGAGACTCCGAATCAAACGGCCCTGACAAGTGATCAGCAACAAAACAGTTAGTAAGATTCAAAGCTTAAGGGTTTACATCAGAGTTTTCTTATTCTGCCTCCATTAAACTGGGCACAAGACCCCAGCCTGCAACTGAAGGTGTCAGAAACAAAGAACCTATTTATTTGCTGTAACTTCTATTATTTGTATACAGCTGTACTTTATGGTGAATTGTTAACAGAGCTTCAAGAAATTTTTACAAACATGGACAATACTTATGGGTTTTTTTCAGAGATAAGTCCAGAGTGAGCATTACTTTCCTTAAGTACACAACTGAAAATGTACATCTTTTTATGAGACATGGGTGAGAAGCTAAGTTGTTAAGCTCCCCCCCAGAGCTTGAAAACGCTCCATTTTGTTTTGGTTGGTGTTTTTTGCTTACAAACGTGTCAATGAGTTGTGACCAGGAAACTCTCATGAATATGTTTGGGACTGTATGAAGGACCTTACCAAGACAATCTCCTGCTGTTTTAGAAATACTGTGTGCGTTAAACTGTGGAGACTCAACCTCTGGACTTTTCCTTTCTTTTACCAGCCTTCACCCTGAGAAGAAAAATCTTAAAGTTATTTTGTTTGAAATAAAAAACCATGGCTGTCTACTGCCAGTACTTTTACGTCTCTTGTTTTCACCCAGATAGAGGCATGGTTCTTGTTGACTGCTTTTGTGGTTGCCCATAACAAGCATGAGACAGTGGTTCATCAAAGAGAAATATGTTGAGGTCTGCTCGATGTCACCTCCAAATACTGCTGAGGAAAGTACGTTGACGATTTTATGTGATCTGCTGATGATTAAAAGGATACTGTGTTTTTAAAGTGGTGTTCCTATCATGATTGGTATAGATACTAAAACACAGAATAAGCAGAATATAAGGAGGACAATGAGTGGACCAAAAGCTTATTGAGGCTTAAATTTTAGTTGTTTATTGTGGTTACCGTTGCTGGCATGCTCTATAAGGTAAACATTAACAACATTAAAGTTCTGACACAGTGCAGAATGACCGGCCACCATTAATGTGTAACTGGTTTACTAACTATGAGATTCAGTAAGCTGTTAAGCTCTCCATTGAATATTGGCACGAGTAGTACAGACGTGACAGAAAGGCAGAAAGTGAATACACACTTCACCCGTCTGACTGGCAGATTGTCCTGGTAGTCTCTACCAGAGCTGATGAAAGTTCACACAGTGTTGATTTGCTTCTCTCAGTGAAGGAGAAGTCCCACTCAAGCAAACACTTATGAGAAAAGAATTGTGCGTTTTTGTAAGTACATGTCTGCCTTTTGGCGAAAGATTCAACGACCTGCTTCTACACACATGAATGCTGTTACAGAGCAATTCATGGCTTTACAAAAATACCTCTGAATGTTCAAAACCCAATACCAAACACGAAAGTGCAATATATTCATATATCGATAGAAACACTTACAGCAACTAGTAACTGTCACAAATGAGCACAAGACGAGAAGAAACACTGAGCTATGCACTGGATTACTCTGATATTTCGAGGACGCCTTTGAGTCATAACATAAACAGCGCCTTGACATGGAGGAGTATTTATCGCTCATTGTTTATCTCTGTTTTTTCTTTTGTTTTTTTTGCAAACGGCAGACTAAACATTGCACTTGAAATGTAATAGAAGCATTCTGTGCCCCATACTGGAGGCAAAGGACACATCAATTGCTCTGTTCGTCCAGCTCCTCAAACGCAGCTAAGAAATCGGCGATGGTGTCCACCACGTAGTCGGGCACAAGGCTGTGGTTGGTGGTCAGCTCACTGTTCCTGTACTCCTGGGCCTCCTCGATCTGAGACACGCCAGTGAGGGTGAGCATGGTGTCCAAGCCGCAGTTGGAGCCGAAAAGCATGTCGGTCTCGAGGCGGTCCCCGATCATCAGGCACTGCGCGGGGTCGACCCCTCTGAACTGACTGGAGATGCATTCGAACATGAAGCGGCTGGGTTTCCCGATCACAGTGGCCTTCCTGCCTGAGGCCACCTCCAGGGCCGCGGTCAGGGACCCAGAGCCTGCAGAGGGAGAGATAAGAGTAAAGTTAGGCTCAAAGAAAAAGTCTGAGATTATTTCTGTGAATTTGCATCGCTGCCAGACAGTAACCTCTTAACTTAATATCATTTTTTTCTGAGGTTTTCTAGAAAGACACAGAATTGCAAGTTCATAAAAATCCTGGGCTTCCGATTAATTATTCTTTGAGTTAGCTTAAAAATTAACAAGATATGGACTGTAGCAAAACCCTGATACTACAAAAAGAGGGTTGGGCATGTCGAGCTTTATCTCTGTCCTGCTTCAAGGGGCACTTTGCTTTTATTTGATAATGATGACCTGGAAAAGCAGCCTGGACTTGAACTGGGGCCAGTAAAAAACAAAAGCTGAGTGTTTTAATCCTCTTCAGGCTCTAATATCATCTTTATTTTAAAAAATAATGCTGCTTGTAAGTTATTTATACACTAATATATACTGGCACAAAGCTGTGGACAGGTGGTATTTCGGCATAGGAGTAATAATAGGTACAATAGGTTTTAGCCCAAAAGAGGCAACTGCAGAGAGAAGAGAAGGGTTTAACATGCACCTATTCTGACTAAACAGAATGTATTCTCTTTTATTATCTGATTTTAGTATTGTCTTTAAAATGAGCCTGTCAGAAACAAATTTGTGTCACTCATGATGGTTAATCCCCCTCAGTGAACACAGCCATGCATGGACATCATCAGGTTTTGAGTAAGGCTGTTAGATTTGCAAAAATAATCTAATTGTGATTATTTTTCACTATACTGCAATTGGTATTTGTTGTGCAATTATTTTGAGGTTTTATGAAATGAACATTGACATTAATTACAGCATGAAAACAACCCATGACTTACTTTTTAAAATCATTATTATTCATTTAATTATTTTCACTGCTTTTTGCCTATTTTTGTTTTCACTTTTCACCCTGTTTGCTACCTTCTGACTAGTTTCAAAGTTTTCTCCCAATTTTTTGCTAGTTTTTCTTTTGCCATCTTAACCTTGTTTTTTTCTGCAACTTCTTGACGTTTTTGCCACTTTTCACCACTAGGATTGTTTTTCTTGCCAAGGTATTCAACAATTTGGGTGTTTGGTTGAGCAGGTTTGAGTAACACTGGTGTAGAGCATAAAACATGTATTGCAAATGTGGTTTCTGGTATTCTGAAACATTTAAGTTAAAAGAAATATTGCACTGCCTGCAACTAGAACATTGCAATTAAATCTAATTTGACATTAATTGCATAGACCTAGTTTAGAGAGGAGGTAGTTTTTCAAGACAATCCTCACCGGTTCAGTTCTTGTCTGCTGTAAAAGTGGTTTGGTGCCACTGCAGTATACAAATCTTTCATGAGGAGAGCAGCATCACCAAATTCAGGGTCTACTTTATTGGGCTAATGTCTTGTCACACACTAATTACATGTCATACTACAACATTACCTGGCAGTATCCTTCCGCTGGACAGAGGGTGCCAGGGGTCGTTGTCGGTGGCCAGAAACAGACAGTCCGGGTCCCTCAGGTAGCACGAAGCTTTCGCCAGTTTGAGAAAAGTCATTTTGTCATCATGTCCCACCAGCACCGCTTTCACGTCCGGGGCCAGGTTGCAGTTATAGATGGTTGCGTCCGGATCGTCCGCCTCCTCCACGCAGGGGATGCCCGCCTCCTGGAGCTCCCTGCGCAGTCCGTCACAGCCGATGACAAACACCTGTCCGGGGACCTTGACGACGTCTCTCAGGTAAAGAGCCGAGCAGTAGGACGAGCTGAAGATCTGCTCCAGCATCACGTCGGTGAAGCCCAGCCTGTAAAACTTGTGCACATAATTCTCTCTGGGCCTGGTGCAGTTGTTGGTGACGAACACTACGTTTTTTCCGTGTCGTATCAGTGAATTCACCACCTTCACTGCGCCGGTGATCGCCTTCTCTCCGTGCCATATGACCCCGTCGCAGTCGAAGAGGATGAAGTCCTTCGCCTCCAGCAGGGTCCTCAGCTGCGGACCTCGAATTTTCTGGCAGCCTTTGAAGCCAAAGGCGCCCGCCATCCCGGCGTTTTCCTCGGTTTCTTCCGTTTTTCACCTGCTAGTGGTTCTCCATGTTAAAAACTGGTGCATAACGTGGGGGAGACGGCGGGTTAATGATACGAAAACAAATCAATGTCAGGAAATCACATTGCAGGGACCTTGGTGCGGTTACATACACGTACAGCAGTCTACAAAAACATTGACGTCTGGCCACGCCTACACTGCAAACATTGGCCAATCACATGACAGAATCCTGGCCAATCAGATTAGCGCATTTCATGAATATGTTGATGTGCTACAGCCTCGACATTTTACAGTGCGCCCCCTTGAAAGCGCATGGACAGTTTAATCTGTGATATATTTTAAAAAGTATTTTTGTTCAAAGAAAAAGGGGGGCAGTTGTAGCATTTCCGCCGGTTGAAAATGAAAAAAAATAAAAAAATTGGATTTTGAGATATTTTCAAACCCATATTCAGTCGAAGTTTGGGATTAAATGTCAAATAAATAAGACAAAAAGTAACAAAAAAATAATCTCAGTTTTGCCTTCCTGTCTAAAAGAAATTAACTTTTTTTTTCTTCCTAACTTTGACTTCATTATTACAGCTTTTTGACTTAATTATCTTAAAATTTGATCTTTTGTCCTTAAAGTTTGACTTTAATATCCCAAAATTTTGACTGAATCATTTAAAATTTGACTTTTTTTCCTTTGTTTTTCTGACTTTGTTGAATCAAACTTTTACTCAATCATCTCAAACTTTGAACTTGTAATTTCAAAGTTTTGACTTTTTAATCCCAAAATTTTGACTCTGGTTGTACTAGACCAACATACTTAAAAATCAGTAACAACAGCATATGGGGTTAATCCATTTTTACTTATGAGTAGTGTGAGATTGAGACTCCCCTTTGTTCCAAAGTTATATTTATAGGCTCCTTAATTTAATCTACGTATCAGGTCACTAGATGGGGCTCTATCCTATAAAAACAAGGAATGTGCAACTTCATTTTCTAACAAGTTTGGATGTTATGTAACATGTTTATCAAAACAGATGGTGATGGCTTGCAAACCATTCAGACCCAACTTTAAGATTAAAACAGTGCAAGGACATCAAATGTAATGTCTCAACTGAGAATTTCTATTGAATATTTAAACTTTTACATTCGATGCCAGTAAAAAGTTTCCAAAAACATTGTGTCAGAGGCCACAAAAGTGAGAAACATGTTTTCTGAGTAAATATAAAAACCTGGACAAATACCTCTCAACTAATATTGTCAGTTTAAAACAGGTTAGGGCACCATTGAGAAATTTAGTCCCTCAAAATAAGCATAAAAGCATAAAATTGGAAGAAAAAAAAGGAGGATGCCATCAAATATCATTTTGCTAGGTATCTTTAAAGATTTCAGATTTCATTGTGCTTGTATTAACAGAACACAAGATTGAGTTCTGATGGAAGCCATATGACCCTTTCAACAAGTACTAATAATTTAGGAAAGATTTACATCAGAGTCTATGTACATTTCCCCATTAAATTCAAATCGCTCTCATTTTATCTTTTGTCCTTCTGCAACTGAAGATTTAATTACATCCAACCCCAAAAACTTGCCATTCAAAATTACTTTTTCCGCTCAACATTTTTCTCTAATTTCTTTTTCTTTTGTGTTCAATCTTGGGTGGCCCTATTCTTCATCTGCTCCGTTGAAGTTTATTTATTTTCTCACTGTCAAGTTTTAGCTGCCTTGCCCTGCCTCTCTTTGATTGCGTGCGAGACAGAGGAAGACTCACTGGCACCTGCAACTGCCAGACAAACAGACAAATGAAATTCAGGGAAGGAATGGACAGCTGAATGGACGGAGAACAAGGCGTCCTAATTGGTCATTATTTTCTTGCTAATCTATATTTTCCTCCCTGCTAACCCTCAACACAGATGTGAGGAAAGGGGAGGTGGGGTTGTCCACCAAGGCCTGCTCTGCCATCAGCAGCGGCTGGGGCGCTGACCGTGAACATTGCTGTGCGCTTTTGTGTCTTGTTTAGAAAGGGGAAAGAGACTCAGTGGAAACCAGCAGAGGAGGGAGTGGGGTCAAAGTTGAGACTTGCAGGTGGTGCTGGTGGTTAACAACTGAAGAGCCAGTAGACCATGATGCTGCCCAAAACACACACACACACACACACACACACACACACACACACACACACACACACACACACACATGTAGATACACTATCCCAGCAGGTGAAACAGATAAAAGATCCCTCAGATATTTTCTGAGCATCAACACACTCTGTCTGCACTCAAACCAAAACCAGACAAGCAGAGCAGCTCTCCAAAACATTCTCAACATTCATTCATCAACATGGCTTGCTGCCATTTGGAAATATTCAACAGCACAAAAGAACCACTTAGTTGGAGTGTGCGTGTTTGCGTGCGTACTGTCTGACACCCCTGCTTGCAGCACAGTCAGGTCAAAGCAGCATCGAGGTGTCGGACAATGTGGCGCTGTGGTACAAATTAGACGTCTGGTAGACACGGTGGCGCTTGGAGGGTGGAGGGCAGGACATTTGGCATGAGGGCTACTCCATTTAAGTGAAACTGGAAATCCAGCGAGTGAGACACAATAAGGCATTTAACATGAAGAGCTGAGCAACAGTGTTAACAGTTAAACAAAAGTTTTGAATTAATATTCAAGAATTCTTGAATCAGAATCAGTTTTTTTTTTACATTTTTAACAGGGCTTGGCATTAATCGCAAAGTAGATTAGATCGCAATAAGGCCTCATGCAATACACTGATTGCAGGCAGTGTAGTATTACTTTAATCTCAAATATGGCAGAATATGAGTTTAAAAATTTTTGCAGTCGATGTTTCAAACACAAGTGTTACTCAACCCTGTTCAACCAAACTGTGAAAAATCTACCTTCAAAAGAGAAACAGTCTTGGTGATTAAAAGTTGCAAAAACAGCAACAAAAGAAAGCAATAAAAATAAGTTGAAAGTGGTAAAAATGGTCAAAAAGTAGCTCAACTTGGGAGAAAAATTGGAAAATGGTCAAACAGTAGTGAAACTTTTCAGAGGCCTAACACCTCATTTTGAACTATCACTTCTGTATTGAATTAATGTAAAATTCTAATTGGGTTTTTATTATATGCAAGACTTAATCATCATCACTGCAATAAGTAAAGGCTTGAAATACCTTGATACTCAATGTGTAATAAGTCTATATAAAAATGGGCTTCACTTTCTGCAACGAGTGACAAAAATTCACATGCAACACAAGGGTGGTGTTTTTCCCCTTTTTTTTAAAACAAAAATCCCACTTATCTCCTTCTTGTATGTGATTTTCTTTTTCAAAATGAGACTAATTAAAAAAACATCACCATCATTTCAACAACTCATAAGATAGGGAACCTAAAAACTGCAACTGCACAATAAGTCGCAATTGCAACATAGAGAAAATATAATTGCAATTATTTTTGCAAAGCGTTCAGCCTTAAATTTTGTGCAGTTGATTTTAGAGTGGCGGAATTATTCTTTTTTATCAAGTTCATGGTTAGCACAAGACAAATGAGTACCACTGAGCTGAGTTATGGATTTGAGGTGGAAAATCCTTAGTGCTGCTTCTCTGTTTTCTTGTGTTTATCTCTGCTTTTACGGTTACTACACAAAGTCCAACAGAGAACCACAGGTCCAAGAAGTCCAAAAAGAAGGAGAAGCACCAAGTCCAGCAGGTATCTCTGGTACCATGGTTGCTCCAGTGATGCCGGCCTTAGATAGTTCCCACCTCCAGTGTGCAGGATGTGCTCCACCCACTGGACCAGTCGAAGCGCTGGAGGGACAGGATTGGATTTGTGGATCCTGCTCAGGGACTCAGCTGTAGACTTGAACCTAGAAACGATAAAATGATAATTAAAAAGGTGTAAAACTATGAAAAAACCTTTGTGCTCATGTGGCTCATGCAGTCACATACCTTGTATCTTGTATAAGTGTCTGAATGGTGGAGCTGAGCAGTTCTCCTGTGATGTGTGTGGGGTTGATGCTGAGGCCAAGTCCCTTTGTTTGAGCCCTCACAACATTATCAAACTGGTCCCCAAACAGGGGGATTGCCAACACGGGAACAGCATGGTACACTGCCTGGAGCAGGCTGTTCTGGCCACCGTGGGTGATAAATAGAAGTGCTTTTTTGTGTCCTGGGGTAAAGGAACAATAGCATGGCGTCAGTGCATCTGAGTGACGAAGAGGGAGAGTGTTGAAGAGCAGTAGAGTCTGATCAAATGAAGAAAGCTGATCTTTGAAGGTGAGAGTATTAAGCCAAATCAACCACTACAGAGAGCACTTAGAAAGAAAGAGTGGGTGGTAATGGACATGTCATTTCATTAACACAGTATAGCCTTAATGAATCAAAGCAGAAAAACAGCATGAAGTCAAGATCAAGATCCCTCTCACAGTATTCTTTTCATCTTACTTTCCATGCATCCAATCGGAAAAAAACACTTTAAACTTCAGTATTTTTTTAATCATGTAGCTGAGAACAGTGCTGCAGTATAGCAGGAACGATGTGTCTTTCCACTTCACTTTTCTATCTCTTAATCCTCTGTGTCTGACAGGACCCACTTTGAAATGACATTTTTTGGTCTTCAATCAAACAATTGGTAATGCCTGGTACAGAGGAGCCTTCTCACAGTTATTTGTGTAGTGACTCACTGTTTTCTGTTTGTAAGGGGCCAATTTAAGGGACGCAGACTGATCCTACCCAAAAGGTCATTAAGAGGCAGCCAGTCCACCAGCCTTAGGTTGGGAGGTCTGTCCAGCCCAGATGGCCACTGGGTTTGGTCATATCTGCAAGCAAAAAAAAGGAAAAATGACACATTTACAGGAAATTACTATCTAATATTCAAGAAAGAAAAACAAGACTGACTTCCAAGCTTACCCCTGTCCGTGTGTACACAGTTATTTGTGATAAAGATGGTGAAAGAGTCACTGTCAGTGAATGAACTGTGTTGTGTTTCTACCTCCAAATCACTCCCTGTGGGATCCTGGAGAATCCAGCCACCAGCTCTTTAAGCAGAAGGTCCACAGAGACAGAAGAGAGCATCGATCCCAGAGTGACAACTATGAAACCTTCATCTCCAAGACTGGAAATCCACATCGCAAGATCCTTAGAAAACAAACAGGGATTTGAGCAGATGGAAATATGTTTTGGTAGTTTGTTTTGTTTGATGGAGCATGAGGTCCAGGAAGAGATAGTTGAGAAACAGGAAGGATAATTTCAGAAGGATGTGAGAGCAAGAATGTGAAGCATAGGGAAAACAATCAAGTCAATCAGGGAATTTTAAGTCTTAATGATTTATCAAGATGTGTGAATAAGATGTAAGAAGAGACCTGTTCTGGTGGCTTTGCAGGTTTATTCAGCAAACCTCCCACCAGCACAGTGTAAGGCATAAGCGGCTGCGGAAACTCCAGTGAAAAGTCCGTGTTGAAGGCCCAGAGTTCAGCTCCTCGATGTAATTCTTCTAGTCCACCAGCGGGTGATCCTGACTCCAGGTGGCGCTCAGCTACTTCTCTAAATGTCGACCATACACACTCCTGACCTTTGATACAAGGATGAACCAACACTGTATGTTTTACTGTATATTGGAAGCAGTCTGATGACATTTTAAAAATGCATCCCTGTGTTTCACTCCTTACCTACAGGGGACAGGAGGGTGAATAAGAGGTTCTTTGCGCGTTCCCAGAGGTTCATGTGGTCAGACAGCTGGGAGCCAAAGACTGGGACATAAGAAACTGGACTTGGGAGAGCAATGGACTGAGGGCCATTCAAAGTGCCAGGATAAAAAGCTATATAGCTGACACCTGGTGGAAATAAAAAGTTAAGAGCTTCAAACTTTTGAGCTCCAGTTAAATAATTCAAAGTAATGAGCGACCGCGATTCAAGAACTTATCAAGCAACATCCTCATTATGCTACTCTCTTGTAGAGGAATTAAATCAAGAGGTATTGGAAAGTAACATTTTATATCAGTAAGAGTATGATCATGAACAACACACACATTTTTACTCATTTAATGTCTAATCCCTTATTATCTTGAATGAAAAAATGCAAAAGTGGTCACTTTGGAGAGTAAATTATAGTGTGATACAAGCCTTATAAGATTCACAACATATATAAAAGTAGAAACTTCTTGCACGTTTTTCTGTTTTAGTAACACAAACAAAAGATGTACCAAGTTTGCGTGCTAGGATGAAGGAACAGGGGTTAAAAGCATCAAGGATGGCGATGTCATAGAGTTCCCTCTGAAGGAAAGATATCATCTCTCTGTCCCCTAAAAGCTTGTCACATTGATAAGACAGGTGGCCCATGAAGTTCAGAAAGTTATTAAAAGTATCCCTGAGGAAAAGAAAAAGAGAAAGTGAGAAAGATACGGCAAGAAAGGACTAGTTTAAGTTTGTTTTGGCTTCAGGTTTGGAAATTGTCAAGAGCCTTATGATGCTGATCAAAAGCAGACTTGGTATGATGAATAATTTAGTCTGTGACAAAGCAACTCTTTTAGCAGAACATTAAGATCAGGATGAAACATTTTTGTTCAATACCGTCCAAGGAAAAACTGTGTTTGTTGCTGCAGGAACCAGCCGTTGTATTGCTTGATGTATTCCTCTCCTACAGACCAAGTGCTGGTTTGATAACTGCCTGAGCGGCCAACATAGGAGAAACCTGGATGCAGAGTTACATGAGATTGAGGAAAAATGAACAAGGACGTCATAGTCAACTGTGGAGACATCTACTGTATATTGATTTCTTTCTTATGGGGGTCATTTTATGTTTAGTTTACCTGTGATCACTGGGTTACCAAGCTGCAAGAGCATGCGGACTTCATGGCCATGCTGATGTAAGTTATGGGAAATTTCATCCAGTAACATATAGTGGCTTCCTCCTGGAGAAAGGAAGAAGAACGAAAACATCTGGAGTGTTACTCCTCCATCTAAATGTGTAGCCAGAACTTTATGCTACATAAATAACGAAGTATCTTTACTTCACTGTGTGACCTACAAATTTCGGTAACTGTGACTTTAACTCACCAGCCTCAGAGTAAAGTTCCCATTCACCCCATGTGTCTACACATGTCTTCCTGCCGCAGCTCTTTTACAGCTAGCTGAGACAACCTTTCACAAGGAACAGCTCCACTACTCACCAATTAAAGTGACAGTCAGGATCTTGGCACACTGAAGAAGTGGAAGAGCCAGAAGAGAAAACATCCAAAATACAGTCCCCATATTGTTTTTAGGGTACCACACACTGACCTGCAGCCAAAGTGATCTAAAAATAGCTTTCCAACTCAAAAATGAGCTTTAATGACGACCTTCCTGTGAGAGCCTAAGACAGTCGTCCTCTGTAACACAGGGACAGAGTTAGATCCAGCAAGCGTCTGGTGCAGAGTGGTCCTAAAACAGAGTAGTGATCAAGAAAAATGGAATGTTTCCAAGACAAAATCAGCAGGGAAAAAAAAGCAGAAACACCAACGTTAAGCAGAAAAAAACTAGTTTTTAGGGAAAATCATCTCTCTGTGCTTCTCGAAAGTCTTCTTTTCTATCTTGCTTGCTTCAGAAAAGCAAAGAGTATTATTTACACAGTCAGTATTTCCAAATTCCAAAAGGGGAAATCCCAAATCCTCTTGAGAGTGCCTTGAATGTATCCCTTATGCTTTGCCAGGCAACAAAGAGCAACAGAGGCACTGATTGGTTCTGTTATCGTAACATTGTGGAAGCTGGTCAGGGCGTGTATTAATCTTCTATGACACATGTAAAAGCCTGTATTCTCCAAAAGTCAGACACCGAGAAGTCCAGGAGCCCTGGTTCAGCAGTGATAATTAAAGGGAGGGAAAGAAAGGGCGGTGGGTCAGGGGGAGTGGGGTGTTCCCCAAGCCCTTCTTGTATCAAATTAGACAAATGTTAACATGAGTTAACCCCCTCTGTTCATAAGTACAGGGCAGCTCTCATCAATAAAATGAATGACAAGTATCAACTCTGCTCAAGTGAGCTTAGTGATGCATTTCTGAGTTGCTGTGTCTTTGGGGCAATAAAAGATGACTTTATTTATTCCTCCCATTATTTACTTCCTCTTTTTTTTCTCTCTAAGCAGCATACACACTAACTTGATTGGTTGTGGATGCCCTGGCAGGCAGTTGCTGGCAAGTCAGGCTTGACATGTAGGTTATCCTGGACAATGCACTCATTGTAGCTGCAACCAATGCTTTTCTGTGTCAGGGAGGTCATTAGAAAAACAAGTCAGTCAGAAAAACTGCTGGAGTGTATCAGAAAAAAAATCAGAGTAACAGAGGTCAATCCCGCCATCATTGATGTTATTGTTGTCTATTTAGTGATGCTCTCCTCCTGACCCCCATCTGTTGCAAACATCTCCACTACAAACAAAGGCCAACAAGTCACACTTGCAAGTCGGTTTATTCAGTCCTGCAGTGCAGCACGCAATACATGTAAGCAGATGTTTTATACATAAAAGTAAAGAGTATTTAAAAATATTGTGTTCTTAAGGAAAAGAGGTCTCTGTGGTGCAAACAGCAGCATGTGTGGTGTAAGTCTTATCCTTCAGGAAAGTGTGAGGCTGGTAGTTTCTCCCTCATCAGGTTGGGTAAGTAGAGTTCGATGGAAATTCTGAAAGAGAGTGAGAAAGATTAATTAGAGGGCATGATGGCAAACAGTCTGTAAGTTTCGTGTGGAGGACATAATGACTTACAATAAGTTGGTGCTGCGTGGAGGTCTCTATCAGTTCCTGGATGAAAGGATGCTTAGAGAGAATGGAGAAGGGGACATAATCCTCTGCGTTGTAGCCCAGCTCTGTAAATACACTCTCCAGTTGCTAGAGGCCAGCAGAAAGAAAAAGAAATAGACTGAGTTTCACTTGAACGTGATACTCCTTAACTGTGCTCCAAAAACATTTCTAAGGCAACACCATGCTGCCCATTCAAATGAAAATCTACCAGTTCAATCTTTGATTAATATATTTCCTTGCAATTGGACTTTGGGGCTGTACCTCAGAGTACTCCTCCTGACTCATGCAGCTGGGAGGAACAGGGGGTCCATCCTTAGTCTTGGTGAGTTTGTGGCAGACAACTGCAAGGAGGGCAGAGATGGACACTCCCTGCTCCCCCAGCATGCTGCTTGATGCACTTGTGTGAGATGCTTCTCCCTTTTTCTCATCATCAAGGTCTGGGGAGCTCAGCTCTGTAGCCTCTATACTGGGCATGGACTGTAAAGACAACACAAGTTGATGACCCTGTGCTGTAGCTTAAAAATAAATCACTAGACATGAATACAGGAAATATGCTAATACAAAGTCATAACTGTTAAAAACACAAAATAACAGCCGTATATTACACTTTTGAGGTTATTGATGATACTTGTTTACAGAAAATGAACATTGAGCAGAGATTCATTTTTCTTTTTTTCCTTGTACTTTTGAGTCACTTACTTTGACAAGTTGGCCCATTGAGGAGTGATGGAGGTGATGTCCTGACTCTACACTGAGTGCTCTGATGAAGCCCTCTTTGGGGTCAAGGTCAGCAGCTAAGTACTGCAGCATAGACATATAGTGTAGTCGTGGAGGAGACATGGAGTGGTCTGCAAACAACTGGAAAAAAAACTGAGAAGAAACCAGAGGCAAGGTTTTATTGGCATGAGCATTCCAGTTTGTAAAGAAGTGCAATAATGATAGAATGTAATGTTTTTATCCTTTAGAGCTTGACGGCAAAACATTTGACTTTCTAATAAATGGGTGACCCTTCAGTTTTTGATCAGTTCTGAAGAATAAAAAAAGTTGATGTTGACTGAATGCGTCAAGTACTGCAGGTTTACCTTGTGAAGGTTAGCCAGACGATCATAAGGTAGAGGTTCAGTGGGGTCTTCAGGGATAGGCAGTGTGCTGTCTTTGGAAAACCACAAATCTATCTGTGAGGAAAAAGACAGAACATTTCCATCAAAGCTGTAGCTGCATACTGCTCAAATTACACAATTTGCCCCTATGTATTTATAAACTGAGTCAAGAAACATCTGACTGTAATCAGAGCATCAGAATCAGTTTCATTTGTGTGTACATAGGGACAAACCTGTTGGTACTGGTCCTTGTTTATAAAGCCTGTGTTGCCGACATCTGCTGTTTTGAATTGTTGTAGCACCTCCAGGAGCTGTGTTATTGAGGGAAATGGCCAAGGGAGGGCAGCGCTGAGCAGAAAACGACGCCAGTCTATCAGCTCATGGTCATCAGTCAGCATGGATAAAATCTCCATCCACTGGGGAGAGGGCAGAAAAAGACAACACTCTTATTTTAGACTGTCTTACCTTTTTTTTTTTGAGTTAAGCACTTGACAGTGGGGAGTAACAATCAGGTGTGTTTTAAAATGATTTTCTTTTTAAGAAATTTAATACGACCTGTGTTTCATTCTTCTCAAGCCATAGCTGAGGCAAAGAGTTCCTGTTCATATTAATAGAGATGAAACCCACAAGCACACCAGAGAACTCAGAACTGCATATGAAGCCTGAAAGCCAGAAAAATGCATAGATAAATGTCAGGAAACAAGAATCAAGCACAAGATAATATCACAACCAGTCACCCTTGTATTCACCTGAAGGAGCGATAGAATAAACCTGTTGGTGGAATGCTTCCAACTGAGTGATCGTGGGGGTGGACTGTGTTGGTTTCTCTAGAGGAGGTGGACGTGGAGGGGGAACTGGGCTGGCCACCATGTTACAATCCCCATTCAGGTAGAAGTCTGTGCATTCCTGGAAAAAAAGGGTAATAGGAATTTGAGACAGAGAGACTGAGGTGAAGAATTTAGATTTCATCCAACAGTGACTCTGCTACAAGAAAGAGGAATAAAGTCTGTACAAACCAGCGCTAGCTCTTTCTTCAACTTAGCACCAGTCTCTATGTGGTGGCGAACGACTTCTGTCAGCTGGTCAATACTAGAAAAAAGAATGCAAAAGATGGATTTAGATGAAATGTCCTAAAATAAAGTCATAGAGCTCATTCTCAGTAAGGCTGAAAACTTACAATAAATAAACAGCATTACAAATATTCAAATTCACAAGCAACAGTTTCCAAATATCTCCATACCTCTTCATTTCTGCGATGAAGTGTGCCTGTATCCACTCCTCAATGCTGCTAAAGGTCTGTTCTGCTCTGCTGTGGAGGGATTGAAGCACTACCAGACCATGACCTTTCACCAGAGCAATGCGCACTTTCGCTGCATTCTCTGTATAAACACACAGGAAAACAAAGGAGCAAGGAATACCGTACACACTGTTGCATGAATAAATGTAGAAATATTTAAACAAAGTAGCAATATCTTGATACAAAAAATGAAAAACACTGTGAGTTGTAATAGTCGTAGGTGTGGACTTGTGTTTTTGCATACCCTCATGACCCAGTGCAGCTGCATATTCCTTATGTATCTTGTCTCTCACTTTCTCTGCATGACTCTTCTTTGTGCTTTTGGCTTCAACTGGTGCAGGGCTGGGTGCTGGAGGTGGGGTTGGTGGACCTGCAGGAATAAGCATGTGTAAGACGCTGTGGAATATACAGTGCATGCAAGATGAGACCTCCACATTGCTTTCTTATTCTCTGTAAACGACATGCCTTTTCCTTTTTTTGATGACTGTTTCTTATTTTCCTTTTCCTTCTTTGCACTTGCAGGGGGCTTTGGCTTTTCTTTCTCTGGTGGTTTCTCCTTTGGCTCTTTTGTCTCCCCCTGGTGGGCTTCTGCCGACACCTACCAACAAGAACCATCCAGTTAAAATTGTTCTTCAAAAATATGATCATTGAAATTCTTTGACAGAGTGTTACCAGTTTGCTGATAGCTGCCAGAGCCTCTTCATAATCTGAGATCAGTTTTTCATGAGGTGGCTAGAGTTTAAAATGAAAAGAGTTAATATAACACCACCAATATTTGGTTAAAAATATGATGCAGTTCAGAAGCTTATCAAAAATCTGTTAAAAAGACATTTACTAATTCATTAGAAGTAACTCCCATATTTGAGACATTTAAAATACAAATATCGCAGAACATTTTTTTGATATAACAGTTATCCTAAAGCAATCGGGGTATTCTTTTATGGCTATTTAGAGACCTTGAGAAAATTTGAGAAACATCAAAATACAGTTGAGGCAGGAGATCTAGTTTGACATCACCTTGGCAGGTTCTGTCTGTCCCTGGCTTTTAATCTTGGATAGCTCCCCAGAAGAGTCATGACGTCTTGGCAGAAATGGAATACTGGAGCAAAGGATAAAGTTGTTTGTGCAAGTGTGGATTTTTGAAAAGTTTATAGAAAATGTCCAGTTCATCTTTGAAAAACACTCAAAATTAGGGAACATTGGTATGCTGGTGCTTCTTTCTTACAACTTATTTTTCAGCTTGAGCTCCTGATCATCTGTCTGACTACACACACTTGTGTCCCCTGGCTCAGTGCTACTGGACCAAAAAAACAAACAAACAAAAAAAAACAAGTCATCAACTCATTTCCATGAAGCATTTCCATGTTCTTTTTTCACTCATCACACTGTATTGATGGTCTTAAGTTGTAATTTAAAATATGCATCTTGCCTCTCGTCCGGATCCTTCTCCAGCAGAGAGATGCACACTAAGTTTGAGGGTAGCTCAGGCAACATGTGTTTGTACATGCCCAGATAGTAGACTTTTAAGATACACAGTGTCTCCTTGAAACGGTCCAACTCCACCTACACAACCCACCCAAACCAAGATTATAGTTTCGATACTGACTCGTCATGTAAACGCCATTTCAAAAAAGTCCATGAGGGAGGATGCAGGCACAGAGTACACAGTATGAATAAAATATTCTTAGTCTTAAAAACTGACAAATGAAAACAAAATGTGCAAACAAACAAACATAATTCAAGTTCAGCAAACTTTTTAAAGTGACCTGCATGAGCACAGAGTGGTTGTTGATTAGGACAGCACTGTGGTCATCCAGCCAGCTTTTCTCCAGGGCAGCCTTCTCTTCCTCTTCCTCTTTTCGCTTATCACTAATGTCCCACAAACGTTCTCGCAGGTCCTGAACACATTTCAAAATATCTTTATACATTTAAATTTTTCCTTTTAAGCAGTTTAGGAGTATTTGTATTTTGATATACTACAAAAATGTTTACATCCAGTCTTAGATGCAGCTCTGCTTTGGTATCCTCGTCTTCTCTCATATCATCAGCAATGCTGTTGAAGTCTTTCTGCCACTGGGTCACTAACTCCTGCTTTGAGTCCGGACGTTCCAGGTAGTGTTTATACTCCTCTCTAAAGGTAGAAAAGATAATATAAATACTTACAAAGTTATACAAATGAACATACTTTTAAATAATTCAACCAAATATGAAGCTAGTTTTTCAAGTCAAAGGTAAAAAAAATGCATCATCAGTTAGTCTTTAACATTAACCACTGAAAAGAAAATCTTGCACGCACACATTTATAAAGATGTGCTCACATGTATTTGCACTCCATAAAACGGAACATACTCAAACTACTGCTGGCCTGAGTTGAATACCTGATATTGTAAAGGTGGTGGTCAGTAATGGTGCGCTGTGAGCGCAACTGCTGCATCACTGTCTTTATGTTGTTCACATAAGAATCACATACTGCATCCCAATGTGAGCACAGGTTCTCTGGGATATCCTGGAGGAGGAAAATGAAGATGTAGACATGAAAAGACGGTGGGTTAGGTGGAAACGATGAAAGATAACAAAAGAGAGTCACATTTAATATTGATACCTACGGGAGGAAGGGGTTCATCCACATAAACTCGGGTGGGTGAACCTGGGAGGGGTGAGGCAGAGTTAGACGGCATCTTGGTGATTCTCTGAGAGTCTTTATTCGACAATGAAGACGTGGATGACCTTGGGGAGTTTCCTGTTTATAAGCAAGGGCAAGGGTACAGAAAAAACAAAACACACTTTTGAATAAAAATGAACTGTAGAGCTGAATTAACAGACAGACTTCAGTCCAATCACCTCTGGGAGAGCTGGGGCTGGATCTGGAAAGTGACTTTACTCTGTGTGTTTGTTCCACCTTAAGACCTGAGCAGGAATCTAAGAGACCCAGATCCCCCTCTGTGTTGACTGGTGATCCGTCACCAGGTGAAGGTGTAGTAGAAGTGAGCGACTCCAGGGCTTTCCCACTTTGTAACATTTCATCTTCAGCTTGTGAGGTGACTCGAGCTAATGAGGCAGATGTAAAGAAACTGAGCAAACGTTTGCACTGATCACTTTCTAGGTGTGATGATATGACTAAAAACACAGGCAATACGAATCCAGTGCTGTTCCTGATATCTAAACTACAACCATTTACCTTCTTGTCTTTGCAACATTACTTGCTGCAGGGCTGACTCCACCTGCTTGTACAGCTCCTCCTCATCAACATCTGCATCAATTCGTACTAGAATATTTTGCCTTCTGCCAAACCATTCCTCTAGTTGTGGCCAGGTGTCCTGGAAAGTTGAGATCCTTAGAAGGAGTCAGAAAGTGAGACATCAGAGACGGTCATGTAGCAGCAGTAATGTGTCACATGAGCTTTCCTTTTTCTTTCTCCCATCTACCTGTGTGAGGTTTGTGCCTGATACAAGGTGCTGTCTGTGGAATGGGAGTTTGTTGTTGCAAGAGCTTCTGTGTCAACACAGTGTTCTGTTGCTCGAAAGAGAGGAAAACCACAGAAAGGCAACTTGAGTTAATTTGTGTGGTGCTTCTTTATGTACAAACATAATCTCAATAGTGTTTTAATGTTCATAGATATGAAGATAATACACCTTGACCAGATGCACGTCTGACCACACACTCATCAGGTACATCTAGCAGCAGAGCCAAGTCCAGAACAGGAGCGGGGGGTGAATGTAGTTTTGGAGGATTAGGATCAGCAGCAAGGTTTGTTCTGCTGTGTAAATCATCATTTTCTGTATCCACAGATCCACCCAGGGCTTTCTCCAGCAGGTGGGCCTGGGTGATGTTTGCTGGAAAGCCATCCAGGATCCAGTCTGAATGAGCTGGGACCTTTCTATATCAGACAACAGAAACTACATCATTGAGATTACCCCCAAATAATGACTATGAGAATTTATTTGCATACAGTAAACATGTACAACAATAGACTTAAGCACATATTTGAATAGATTTCAATATGGCATATTTTTCACAACAAGTTTTGTGCTCACCTGATGGCTTCTACGATAATATCAACTAATAGCGCATCAGAAAAGGTGCTGCCTTTTTTCTGTTCTTGTTCTGCAGCTGCTCCCAGCATGGCTTGGGTAGACAACTGTAAAAAGTGACACGCAAGAGCAAGGAAAGCTTTTTTCGGATCAGATACACATACATTTTAAATAAATCCAAAATTTTTAACATAACAAGTGGTCAAAATTTACTCGTATTTGTAAAATTGTAATGTTTGTGAGCAATATAAATTCACTGTGCAAATAAATACAAAATGCACTCAGAAGTGATCTTAAACACTTACTTCTATGTTGCTGTCATTACATTTCTCTTGACTTTCAAGATCTGGAAAAAATGATGAGTGACATGTCCCCATCAGGCAAGCTGATGTGTTTGAATCAAGACGAGCATTTTGTTTTTCTTAACAAGCAGTGTATTGTACCGAGTAGATTAGTTCAACCCACCAGGCTCCGGTGATGTGCACTGTTTCTCACTCTGTCTTTCCCCCTGCTGCTCAGTCACCTGCAAATGTATTTAAAAGGTGAGTTGTGTTGTGATGAAATTTTGAAGATTACTCAGTGACTTTCAAATTCTTGAATTCCAAGTTTAATTTGATTCAGCAAAGTGAAAAGTAGTGAAGCTTTAATGCCATTGTACTGTTTCTGGCTCACCTCTTCAGTCCTGTAAGCATTCAGTGCCTCTTCGATCAGTGTGTCAGCAGCTAACACAAAGATGCCATGAGCTAAAGTAGAAAACAACATACCAACTGAGCCATATGTTAGGTTTTATATTCATTGTTAGTTTATAATCTATTACTAAATGTTGGCATTCGGATGAAGTATATGATGCCCCAGTGTGTTTTAACTGCATTTCATTCATTTACCTTGGGCAATCTTGGACAGGCAGGAGGTCTTGCCAGAGCAAAACTTGCCCAGAACACAAGCCTTAAGATTAAAGTGAGGGGAGTAATGCTCCATAACAGGTGGATTTACAATGTTCCTCAGCCGCTGGACAACATGCCCAAGAATGTTGTTGTTGGTCAAAGGTAATATGGTCTCCCCTGCTTCTTCTGGCCACACCCACTCACCAACCATGTTCTGACAAAAACAATACATGACTCAGACTGGTGATCTTCATTGTTTGGACAGTTTGTGATCTCAGCTCAGGTATAATTAAAATGCTTTAAGGCCAAAATAATGAAGTCCAGTTAGAAAAAACAAAAACAAAATGCAGATATGGTAAAAAGAAAAAGGAAACGTCTGCACTTGTGTTTCAGACTCACATTGTATTCATCATAGTCCTGGTTTTTGAGTACCTCCTGCTTCTCAAGCTCTACAGGGTCTAATGAGGGTGAGAAGTCAAACCCTGGTTGTTGGCCCTTAATTGGCTCATAGAGAGGCAGACCACAGAACAGCAGTTCCTTCCACTCTCTCATCAACTTCTCTGGAATCAGCCTGAACATAGAGGGAGACAAAAATGAGTGGGAGGGAACTGGATTGAACCAGAGTGTAAAAGAACTCAGATTACTCTTTTATGGTCTGAAAATTAAAAAAATAAATAAATAAATATAAAAAAATAAAAGGGTGATGTGGAACTGAGGATGAGAGCTGGTGTGGAGAATACGCAAATTATAGGGGAGTTGAATACATATAGGTATATAGGTCAGCCAGGACTGTACATGTATGTGGACATTATGATTTGATTGCGGTAAGAATCAGACAGGTTTGTGTAAAACTCCTGATTTTATTCGCTCAGAACTGTTGTACAGAACTGCTTTTGATATAACCTAGAATCACAAGATAAAATGACTCTTACAATAATAATGGAAAGTAATACTTTGTAACGACTGAGAGACAGTTTATATGACATATTTTGGACTTCAAACTCTTTCACTTCTGCTAGAGGAGCAAGGGGTCTTCCTGTATCTTTCTCTCACATGTTGTTTGGGTGTTTTACTGCATTGACAAAAGCAATGTGTTACATACTTCTCAGTCAGGAGTCGATATTCTCCAATCTTGGTGGCAAAGTCCACTATCTGCTCCACAATGTCCTTGCAGTTTGCAAAGTGTTTCTTGCATTTCCTCTGAGCTCGCTCTGCAGCAATTCTGCTACAGTGTTCAAGCTCTTTTCTGATCTCCTCTGCATGCTCCAACTTAGCCTCCTGAGCCAAAGCCTGGACCGGGCCCCAATTAGAAAGATGATATGAGTGGACATAAAGACATAAATGGTTCTGCTTTTGAGCTCTGCTGTAAAAAAAAGTGTTACTAATATATGTTATTTTTTTGTGCAATACCAGCTAGACTTGGTGTTTTTGAGGATAGTAAATACAAAGAACCACAAACTAAAATCTTTTATGGCTAACACACACCGGATGATGCTGAATCAAAGAGAGGAGGACTTAAGCATTGTTAACCAGTGTATCAATTAACTGGATTGTCGACAGAGACATTAATAATACTCCAATAATCCTTTAACACCCATGATCATTTAAGTTATTCTCCAAAATGATCACCTAATAGGCTAAGATTTTATTCCACAACTTGTGCTCCTGGATGGTAAACAGAACACTACAGTATGATCACACCATACAAATAACATTGTCTATCCATCAGCTACACAGCTTATCCTGAGAAGGCTTCAGAGGGGCTGGGGCAAATATGTTGGCAAGGCTGTGTTGTAAATTTAACACTGGAATCACGGTGCAGCAAGATTTTCATCTGCTGTATCAGAATCTGTTCTTTCTTTCTGATCAAACCAGGCTTCATTTTTGATGGTGTGATCATTGTGAAGATGGGGAAAAAAGGATAAATATATACTGTGGTTGTCCTTGCCTGTCCCTCTGAAGTACTAGTACTAAACCAGCAAATACTCTGTTGATACCATACAAGCTACCTCCTTTTCTCTCTCTGTATCACACCTCTATAACTCACACAGCCTAATACAAAGTGATAAGAGAGAGGATTTTTCTTCTTCTGTAAATGTCCTATCTCACCGCCTCCCTCTCCAGAGCCTCACGGAAGTCCCTCTCTCTTCGCTGCTGGTACTGCTGCTCTCTGAAAAGACGGTTCTCCCGGATCACCTCCTTCTGCTTGCGCATCTGGATGAGCTGAGCTGCCAAACGCTGCTCTTGCTGGGTCTGACGTGTCAGACGCCTCACCAGCTGATCCTCTCGCTGTGCCTCCTGCAGAGTGAGGCAGTTTGCAGATCATTTAATGAATTTGGGTTAAGATGAGAAAAATAATAACATTGAAAATGATAGATTTTCCCAGATCAAAGAAGCACAAAAGAAATAATTAAAGACCAGGTTCTGTTTTTCACCTCCTGAGCTTCATGGGCCTGTAGCTGCTCCAACAAGAATCTATCCCGTCTCTTCTCTCTCTGCTCACGAGCCAGAGCACTCTCCTCAAGTCTCTGGCGTATATCCTGTATATATTTGCTATTGGACTGTAACACCAGTTTATTTCCACTCCCAGGGACTTCACAGCCATGGCTGCTGCCACCAAGAGGATCTCCAGCGAAGGTCTGTCCACTAGAAATTAGAATCCATGTATCTCTTTTTGTTCTGATGTACGGCACCAAATAACATGAATTTCGACATCACATAACGACACGTTTTCACTCACCTTGAGGAGGAAGCAAAATTGAAAGGAGCAAACTTCTTCCTGTTTGTCTCAAACTGGGCTATTTCATTCTGAACTCTCTGCAAAAACAACAGGATAATGATAATGTTATAATGAGAGACACAAATAGGTTATTTTAATCCTTTGGTTTGGGTACACTGCTGTGTTTCAGATGTGCAATTTTTGGCTGAAATTCCATGAGAGATCCTGTAAATCTTGAACATCTCATGGAAAATATCCTTCCAATAAACCGTGAATAGTGTTGAGCATGACACATTAACAGTTTTGATAGAAACTTGGAACATCCTGAATAGTAAGGAGAAAACAAAACTGAACAAAGGCAGTGAGCAAGTTCTAACAGGCAACGCAGACTGTGGTCATCCCTGACATTTCCCGATACTGATAAAAGTTACTTCCACTTTCCACAAGTTTTCCAGTTACTCCCTCGGCTCTGTTATTGTAAACTTTGCCCTAAGCAAGTACTAAGCGTTAACTTCAGCACCAACACCTCCCTGCAGGATTTGGCTAAGGGTTTAAGTTCCTATTTCATCATAACTCAGATTTTAGCAGGTAAAATAAATCTGCAAAAAGTTGATGAAGCCAGAGCCTGAACACCTGGGATTTCTGTCAGAATTAAAGCCTGTCATCAGCAGGCGTCATCACCCATTAACACTCTGACCCTGTGTCAGCGAGTCAAAAATAAACAGTAATCCCCTCTGTGGGTTGGGATTCAGTCAAATTTGCTTTTTTTCACACCTGAGCTTGTTGTTCCCTGCGTTGCTGCTGATGTTGTCTCTTCTTCAGGTTGTGCTGCAACGTGTAGGGAGGTGGCCTGGGCATCTGGACGACAGTGGCCTGCTTATAAGTCATGATGCTGTTGTGCTTCTGCTGACACACCCGCAGCTGCAATGTGCACAGTTCCAGACTGTCAGTATCATATCCTTTCCTTGATTTCATTAGCTATTAGGTAATTTTTTTCATTAAAGCACACATCTTCCAGTGGGTGCTGGATCAAAACAATCAATAATAACAAAAAACACATAGAAATCTGCACACCACTGTATGTTAACTTGAAAACACTCTGAACCAAATAAACCCCTCTACAGCGGCTTCCTGGTGTGTATATCTTCAGACTTTTTCTTGTTTGTAACATTTGTATACAGACATTTTTCCCTCCTCATGGAAATTCACTCTTCACTGTACCTTCTCAATATTCATCACCCTCTTCTCATCCTGCCCTTTGACTGGTCTGGCTTGCTGGATAGGATGAGTCATAGACCTCTCACTCATTTTTTGCTGACATTTCTCTTCATAGTGTTCAGAAATTTTCCGCAGCTTCAGCTCTGCATCTCGTTTTACCATCTGATGAAGCCGCTAAATATAAAAAAAGAAAGTAAGGGGACGGAAAACATACGGCGTTTTAAATATTGATGTCATGTCAAATTACTATTGACTGAAAAACTATAAGACTGATAGAGAGAATTACCTTAGTTCACCATTTTTAAAGATAAAGAACAATACTGTTTATCTCAATATGTTTTGCCTTAACAAACTTACGAAATCCCTAAAACAGCAGCCTATCAATACATGCATGTGTTATGTAAATATGTTAAAGCCGGCCTTACATCTGAGTAGATCTCGTGCTCTTTTTTATGCAAGCCAGCAGCGGCTGTAGGCTGCATAATTTCTATCATTGTCCCACTGATTTCTGATTTCTTCTTCTTCTCCAGTGAGACATAGAGTTGGTAAAGAAGGCGTGTGGCAACACCCTGCTTCTCCTGCATCAGATCCTGGGCTGTATTTATGTCGAAGGAGATTCCCAATAACTTGAGAGTGGGCTCAAGTCGAGTGAAATTATTCAGTTTGGAGATGGAGGTGCTGTGAGACAAGGTGTAGTTAGCTTTAACAATTAAGAGGACTAACAGTGAGCAGGAGGAAAAAGAAACAAACAAAACATTGATTGATAACAAAATGATGGGAGCAAGAACTTACTCTTTCTTCATAAACATACTGAAGTCATTCTGCAGCTGATATTTATGCAGTACCTCCCCAATAAGATAACCACTGGAGAAATTCTTTGCAAAGGTCTTTGGATCTGTGACGAGAAACAGTAAATCATTTGCAGACATGAAATTTTTTCAACATATTTACATCTGGTTCCATTTTATGCTTTTAGCATTCCATCCAAAACAGTGCAAATCATTGTTTTATAAGCAAAAACATCTCATTTTCAGATTACTAACTTTACACTTATCTCTGTACTTTTGTGACATGCTTCTATACAATATACATAACCCCAATGCACATACAGTGACTATGCCAGGTTAAGTACGGTTGATACTTTATAACAAGGTGACTGTATTTTCAAAACCCCAAATGAGGGGTTCATAAATTTCCCACAATATAAACATAAATGATGTATTCAAGACAATTTTCTTCTGTTAAAAGATATGAAAAGAAATAACAGCTTTGTTCGTATATTTGCACATTGTAAGTCAAATTTTGAGAGGCAAAGTCAAAATTTCAATTATTTTCTCAAAATTTCGACTTTTTTCTCATAAGTTTGGCTTTCTTTTCTTAAAATTTATTCATTTTCATCTCATATTTCAACTTTTTATCTCATAATTATGACTGTCATAAAATTAAGCCTTTTTTTATAATTTGATCCTTTAGCTCAAAATTTGGACTTTATTTTAGTCATTTTGACTTAATTTTATTTAAAAAAAAAAAAAAAAAAAAAAAAAAACATTTCCTGTGTCACATGCTTGAATAGAAATATATACATTTAAGCCTTATTTTAATGCTTTAGGGAATTGTATAAAATGCCCTCGGATGTAGTTTTAGCACCTAGGAGGGGGACATGTCCCGGCAAAAGAGGACGTTTGGCCACCTTAACTTTAAAAAGTATTAATAATTCAACTTCTTGAGTAGACATAACACTTTAAGTTTAGAAAATGTAAGTACTAAAGCAGATATAGATCCTGTGAGTCTCTAACTAACTGATATAGCGTTAGCATGATTTAGCTCGCAGGTGGTGTAATACGCAGTAACTGAAGTCACTTACCAACAGCTTTTGACAGCTGTAGCTCCTCATTTAACCATTTACACAATATATCCGACATATTTCTTGCTTAACCCTCAACGAAAATAAGTACTACCAAATTATTTCCATTTTCGTTGGTGTTGTAGGAGTCTTTACCCGTCTATAACGGCTGTGTATGATTAAAACACAAAGGAGACCCCTGCGAGTCACTGTTGTCATGGTGACACGTCAACTAGGTTGCCCTGCGTGATCCACGAGGACACTCCAGGGAGCGGGCGGGCCTGGCTGGTCCTGGATCAGCTTTGTTCTCTGAACACCGACAAAACCAGGAGTACATTTACCACAAACCGATCCAAACCCTGCATTACTTCACTCCTCAGAAGGTCATAGGGGACGGTAATATTTTTAGCAACACTTGACTGCAGCCTGCTTCCATCAATTAGGGGACAAAAGAAAAAAGTTGCATGAATTTATTAAGGGTCATTGACGGAAAAGACTTTTGAATAGGCAATTTTTAAAACACTTAAAATAAGGATGTATATTTTGCTGTTGTTCAAAACATATGGTAAAGTGTACATATGCATTAATGTAAAAAAAAAAAACAATTCAGAGATCTAAGGGTTTTAAAGTCAAGTTAAAAAGACAGCTTTGAAAAAAAAGTTATTTTGGGCAACCACGATTTATTTCAAAATTAATGTATTTCTTAAACATTACTAATATTTCCACAAGCATCAGTGATTATTGATGGGGCAGTCACTCCACGCTACCCAAAAGTGGCTCGTACATTACAGTCGTTAAAAAAATAGATGTAATTTGCAAATATGAGGGAGACTTGTTAACCTTCCAGGTGTTTCATTGACTTTCTCATGTGTGTCTGGTTGATGAAAAATCATGTTCTTGATGTGGTTTCAAAACTGAAGTCCCAAATTTATTTTCATGATGGTCAACCCTTATGATACGATGTTAACTAAAGTACATGTTCGGAGAACTTGTTTGTATGTTATGATGGAAATTTGAGCACAAAGGCTTTATAATTTTTTCACTGAATTCAAAACATGTTAGAAATTATGCCAACTTGGGTAATGGATATATTTGGATTGATTTTAAGTGATTTTAAACCAGTAGCCCAAATAGAAGTTGAGGCTGGAGGATCGCCCCACACAATGTTTTAACACTCCAGATACCAGAAAAATGACCTATAACTAAAAAGTTCAGAGAGGTTAAAGTTGTTTTGTATATGGGTAAGGCAAAGATATGCATATTGTCTTTTTATGTGGTTAGAGTTTTTTCCAATGGAAAATTTAAGTAGGACAGAAAAAGTAGGCATCACGTCACTGACCCACAAGCTAAAAAGAATCAGTTGGAAACATCAGTTGCAGGAAGATAAGGAGAACATCACAAAAAACATCACACTGAACAATAATGAGTGGCCAGACAAATAACTTTATTGCATGTTATCAAGTAGCATTTCAGCTTGTTTTATCAGGGTCAACATTTATTCATTTACTCTAAAGCACTGCACTTTGACTTAATAGTAAAACTTACTGCAAACTCGCATGAAATTTAAAGCTCTTTCTGAAATGAAGCCTTTTCAAGGGGCACAATACTTCAGTCCTGTTGTCATGCACAACATTAGTCAGTGTTAGTGTCTTACAGCCACAAGGTGACACAATCATGGAGTATAAAGGATTTACAAGCCATTGCTTTGTAGCAATATAGTTTATACAGCATGCATTGATTTTGCAAATATATCTAAGGCCAGAGATAAGGATGTGTAATGCAGCAAGTGTACTTTCTCCTAAAAACCACAAATCCCCAGTTCCCAGCAGAGCAAAAGTAGGTTTCTGATTAAAAGTGTGGATGAACAACGAATCACGAGGTGATACAAAATTCCAGGTCAGTTGTTACAGTGTATGTCTTCTTAGTGTGATCTCTGGCCTGACTTACATTGTGTCTGACGAATAACAAGGCTGTGGTAGGATAAGAATGCAAAGCAGGCTTAACTATCAGAATAAGATGGAATCACAATTCTAATCTAGCTTAAATGAATTTGCAGACACTCTTTAAGATGTTTCAATATGTTGAAGCTCACAACAAATATAAACTCAAAGTGTGAGTCCTGTATATCTCAGGGCTTTATATATCTGGTTTTATCAGCATAAAAAATTGCCTTTATTCTCCCAAGAAATGTGGTTAGTCAGCATAAATTGTCCAAGGGGAATATACCTCTCAATGTAAAACAATAAAACATTACGTATTATAAGGAAAGACATGACAAAAATTTACAGATATGTACAGTTAGTTGCATAAAATGAAGGTTTTAGAGGATATTTTTTATCCATTGCCATTGTATTGATTTACATCAACATAAAAACATAACACTTCGCATTTATAGGTTTGTTTCCAAAGCCCTGCTTGTTTGAGAGAACATGCTTTAAATCAAAGGAAACAATCTGCGGTCATGTTTCGAGAAAACAGTTACTATGGTTAAGTGGTGTAAGTTGTCACTAATCTCACACAATGTCACTGGCTGCTTCAGTTATTCAAAGTGACTTGAAGAAGTGTAGCTTTTGACGACACCTAGCCACCATTTATCCCATTAGTTAAGCTGCAGATCAGTGTTAGAAGACAATGGAAAAGAGGGCTTACATTTTTTTCAGTAGTCAAAAGGACTGTCTGTCTGTCTGTCTGTAATCTCTTCAACATTAAAGCCATCACTCTCCATATTAAGTAATCAGTCATGTCACAGTAGTTTTGCTTAAAGCTTGTCAGCTGGAGGCACTGAGAAAAACAACAAAATAAAAGAAAAGCTTGCCACACAAGCAAACCAGGGCCTGGCCAGAATGAAAATATTTTGTACACTTGCTTTTGGAAAGCTTAGCCCGTGGCACATCTTCAACTCACCACACTGCACACAGATATGGTGAGCAAATGATGTGTACTTGGGCATTCAGCGGCTTGTGTTTGACACCATTACTGAATTGCTTTAGTGCTGTCTACGGACCGTTCAATAGAAGGCCATTCTCCTCCCATATTTGGTAACAGGAGAGGATTTATGAAATCCTCTCCTGTTACCAAATATTTTTGCTCTCTTGGTCCCTTTTTCTAACTTCACAACTTAAAGAGGTGCCAGGAAAATTAAAAATGAAAGTTTACAAGGTTTAGTCTAAAAAACTAAAACATATACACTTCACTGCAGATTTAAATTTCTCTAAAAATGAACTCTACTGTCAGCACAGCAAATATAGTGTATAATAGCCAGATCTCTGCAAAATAAAGAAAACAAAATAAACACTCTTCGTATCCAAACAACTAAATTCAATGGGCCGAGGCAGATATAATGCAAGCCTTGTGTCAAAGTATCACCGTGTACTAAAACAAACTCTACATCTCACTCTTGAAAACACCTGTTTGTGATCTTTTCTGAACTGCATTTCTGTACGATGATCTTTTTTGAGACGAAAGGCAGTGATGTGAAAGGTGATATGGTGCCAGTTTGTGTAAGCACTAAAATAATCTGAGCAATTAAAACAGCATATTTACCTAAATCATCATAACCTATTCAATGAAAAGCTTGAGGACAATGATCGACATGTAACATTTAAAAAGGACACTGGCCTGAATGGGAATCTCTTCACAAGACAAGTAAAAAACTGTGTAAGACAAAACAAAACATAAAGATAAAAGCAACATCTTAGTGTATTCATTCATACAATTACATCTGTTTGTAATCATGTTCTAGCTTATATCAGTGTTTACCTACTGGGCTCATCACCCAAATAATTCCAGACCGTAACAGTGAGCACCACTCATGGATCTGAGTAACATCGTGACCTTTCTGGCTTCTAGGTGCATCTTTCAGTCAAAAACTTCCATTCAGATCACAACATTGTGAAACATGTTCTCGTCAGTAAGATTGGAGCTACCTCAGCATTGATCCTGGTGGGTCCGTCTTTGCACACCTTTATTTTTGTAAAGGTATGTCCTTTTCCCTTTCCAGTAGCTCATCAGCTGTTCTCAAACAAACAAGGGAATCCCAATGCTGGTGGGCATTTTACACATCTACCAATGAGTGAAAAGGTCTCCTTTCTTCAAGGTAACCATCTTTTTTACTGTCCTCCAAAGATGTCCTTTTCTGATCGTGTGCAGTATTTCTGTGTCCTTCTTTAGTGTAATTAATTTTACATCACAAAAAACACACATCTGAAATGAAAGCTACATAATCTCATCAGTAACACAGGATATGTAATTGCCAAATGCCCATAATTGGGAGTCACAGACATAACAGCCACAGGATGCCACAGGAGGGATATCTGCTGTGTAGGGTAGAGTGGAGGTATGAGGAAACTTGTTGTCAGAGTAGAAATGTTCTGATGTATAAATATACAGAATTTGACATTTATGGTATTTATATGAAGAAGTGAGTTAATTACATGTTTGTTTCATTAAACAAATTAAATAGCATATTTAACCTGAATGTGGAACTGTATGAATGCAGCGCTACATCAGAGCAAGTATCCAACTAGCCCATAGGTGCTATGCATAACAACCATGACGGACATTATTTTGTTTTGTGAGCCACCCTCCCTGGCCAGGCTGCTATCAGTGAGAGAGATGATTTCATGGTTTTGTGGATGACAGCAGGTTGGAGAACCAGGTTGCTGCTGATGAAGACGGCTGTCGCTTCTCTTCTGCGTGTTCCTCTCCTTCAGGGAGGAGGAACTGAGTGGAAGCAACTGAGGTGGGAGATCCCAGAGAGGGTGCCAGGCCACAACTTTCCCCAGCCTCCTCAGGAGAGTCCAAATGCCAGGAGCACTGGGGTTTATAGCCCCCAGAGCTCGCAACCTCAGGCTCTAAGAATGGCTCAGGAGAAGCAAAGTCTAAGCCGTTATTTTGGACTCTGGGTTGCATCTGAGGCCGGTAACCACCTCCGCAGCTGAAAGAAAGATCAGTCTGGGGTTGCTGGGTCTCAGAGGACCCCTGAGGATCTAGCTGGAAGACCAAAGAAGACCCTGAGGTCTGAATCCCTGTGTATGTCACATCAGTACGTGCTGAATCCAGAGAGGATGCAGAGGAAGCAGAGGAGTCTGGGTAACGTGGTCTTATGGGTCGCTCATCCACCACCTGGTTGTAGTAGCGTAAAGATGTTGGCTCATCTGTATCAACTGGCTCGTCTCCTACTCCCTGCCCTTCTTCATCCTCATCCTCTTCAGGAATGACGACCAGAGCCTCCTTACTGGAATCCCACTCAGGCTTTTCTACGATACGGACCATGCTGTGAGGAGAGGGCTTCACATCCATTGGCCCCTGTAAGATAATTGGTGAAAATACTTAGTCAGTTTGAAAGGGAGTAACATGGAACCAGGGTTTCATCAGGCATTTCAGCAAACACAGGGAGAAGGTGTATCAAGTTCAACATGCACACTTAGTATATGATCAGTTCATCTATGAATGTCTAATCTGATAAGACAGATACTTTACCCGAGTTCTGGACCAATCCCCCTGCAGCTTGGGCTCCGGTATGTCTGGATAGAACGCACTTTTCACCCTGTTGAACACAAAATGTTCATTCATCATGATGAAAAATGGTTAAACACATAACACAAACAAATGAGGTACCAAAAAAGACAATAAATCTCACCATTTCCTTTTCTTGTAGCAAATAAAGGTGACAATGACCAGGAATAAGGCTGTGACTCCGAGAGAAGCCAAGATTTCCAGGATCAGCCAATCAGCTGTCAGGACAAAACAACAACAAGGGTCAACTATTTAAAACATCACATCAATGACTGTAAAATTACAACCAAATATTCACATACTGAATGGCTCCAGAGTGATGGAAGCAGTGGCGCCTGTGTCCTCTCCAGCTGAGTTGTACGCCTTAACAGTAAATTTATAGGAGCCCTCAGAGAGGCCTTTCACTGTGTAGCTCCTGCTCGCTGCATCTGACAGGTTGGCTGTTTGAAAAGACAGTAAAAAAGACAAAAAAAGGAGATATGGGGAAAGAAAGCGAGGCAGATGAAGATGATAAGATAGGTGAGCAAGTTAAACAGAGTGCAAAATGCACCATTTATGACATTTTGAAATTATATAGTTTTGAGAATTAAGCATTTTTTTCAGAACTCCTCTGTAGCAGCAGTCTCTGTGCACACTGACCTAGAAGTGTGAGCTGGGAGCCATGACTGATGTAGATGTTGTATCCCTGTAGGAATCCTCTTCTGTCGGTTTCTATCTCTTTCCAGGTGAGAATAACATCAGTATTGTGCTGACTGGTTAACAGGGAGACAGAACTGTACGGGACTGAAAAAAACAGAAAAAGGAGGTGAGACCAATTAGTGGTTAAAATGCTGTATGTGAATTCTTAGATAATGGCTTTTTTTCTGGAAGAGTAAGCTTTTTGGCTGGAGTGCTGTCCTTACCCAGCTCCTGCATGTATCCCTGCCAGCGCTGTAGCAGCTCTGGGGCTTCAGAAGAGCAGCTGTACAAGGAGAAGTTGTACCTTACACCTGGCTGGAAGTTGGCTGGTGGAGGAAAAAAAGATTGTTATACATTATCATATTGTCAAAACTTTAAATCTGACTGCCTTGTGTATTTGGTAATAGAAATAATCGTAATAGTCCAAAATTGACAGTTTTTAAAAAGTGACAAGCCTACCTGACTCAATGGAGACATTGGTGTTTCCTTGGGACACTTTAATCCACTCAACAGGGCAGTTTTTTGGGCAGAGGGCATCACACCATTCTACCACATAGTCACAGGTGACATTAGCGTTGCTCTGCCAGAGAAGAGGGAAGCCACCGTCTGTATAGACCACCCTTGAAACAGCATGATGATCCACATCTGCAAAAGGAGTAAGAACCGCATGACTTCATTTTCTCTCTTTTTTAACTGCTGCAGTAAGCTCTCAGTGCTGAAGACCATAAGTGATAAAACATGAATTTCAACGTACAAAAAAACAAACTAATGATTTCTTTCAGACGAGTTTCTTACAAGCTAAAAGAAGGGGACTTCACTTCAGCTTACCTGTCAAATTTAGAGGTATGAGCACGCTTGCAGGTGGAGACGCCCCTTTGTTGTTCGTTGCAATGACTGTCGCTATGACCTTGTTGTCACTGCTTAAAGCAGCGATCTGTGTGAGGTTGATGGGTACAGCAGATGTATCTGGTGGAAAAATTTCTGTGTGCTGTTCATTTTCCTCAGAGGACCAAAGAGTGACTTCATAGCTTATAATCTGACCATGGCTCTGTCGATGAGTATAGGGCTGGAAGGATTCAAATGACAGGCGAGAGTAAGAGTCAGTTAAAAATCATTCTTATCTAACATCCTTAGATGTTAATATGTGGCCATAATAAGTCAAATACGTTTTGGCCTGTTCTTGGAAAAAATAAATACCAAATCATCAATTCCAACATGTTGATATAATGACAGAAAAAAATACCTTCCAAAGGATCTTCCCGGTGTTGTCTTTGTTAATCCACATCCACACATCAGGGGCATCAGGAACTGAGTGGAGACAAGAAAAGTTGTGCTACTACTGCCAGTTTATCAGAACAACTGTGTGACATCCATAAGATAAAAAGTAGAGAGCTTAAAAGGGAACTGGTATAGAAATATGGAATTTTGGGGAAGAACGGACATTCACTACATAGCAACAAGATGACTCATTAAAACCAGGCAAACTCTATATGCTCTGGATGAATGAGCTCCAGTTTGTGAGCCTTGTTTTCACTAAAAAAAACTTTGCTATGAATAGTCTTAGAACCAAACAAATCAAATGCATTACAAAATGGCTTCTTATGTTAAAAGTTCTTAACTGGACTGTATTGTATGCTTTGTTGCTAACTAAGTGATACCATGTCATATCAATGTTTTTGTTTTTCATGGAAATTGATACTTGTGAATTGATAAGAAACACAGTAGTCATTAGGTAAAGCAATCATGTAAAACGATTTTGAAATAGCTGGATTACACAAATAATGCCTTACCATCAGTGTTGGTTTTGAAGGGGAAAGCTTCACTCCAGTTACCCCACTTCCAGAAATTCTGCTGGGCACCACAGCGGACCATTACGCTGTAATTCTCATCAGGATACAGTCCTGTAAGAACTGCTGACCGCAGACCCACACCCGAGAATGTACGCTGGAAGGAGAGATCAGAATTTGTTATTGTTTGTCATGAAACAGCTCACACAAATGATGAAAACTGGCTTTCGTTTGCTGAAAGCATTGTGGTTTGTCATTGGCATGTTGTTATGGAATTGTGGTGGGAGAATAAAAATGATTGAGTCTGGCTGACATAAACAAAAACAGAAACTGTGAAAACGCAATAAGAAATAACGAATAAAGACTCTGTGGACTCTGTTATTGAAAACAGAGCATGCTAACACACACACACAGACCTGTAGAGCACACACACACGTATACAGAAACAGCTCACCTTTGTTTTGAGCCCTTGAGAAGTCAGCTCTACCTGGCAGACAAGAGCCAGGGACAAGTAGCCTTCATACTTCCACTGCCACAGCACGGTTGCATTCCAAGAATTGACAGGCACGCTCACGTTAAAAGGTGCTACTGGACGTACTGGGGGCAGAGGGTGATACTAAGTTAATCAACCATCGAGTTAATAAAGAGAGAAACTTCTTATTGGCATATGTGGGATTAAGTTTTTTGAGCTCTTAGTGCGTTCCTGTCCATTGATTCTGATAAGGTTTACTGGTACCTACCTCTGTGAGTGAGTTCAGCAGAGTCAGAGAGGCTGTACTGCCCAAGAGGATTTACAGCTGTGAGTGTCCAGTTATCCTCCCATTTCTCCACTCTGCACTCTCTCTGCTTTTCATCTTGGCTGCCTCCAGTACAGCTCCTTCAAACAGAACATAAACAGCTTCAGCACAAACACACCACCATCATGACAGTGATGAAATCTTATTGAATTGAGTATAAAAATTCTAGATGCACTTCCCTAACTTTAATTCCAGACACAAGCCTGAACATGTTCCCAATATAACCTCTCTTCTTGCCATCTTTCAGACAATTCCTGTAAAAGGTCTGGCAGACAGCCAACGTACTGTCAATGTTAGATGGGCATGCAGAAGCAGCAAGTGGTTACTTAGACTAAGTGCTCTTGTCATTCTCTCACTCACTGGGTTGATTTTTTTCTGGCAGAAAACACAGTTTAGAGAAAGGCAGGTGGCCCCATCATAAATAATGCAGGAATATTGTGAACACAACAAACAACAAAGTGACACCCTACCACATCTGTGAACTACTGTCATCGCCACCTTTATCCCAGAGCTTTCTGAAGTGTCTGCTGAGTGTCTTTGAAATTTTCCTCTTGTAATCTTACTGGGACTATTTTAGATCTGAGGCAACTGTTTTTTGCACTCAAGTGTGTAAGGTTCAGGTTTCAGTTCTGGTTTATACAATGTGAGTGGGTTCATGGTGGAAATTTGATGATTAATAACTGAGATTTATTGTGTGCACCAGTATGGTTGTGGTACCTCTTGTTCAGCGAGTAGTGTGTTCTTCGTTTGCCATACAAGTGTGTGTCTCGACCTTCATTCCACCTGCACACAGCTGAGGTTAAGTCACGAGTCTCACACACAAAATCAGTGGGCAGGGGCGTATCTGAGGGGTTGGACAACAAGACAGTAAAAGCTTAGTGGCCTGTTTAAGTATTTATACGATTTTCAAAAAAAATCATACCTTTGTATGTTAATTGATACACCTGCTTCACATTTTACAAAATCTTTTTTTGATTTTTTTTTCTATTTACTTATTGTTAATCATCATTGATACACAAAAATTCACATCTAGTTCTTAAGAAGCACGTAATTCCTCTTACATCCCACAAACACCACTGATCCAGTCAGGCGTGAATTCATTTTTTCAATACAGATGACGTTGGTTCCAGTTCTTCCAGATGCCTCCTGATTGACCACCCTGGTGGCGTAGGTTCGTCTGCTCAGCCGTGTTACATTCACAGCTGTAGAGCTATAGACGATGGAACCGAAGACCCCTCCCTCCTCCACAATACAGCAGAAGGTGGTGTTAGACCCCACAGGTACAATTATGTCCTGAGGGTACATTTGGAATTTCTCATTGCTGGGGATGTCGTTCCCTGTAAAGAGAAAGCAAAGTGTTACAAATATTCACTGGAAAGGCAGAAGGAGAAGAGAGTGCAATATCAACAGAAGTTTGGTTTGTATCTTGGTTGAAAGGACAGTAGTTTGTTTGGTTCTACAAGAAACTCAAGCTAAAAAGGACACAAGTCATTATGGGCTTTCTTTTTTTCTGAGTTTTGTGTTACGCTCATCACAAGCTTTTAGGCTCATGTCAGGCATCTTCTGTTATAAGTGTCTTTTCAAAAAAAGTCAGTGGGAAAGAATATTTCTGACCTTGTAGTATCTGAGTGCTACTCCATTCACTTGTCGTCTGTCCGTCTCTTGAGCGGATTCTGACAGACAGAGAAGTACACTCCAGAGGTTCCAGAGAAGTCCAGTTCCACTGGTGTCGACCACTGGCCTGGTCTGCTGTCACAGACACAGTCTCCTACAAGGTAAGATAAAGACAGCACAGTCAGGGAGGGGAGGGTAAATTATTGTTCTGAATTTTGTATTAAATTCCACATCTGTGTGCAATTTAATACAAAATCAAATACACATTTATGGAAAAATGTTCTGAAGAGAAAAATATATCAGCTTGTTTTTGCTCTTTGGAAATGTATCAATATCTGTGGATGTGCAAGCCAAAATATCAAAAGTCAGCTGCCTTGAAATTTCCAGATTTCCAGCTGTCTTTGGCATGGGAATTTTATGACTTTTTATGAGGCTAAAAACATATAAAATGTATGTTGAAAAACTAAGAATGCTTACATAGAACGCAGTTTCATTGAGTTCAGTCCGTAAAATCATGAGGTCAAAAGTTGAGGCTCCTCCTCCCACCCAGGATATGGACAGCTGCTGTGTGCTAAGGCTGGGTGACAGGCTCACCTGCTGCGGTACAGGAAGCACTGAAAAGGAAATGGAAAACGTTTCATGATTACAAAGACAATCAATAGTAATGAATAAAAGTATTAATCAGAGTATAACTTTGCCCTGGTTCTTCTTACCATCCTTAGCTTGGGTGTGTATGACAGAAAAGCCCAGTAGAAGAAAGATGAGCCAGCGAGGATTAAAGTTTGGCTTTAAGCTTGGACTGTCCCACAGATGAGGCATGGTGTTCAACTGGCCTAGTCCCTGTTTGTAGATCCTTCTGTGGTATTTCTCTCCACTACAGTCACACTATGCTGAACATCCTGTGAGGCAAGACAGAGGGTGTCCTGCAGGGAAAAAAACAGGGAAAACCAATTAAATCAAGAGTTATTGCAAAGAAAGCCTGTTAGATTACAAACCAAACAAATAAGAAGGATAACACATGAGCTGCAAAGCAGTTTTATCAAATTCCTGGTGACAAATAAGGATTTACCAGCTCTCAGCCTCACAATCCTGCTTTAAAACAATACAGGTGGTGTTCTATTGTTGTGAAACTCAAGTTAGACATTGGCCAACAACATCCAAAGCTCACACAGAGTGTTCATCAAACCTCTGGAGATTTGTCCACTTTGCTCTCGTCACTGTCTGGATCTAGGAAGGAGTCGCAATCCATTGCACCACTTTTAACTCCTACACTGACTCCCTGCCAACTGCACTGTGTATATAGAAGGAGTGCATGCCAAAGTCAGAGGGGGCAAAGCGGGAAAAAGACATTTTTAGTATTAATAAAACATCTCTCTGACTACATGTTGAAACACTGAATGCTTTCAGAAGAAAGCTTTAAACTGCAATCTTTTCTGCTCTCAGCTCAGTTAGTGTAGTTTAAATGTTAAAGCCATGGTTCTGCTGTTTATCTGCTCACAGAGCTCCCATGTACTATTATTGTGAAAACCCAGACAGATATGAGGCAGACAGACACAGTTAAGCTGAGACAAATACAGCTTTGGGTCTGTCTTACGTAAGAGGCTTGGAACTGCCCCTGAATTATTCAGGCAATTTACAAATAAACCAGTTTAACCAGAGGGTGTACTACCAACAAAGATTAATGGGTTAGGTGGAGATGTGGAGTCTTTAGTCAGAGTTTTAATGTGGTGGGGTGAATCACTCATAACCTGGCAGGATTACAAAGAAAAGCAGCAGGTGATCTTCACACCAAACCAGCTGATTTACAGCAACAGGAAAAGTGCTACCTTTTTGCAGTCTCTCTCATGGTGATATTTTCTTTCAGATTGAGATAACATCAGATAAATATGATATCCAGAGTTAACTGTTCAGTGACAAGAGCACAGACTAAATAAACAGCCTCAGGAACCAACATGCATGTGTCCCAGCTCCTGTTTGTCCCTTTCATTGTTCTCCTGTTTGCTTTAGGTATTTTTAACTCTTAACATCTCACACTGTATATAGTTCATACAATGAAAGAATGTTTACAGAGCGGCAGGTACCATGGACCACATGAGACTGTGTCCTCATGCTTGATCCTGATAAACACTGTTGACCCAACTGTATGTTCTAAAAACTCAGACATACCAAATGCAGCCTATATTAAAAAAATGCAATGTAAGGCAGCAAAGATAAAACATAACAAGAACCTATTTTCTAGGAAAATATTCAAGCACCAGTTCTTTATTTGTACCGTTAATGAACCTTTGGCCAAAACATAGGCAGTGCCCTGCCTCCAATGTTCAAAGTACCAATGTGAAGGAACAACAAATATGTGACAGGTCACAATGCAGTGCAGTGAAGATCTAAAGCAGACACATCACACGTCATTCGCAGCGAACACACAATCAACAAAAGAGACTAACAGGTCACCTTTTTCTGATTGATTAATCATCACAGGAGTTTCTGACATTAGTATGTTCAAGCTTTTAAATTACAAACTATTTCTGTGACTCAACCTGTTTTATGCCAGACTCTTGAACAACAAGTTTCTGGGTGATGATGTGAAGTTCTTTCACATCTTCAGCTTGGATTAAGGCAGTGAATTTCGACTGGTGGGTCACAGAATGTTTTCACTATATTTTTTATGTTTTTTTCTTTTTTTTTTGCCTATGCCTGGCTCCAAATAAACGATTAAAAAAAATAGTTTTTATTTTGAAGAGTTTTATTAGTTAAAGAAAAAAAATCCCAAAGTTTGTTTTCATGTGCCAATTGACCATGGCTAGATGCAAGAAAAACAACAACTACATTGGATATGGACTTTCTCAAACTGAGGACAAAAACCTCAGTGTGTTGTGCACGTCTGTTTCTGCAACAGAGTTTTGAGGCAAAGTGTCAACAGGGACAATATTGAAAATGGTTGAGGGGACTTTGAGCCTCCACAGTTATAGTTATAAGACGCCCACCTGTCAGTCAGCTGATCAGCTCCTGTGATTGGGCAAACTTGTCCTTTTAACATCTTTTGAAGTGCTGAGTTAGAAAACAGTTCCCCCCCTGTACAGTGTGTGCCATTTGAGAAATCAGCTATTCAGATGGGAGACATTTTGTGTACGTGGTTTCCAGTATTAACAGAGTCAGCCTCAAGTGTACAATTAACAAACTGCAGATTTTAATACTTCTGCATTGCCTCAAACTTTTAGACCAGCTGTTTCTGCTTGGTTTAGCAGTGCGGTAAGCACGTGAGAAAATGAAGCTGTAAAAACTGGCATAATGTGATATTCTGTACTAACTGCAGCTTTTTTCATTAAACAAATTATAGAGGTTGAAAATGTTCCTCAATTTGTGTTGCTGCTCGGCATTAAAAGGTAATGCTGGGTCCAGAAGCCAGACTAGTTGAGAACTCCTGGGTAACAGGATATTCAGAGTGATTTTTTTCTCACTCTCCTCTGAAATTTGAAGGACAATATAATGAAAGAAAATATTACAGAGCAAGTTATGAAAATACTCATGTAAGCCCAACTACATGGGACTCAGAAAAAACAAATACTGCATCTTGAAGCCAATAATGGTGTTGGAAATGCTGCAAAGCAAGACAGGTTGTTTCATAATACCATACTGAAAAGTAATCAGGTTAGCCGCAGAAACATGTGGGTGGGGAGTGTCTCAAGGTGAAGCCTCTGTCTGAGCATAATGGGATTGTTGTTCTCTCCTTAAACAGAAAGACAAACTCAACATGCCTGATTTAGGCACAAAGAAGATTTTGCAATCACTTGTTGGGAGGTGTAGCCTTGATAAACTTGTGCTCACATGTTCTATTTGTAACTCTGAGTTGTATTTGTACTCAACTGCCACCAACACACCGCCGTGCAGTTTGTCTTGTTTCCGGCAGGTTAGGACAGGCTTTGAAAAGGTTGGTAGCTGAAGAAAACAATGATCTGAAATGCAAAAAAGCCTACCAACCTATCTCAATGTTATAACCTGAATTTAAATACAGAGACAAACAAATTTCACAACCAAGCGCTATTTCTAAGAAATGATAAATATAATCCTGACTGAAGCAGACAGTCAGACGAGGTGACCCTGATAAAATCCTGCCAGGTCATTGTATTTGATTTTAAATAAAACCACTGCATAACTCATGAAAGGAATGACTGAGTATCTGTTAAAAAAAAAAAAAAAAAAAAAAAAAAAAAAAAAAAAAAAAAAAAAAAAAAAAAGAGCTCATCGGTAGATTGAAAGAAGAAAACACTCAACTGAAAACCCTGCAGCTCTCGAATCTTCTTCAGAGATGCTCAACAAGAATAAAACACCATCCTGCTGCTCTTTAACCCTGGTGTTTAGTGAATGATGTACTGCAGGTTTGCTTTTCAAAATAGGCTGTTCCTGGTGCCAAAGCTCACAGCCAATAGGGGCGGATGAGGCGACGCATACACACACAGACACATACACGCACGTACACACACTGATTCCAGAGAAAGGAGGACTGACTTTATGGGAAAGGAGGGCAGGAGCTGTTTTTTTTACCCTGCTTATCCAGCTGCCCCCTCAACAATTCATTCCAAACCTTTTAGTTTCACTTTTATCTGGGCTCTGTCTGCAAAAAAACACAAAGTACCATAAAAATATAATCCAACCAACAAAACAGAAGGATAGATAAGTAATACAAATCTGTGCAGGTCAAAGTAAACAAGTACACAAAATCTTGGTTGAATTTTTTTTGATTAAGAAGAAACATTTAAATAACGGCAAACATCTCTACTACTATTGAGACACGTTCTGTTCTAAGGGACTTTGCAGCTGTAGTAGAAGTATGAAAAGAATTTCAGATTGGCTCTGGGGAAGTATTTTTTTATGATTTTGAATAAAAGCTTTTTTCAGACATTTACAACTATTACATTCACACATATCCACAGTCTCTATTGCATGAACAGAAGTGAATGTAAATGTATCATGCAACAGTATTGTAATCAGACTTCTGCTCCTTCTTAATTGAGCTGAAAGAAAACAAAGTCCAGTTTCTTTAGCACAACTTGAACAGCAAACCTTGACGCTGGTGTTTTTGTTGAGGAAAGTGTGGGCTGCTGAGTTTTTCCATATTCTTTTTAAGGAGCCAAGTGTCTCCCTAACTAAAAACATATCACCTCCAGATGAAATTCAGAGGCTTGGCTCAACATAAATACAGCTGTGTGGAGTATGTGTTTCACACACTTCTGTTCCTGCACTGAAAAAATTTTCAGTGTGTCAGAAACCGCACATGAAAAGAGCCGTCAAAAGTTTTACTGCTCCTGGACCCTGAGGATTATTTTCCCAGCTTCTGCACCGAAATGAAAGATTTCACAACCTCAGAATATACCCTTACGGACATCTGAACCCTGACAAAAAGAAAAAATATAGTGCATTGCTGGGAAGTGGGACAAAAAGCTGCAGATTCTGGGAACTCTAACCACGAAACTGATAGCCACAAATGCACAGCAACACACAAATCAATACCTCTCTGCTGGGCTGCGTTCCTTGTCCTTGCAGAAGCAATAAATATGACCATGAGCCGAAAAAACACACAAAGATATTGCTGTTACTCTTAACCTCATCTCTATGCCTGCAGTTGTCCTATTTAAGGAGAACTCACCTTACCAAGAATGTTCTGATCTGTTTGCTTTCTTTCCCAACTGTGGACTTTGCTACTGTTCTGTTTGACCGTTCAGCTATGCAAGAACTCCCGCTGGAGTGACGGGAAGCAACGGAGAAAAATCAGGTATACTCACAGATAAAATATACTGTGCAGGCCTGACCGCCCTGTAATGCAATCCTTTCCAAGAACCCAGATGTACTCAAGGGCCTGGTTTGTCCTCACATCCAAACATGAGTCGGTACTCAAATAGTAGAGCAAAATAAGTCAACAAGTAACATCCTCTGTTTGCAGAAGATCAGTTCAGGGGTTGTGCAAGGCAGAAACAGTTACTGGAATATGCAAAACTATGTAAACTGGCTTCATAAAAAAAATAAATAAATAATTAAAAAAAACGTTCTCATCATCCTCTGATATGAAAACCGTCTCATTAACTGACTCAATAAAAGCAGTTTAAAGGGGTAGATAGCCATAAAGATAGTGGTGTTAGGGGAAATCAAACCACTAAAGAAACCAAGGTGAACGTTGTTAAAAGTAAATATATTTAATCTTAATAGTTCTCTCTGGAACTCACTACACAAGCACGTCCCCGACTGCACTGACTTAACCACATTCAAATCCCAGCTCAAAAAACATCTTTATCAATGCTTTTAACCATTTGACTGTTTTGCATGTTGTGTGTTTTTGCTTGTTAGGCTGTTTGTTTGCCTGTTTTTCAATGTATCTTTTATATGGGCGATCTGTGCCGGTGTCTTTGAGAACTTTGAAAAGCGCTATACAAATTATCATTATATATAATCATTATCATCATTATTATTACCGTCCAACTAAGAAGTGGCGAAAAAGTGATTTCAAAGTTTTGTCTGTCAAGCTGTAGCCAATGGTTAGATCTAAAACTGGTAAATTATGAAGCAATATTACATATTCTGTAGGTTCAAACTGAAATTTAAACATTTTACAGTTACAAAGAGAAGACCTATTAATGTAGCTTTTGTAGAATTCCTGGCCAGAGGAGAGAATCTGAATTTTCAAACTTCTGTTTATAGTTAGAGCAGGAATATTTTTCAAACATATCAAGAAGAAATTACATAGAACATGACCAAATGACACAGAGACCAGAGCAGCAAACAGGGTGAAAGTGGAGAGTAACATGTGAGGTTGAACTGCAGGTTGAATCTGAACCCGGACCAACAAGTCAAGGGCTAACTGACGTCATGAAGAGTGCAACCTAGACCACTAGAGATGTTTGGAAGTGACTCGTTTCTTCATTCTTTAAACAAAAAAAAAAAAAAAATCTAATTTGGACTCACTGACTAGTCTGGATGCACGACAACAAAACAGTTTGAATGTAGCTCATCTTATTTAACACAAGACCACAGAGACAGTAAGTAAACTGACAAAGTGGTCTGCAGAGTTAGTACCACCAAAACTTAAGTTCACTTTGCAGATTTATGTCCACAGTTAAACCAGACACAGCCACAGCCCAGGCTAGCTTAGGATACAAAAATGACCAGCATTTCAGGCCAATATGAAAAAAAAAACAATTAAAAACATATTTAATCAGTAACCAGTAATTCTGGCACCAACTAGTGACAGTGAGGACAACGCAACTTAAAACACTGGTCCACCAACAGTTTCAACCCTAATTTCAGTCTAAAAACTACTCCTGAGAGTCGAATAGAGCTTTTATTCTCACCAGAACCAAAAACCAAGATAAAAATAACAATGGAATGGAGCCAAAGCCAAAATAACTCCAAACTACATTTCACACAGCCAGCTGCCTTACAGCACCTTACTATCACAACCACATTTCAAACAGAGATCAGAACCTCAACTGGTATTTTCTGAACTCAAAGTGTGTGGGACGGTAGTTGAAGCCAAACCCAGGAAAAACTTGTCTGTTCTCAGCCGCCGCTGTGGAACGCTGTCATTACGCTGTCATACGGTGACCACCAGGACCAAAGAAATAAGCCCACAGTGCCTCTGGTAGACTGGGTAAGTGTGGTGGCATTTTGAAACATGAGCCAAGTTTGCTTCCAATTATGTTTGACCTTTGAGGGAGTCCAGAGGAAGACCGGATGTTAGCCAGAGAAAAAGTGAAAAACAGAGCAAGTGTGTGAAATGCTCTGACCTCAGCAGAGAGGGGACATTCAGTTCTCTATGCGTGTGTGTGTGTGTGTGTGCGCGCATGTGTGTGTGTGTAGCTGTTGGACCTCAACCAACATGGCTTCCTTCCTGCCCCTTTCCCCGTACTCTTTCATGAATCTAAATGGTAAATTTGGGAGCAACAGGAAGTGACTGAAACATTCACTTTAATTCATCATTCTTGGACATTTGCTTCCTAATTATCAGCTGTCAACTCTAACACTCTGAGAGTCAATGGTGTGACTCAAACCCCATGCAGCAGCCTGATGTCCTTAAACACAATAACATCTGAGTGATTTGTAACGGGGAAAACTTACAAAGTGGCTGGCTATATTTCAACCAGGTACAAGTGGTGCCTTACACAACCACAATGTGTTATTATACTTTGTCGTCAGAATGTCTCATCCTGAGTCATACTCGGACAGCAATGGGTAGAATTTAAAGTAGCCTGTTTTTACATTAAACCCTCAATAAGACAGGTGTGGTTTTCTTCCATGGGGCACAATAACGTCCTGAAAGCTTCTGATGAAATTCTGAGGAAAAGCAGCACCAGGAAAATACAAGCATCTATATCAAGAGAGACACTTGTTCGTCTGATAAATGCAAATCTATGCAAATGATGACTTCAGCACGTTCGATTCCCTGTTGTGCAGGTGCAGATAATCTCACAACAATCTCTCTGAGGGAATAATTGCTGATCTGCTTAACCTATCTCCTGATAGTGTACATAAGTAGAAATTGACACATTTATGAATGGCAGAAGAGTTATGTTATACATAATTATAATAAAAGATAAATGTGCACTGATACCTGTAAAAGTAATGCCACAAATTTCATGATGTGAGACAGAATTCCTACCAACAAATTATATACCTGCAAGTGCACATAGGTATGAAACCTTTCAATTTCTCTTTCTTCAAACATGAATTACATGTATGATGTATCCAAAACTGTCAATATTACAGCTTTGGGAGACAAAGAAGAGAGAAAATCACATTTTTCGATTGGGTGAAGGTGGGCATGTTGCAATATCGTCAGAAAAGATAGGTCGATCACACTGCTGTCAAACTCGGGGCAAATAACAGTGACTCCATACTTTGCATTATTGGTACGCCCTTGTGGTTCTATCTGTACAAAGTGTAAATAATAATGTATCTGATAACAATATTTCAAGAATCTTTTCATGCGTAACGGATATTTTAACCATGATCTTCTTCTGGTCAAGAAATACGACCACATCAGGTGACATCCTAAACTGCATCATCCCAGGACAGTGTGCATCTTTAGCATTAGCAACACGGGCAGCGTGATGGGCACCCTTACAATTCTTTCTAAAAAACAACACAGAGACGGTGAATACGCTGTTTAAATGTAGTTATCATCTTAAATAATGTTGTAGAATGAGAGAAAAATCATTTGAATGTTAAAAGCTGTGTTAAAGTGTCATTTCATATACTTAGCAGCCAGCACCCCAACACACACGCAGTCGGGCCACCGATGTTTGGAAAAACACTGTTAGCGACAGGAGCTAGTACGAACTGACGAAAAACGTCAAAATAAGATCACATTTTACATCAAAACAAACAAATTAATTACCTCTGACGTAGCAAGATACCCTTCTCAGGACGTTTTCGGTTGTTATATCCAATAAATCAGCTTTTAGAGAAGCCTGCCCCCGTCTCCGCTCGTTGACCATTCCCTGTGACTCCAGAATAAGATTGGATTACTGGAATACAGCGAATCAGGGGGTTTGATTGGCGCTCGTTCTGACCAATCAGAGCCCTCCGCTGAGTTTTCCCACGGGAAGGAGGGCGCTGTCGTGTTGTGTTGAAGGCACGCAGGGAAAAAAAAATGAACGTGGGCGTTACAACACCCATCCTCTACAACCGTCTCTGCTTGGGACAGTGCAATGCATTTTCCTTCTGGAAGTCCAAGCAATCAGTTTGCAGCGATAAAAAAAAAAAAATTAAATAAATAGTTAATCCCCATTAGAATGAGAGATGCTCTTGTAACACATGTCACATAAATGATTTTAGGGACTTTGTTGTGTGGACTTGATGCACCTGTCCACTTGGATAGGTGGAAGCCCATTTCCAGCAGTCAAAGAGAGGATTTTGTTTTTAAGAACAATTAATAAATGTGCAAAGCCAAATCAACCTATAGGAACCCATTTTTGCCACTTAAAGAATAAAAATGGCACCTGGATTTAGAAAGATTTTGTTTTTCAATATTAAGTCAAAATATTGAGATAAAAGGTCTCATATGAATTAAACGTCAGAATTCAGACTTTTGAGCTCTATATATGTTGAAATTTTAACATTTTTTCCTCAAACTTCAGAATTCATCTCAAAATTTTGATTCTATATGTCAAAATTAAGACTGTTTATTCCAATTTTTTTACATTCTTGTCTCAAAATTTTGACCTTGTCATCTCACAAATGTGACTGTATTTTTCTCAAAATTTGACTTTTTCCTCTTTGTGTTGCCTAAATCATCTCAAAATTTTGGCTTTATCATCCCAAAACGTTGACTTTTATTATCTTAAAATTTCAAATATTTATCCCTAAATCTTGACCTTGTATTTAAGTTTCAATATTTTATCTTAACATTTTTACTTTATTATCTCAAAAATTTGACTTTTTCTCTCTGCATTTCGACCTTTTATTTCAAAATTGTGACTTCTATCTCAAGATTTTTATTTGATTGGGGCAAAAAAATCTCAACAAAGCTAATTTTTTTTTAAAAAAAGCAAATTTTTAAAAAATTATTTTACCAGGTGGAAATGGGCTTCCATAATGATGAGATTTCAAATTACGATTAGGACAAGTGGAGCCATGATTATTATGGCTTAGAATTTCATTACTATGACTTACATTTTTGTCCTCCTCACTAATTTTACGATGGCAGCCTACACTTGCATGTTTTCAAAAAAATTCAAAGACCAAAGTGTAATTGTTTAAAATGACAACATTAAAGCATGCATTTTGTTCAGGCAATAATAGAAGTTATATTTGAAAAAAATGCAACCCTTGGGTCTCTTAGTAACATATGAAGATGATTATTGAACAATTTATTTCAAACTTTTAAAACCAGAATTAGAAATACTTAATTAATCTCAGGGGCAAATCAGCATACCTCATGTCTTAATATAATACAGCAGCAAGGAGGTAAATGGCATCGTGTAATACTGCACCCTGAACAAATTCACTTAAGTTTTCTCCGGGGGAATGCTAGGGAATTTCCATGTCTTTGAAGCAATGTGTAGCAAGTGTTACAGTTTCATCTTCAAGAGAGTTTGTAAAGTGCAGCAGATTGTATCATATGGCAGAGGATGCAAAAAAACAAGTTCCATAGTTGCAGCAACATGAGCTGAAGCTCACAGCATTGTTTTTTTTATTGATTCTTAGTTATTTTTATATGTCATCATCCACTGCACCCAAATTGCAATCATGAATACGATGTGATAGATTCTAAACTCTAAATTGTATCCCCTGAGGGAAACAATACCATAGCACAATGATTACACAATCACTTTGTGTGACAATGCCACCTTGGCTTGTAAAATAACTATCTTCAGGAAGCTTCTAATTCCTACCTATTTTACTGTTGAAGCACTGTCATCATCCAATGCATTCACATTAAAATAATGCAAAAATACAACAGCAAGTAGGCACAGGCAGACAGAAAAGTAGTGTAGTGGCTTGGACAGCTGCTTAAACTTTGAAGGTTGTTGGTTTGAATCAGCTGCTGGTGGACTAGATTGGGGCCTGTGTTGGTTCATCTGGTATTCAAGTAGATGGGGCAGAGGAGGAAAGTGTTTGGAGAAAATTAGTAAAAGTGAAGTGAAGATGCGGAAAAGAAGGTTGATATGTATTGTTGACAGATAGCTCTAGCTCCAGCCTCTATCCGTGACCTTTCCTTAAAATCATTCGCACTTAGCTGCATACCTAAAGCAACACACATTTGTGTAGTACAACTCTCTGAAGTCTGACGACAACTGTGGGTTTAGACAGCTGTATCAGTCATAGTTGATAGTCATTTCTATATGGGTGTTTAGGTTAACTCAACCTCTGTACAGGTGTAGCCAATGAATGTTTTTAAATAAAGCAATATACCCCAATATTGGGCTCACTCTTTTTGGAGAGGCCAGAGCTGTAAACTTTGCTTGTGACGTGTAAATCCATAACTGACATATTGTTCCTCTCCATGTGATTCTTGAGAGGTGACTGTCTTAAGATTGGGATAATTTTAACATATGTTTAAGTACACACTTTTTTAAAATTTAAACATGCTGTAATCAGAATTCTGGTTTGGAAGATCTTGTTTTTGAAGACCTTCCTGATTTTGTTTTTGTCGTTTTGCTTGAGCAACCAAAATTCCCCCCTCCATGAATCAGTCAGTCTTATCCTAATCTTATCTCGTGAGCTACAGATGAATTTCCCCGGAGTTCCTACACGGACCCTTCCTGCTGCATTCAAAGTTTCCTTTTTGGCGTCTGTCCACAAGCTTGTCACACACTCTCCATCGGCAGGTGGCAGCAGAGCCCCGGATGGACTTACATCACCTGCAGCAAGGAAGACAAGGGGGCGGGGCTTCACTGACACTACAGCGCCACTTTTGAGCAAACGCTCTTCTTGCTATGGATAACATGTATGAAGTTGTATCACAGCGGCAAATAAGCCCAACAACAGCTCAGGAAAGACAATAGAGAGGTCGCTCATATGTTGAAGGTAATGTATATTGACTTTGTTTGGTAAAATATAGTTTAATTTGGCATGAATAATCAGATAAAAACAACCGTTAAGAAGCTTGTCTACGGAGCTGCTCGACTCTCCTTAACTACCAACGGTTGCTAGGAGCTTAGCTTGCCAACAGTTAAGCGGTTGACAGATGCAATGGAGTTACATTTATTTTTAACACTTCCGTGACACAAGTAGATGTGGGAGCTAGAATAGGTCTTCCATGGTGAAACCTACAGTCTATGGGTGAAACAAAGATCATGACTGTGATTTAAGACGGATGAGATGCTGTTTGCCTTAAACTATTAATCACTATTATCTGTGTTACATGGAGCCATAGCGTCTTTCACAGTTTCCCTCCATCACCTCCAACGTCACTAGAATAAACTGTACATGTATGTTAGCGGATATATATTTACAAAGGAAAAACGGCTTGAAGAAGTAGTGGCGTAACATCCTACATTTTGGCTTACAACAACAATAAAGTGCCCAAATTCTGACTAGGGATGGTTACCTTTTACATTTCAACCAATACGGTACAGATGCCCGGTACCAGTGCTCAGGGGTACCAATTTTCTGTACTCTTGTGAGTGTTTATGTGGTTAAAATTTTATTTATTTTAAATAAAAAAATCAAAATATTTCAATGTAGCTTATTTATGTCTCAATACATAAACTTTAACAAATATTTAAGAACAACATTCAACTGTTTGTACCGTAGCATCGCTGTTGTTTCACAAAGTTTGACATGAGCACCCTTTACTAAAATAAACTACAGTTACAGTGTTTTGTCTGAATAATGCACTAATAAAGCAGTACGTACTTCATGCCCATGTCCGGCATGGAGAATCCCCGACTTTTCCACTCCCTCACATTCACAAGGATGCATTTAGATACTGAAACATGGTACCATTTGATTTAATGTGAATCAGTACTCAATACTACTGACATATTTGGTTGGTACCTAAAAAAGTGCTGAAATTTAGTACCTTTTACTACAGGGGTGCATTGATACTGATACTAGTATCGGGCTGATACCACACTGAAGTGCTTGTAGAGTTGTAGAAAAATCTTGTAGACTTGTAGAAAAGTTGTAACTGCCCTTTATTTGACAAGAACAAACAATGCTTTTCCTGTTAATCTCATGGCTATAGTAGGCTTGAATCATAGCCTATGTTTCTGTGTTTCCAGGTCAAAGATGGTACAAGACAGTGCCCAGATTCGGCAGCAGGGTGGCCAGGATTTTAAGACATACTATGACTTTGCCTGTGCCAGACAGGAATCAGTCCCTCTCACTGCTGTTACTGTAAACCTTGACAAAGGGATCCTGGACTTTAATGGAGACAGGGCTAAACACCCAGACTGGCCACCAATACTCAACTCTATCTGTATCAACAAGCACCTGCACCGTATTGCTATAAGCAGCACATATCAAGCTGGTTCCGGAGATGCAGGTAAGGTATATGGGAGGGGGCTGATAGAATTGAATTAAGAATTTTGACAAACTAAAAATTTTGTGTACAAACATTCATCATGTCACAACCAATTACAGAGAAAAGGTACTTAAAGTCCAACTTCAAGAGGAGGATTCCAGCTATTCGTTCTAAGGACATGACATTTAAACTGTGCAAAGCTCTGAGAGAGTGTCTGACTGTGTCCGCCAACCTTAAGACTCTGCAGCTTAATGGACTTCCATTAAGAGAGAGGGACCTCATCACCTTGACAAAAGTAAAGAAAATGTAAAAGCTGAGTTTTATGTGGAGGAAGGGGGACAAAATAATTAGATATGCAGGACATAAAAATGCTGCTTATTATTGAGCCAAATTCATTCTCTCCTAGGGTCTGGCTAAAAGTGTTTCATTGGAAAATCTCTCTCTTGCAAACTGTCCAATCACAGATGAGGGCTTGGAGGGTATGTGTTTTCAAAGCATCATTTCCCTCTGACAAAGACATTAGCACTGAATTATAATTTTGAGGCATTTCTCTGAAGATTTTCTTAATTTTATGTTTCAGTCATTTGCCAAAGTGTCAAATATTCTACAAGCATCAGGACAGTAGATTTTACTGGATGCAATCTTACTTGGAGAGGGGCAGAGCATATGGCCAGCATCATCAAGGTATAATGTCAACGTCTCATTCTGTAAAGACCGAAGTAAAATGATTTTTCAGGTGTGTACAAATGAAGGATGTCCTGTGTTTAAAAATGCTTTGTCTAATGTGAAAAAACATTTCTCAGCATCAGGGGATGCAGAGGCATGGCACTGCATGGGCGGAGTCTCTGAGGTACCGACAGCCACAGTTTGAAGGAATGAGAGGTCTCCGTCGAGTCACCCTCAACTGCAACACTCTGATCGGGGACCGCGGTGCTGCTGCTCTTGCAAACGAATTGGCCGAGGATCTCTGGGTAAAAGGTAAGTTTGCTTGTGATAAGTTCAAGAGAATGACAGAAATTTCAGCTCAGGTTTCCTGTGACTGTATTTTTACTCATTCAACAGCTGTGGACCTGCAGAGGTGTGGACTGTCCAATGAGGGAGCTCGTCGCTTGCTGGAAGCCTTGAAAACAAATACTGCTCTTTGGGTTCTGGATATTCGAAGTAACCCTTTAGTTGGTTAGTATAACTCAACCCAAGTAAAACATTGTCTAAATTTTCTCACGGTGCATGTAAATATGGTAATTTGATTCATTATTGGAATGTTTTTAGTTAAAACAGCACTTTTAGTTGTGACTTTAACAACACTGAATTTACAGTATGTTATTGTGAGGCATTTGAAGCAACAATTGCTTTATAACATTAAAATAACTTTCATACTACAGTTGTTAAGAAAAATCTTCCTAGAAATAAACAAAAACACACAAATCTCTGAAATTTGTATGCTTCTTTCCTTTTTGTGTAGACAAGGTCCTGATTAAAACTGTGATAGAGAAAGTGCTGATGAATACTAAAGGACAGTCGCCAGAGGTAGGTGTCAATAAATAACAGTCCTTAAAGGTACAGTCATGTCTATACTGTTCAGGATTTGCATGAAAGTTTCAACAATGTTATTTTTCCATGCAGTACTGTTGGATCAAGCCTGCAGCCCCAGAGCCACAGAGGGCTTCTGGTCCAAGGAGGCGTTCACTACCTGTTACTGTCAGAGGGAAAAAAACGGTGAAGATAGGTATGTGCCAACATCATGTATTTCTTTATTTGCTCACAGTGCTACATTATACTTGGTCACTTTTTTGTAGTACTAAATCTTTTGCAGCAGTAACTGAGCATTCAGCTACAAACTATATGCAAGTTTTTTGTTGCTTCATCAAGCTAAAAAGGCACCAGTTTGAATTTTCATTTGATATTTCAGTCAAGCTGAAATGTAGATCCTGAGCTTTTATCATTTGCAAATTGAACCTGCTTAAGATCGTGCCTATAATCTCACACTCGTACTATCTCTCTCTGACTTTCCACCTTTTGGCTTTTAAGTCATCTTGAGAACTGGTAAGAGCTGAATTTATATTAATCCTTTCCTCCCTTTTTAAGTGCTGACTGGTGCAAAAGGTAACTTTCTGGGTATTTCTCAGTACTTTGATATGGTTTAAATACTTGTGTCTGGGAGTTTGCAATAATGCTGACAAAAATCTCCCCCTTGAAAAACACTTGTGGTTTAGGTCCTAAATTATGTTAATCTGGACCTGTCCGTCCTCACTTTGAAACGCTTTTTTTAGTGGGAAACACATCAGGGAAACAGTGTTTTAGTGTGTTATTACCTATGGTTCATGATTTTAATAACCTATGTGCCACCTGTCTGCATTTCGGTGGCCACTATAGAGACTGATAACACATATCACAGAAACAGCTTTGTTCATTTGAAGATTTTTCCCTTAGGAATACATGAGTCTTTACATGTTTCTCTTTCTGTTGCAGCCCCTCACAAAGGAGCCACTGCAGGAGGACAGAGTTCAGCTGGTGCTCAGAAACGCTCCCGTCATGTGCCATGGCGTGCTGCTGCACGAGCTGGACGCCAGAGGTGAGGAGATCATTTTTGCTGTTTTCTCTCCTGAATTTGAGAACTTGTTGAAAATATAAACAGTGAAGCGATGAGAGCAAAAAGTAGTGAATCATATGGTGTGTAGTGTTTGGAGAACGTCTCATGAACTTACTTTGTTTTTTATCCCTTCGTCGCAGAGGTATGCCTCCTGGAGTAAGTGTGATGAATCAAAGCTTTCAGGTTAGCTTTTTATTTTCTTTCTTACATTTGTGTGCTATCTTTGTGTTGGAATTATGGATCATAACCTGATCCAGAACAGTGTAATTCATCATCTGCAACAATTTAGGGGGCAGCTACTGTGAAAGTGACCATGGAGTCAGATTCAGAGGAGGATGAAGAAGAGGATGAAGTGGTGATTGAAGTGGAGCAGAAACCACCTTCACCTCATCTCCAGGACAGGATCACGGGACGAGAAATTATACGTATGCAGGTTGGTTTCATCTGGTTGGCTCTCTAACTAAAACATACTATGTTTATAAAACAAGGAGGGTTTTGGATTGAACCAGTTTACTTTAGAGCCACCTGAACCTGCTTTTTGTTTGTGCTGTCTCATGCCCTGTAGATGGAGCTAAAAGAGTGTCGTCTAAGGCTGGCTGAGGAGCGCAGGGCCAGGCTCAAAGCTGAGTCAAGGCTCATGGAGGTGAGGGAAGCTACTCACATACCATTTATCTGTTATTTATGATTCTTCTAGTTTCTCTTCTTCCTGGTTAATATGATAGATGTCCGTTGAGAGTCAACCTGCTGCACTGAGAGGACAGGGGGGGGTGTACAAACCTTTATCACCAGTCACACAGGATTATTGAGCTGTCTAATCATTCAATTTGTGCTCAGTCACTCCAGACTCCAACCTAATCAGTTTGTGGACACTGTGATGCTGATTTGGGGAAAATTATCCTTTGTTGACTCACTTGCACACGCCGAGCTCAGGTCGACTGTTGATCCTACCACTGATTTGGGAGTCTTTCTCAGACAGATGTTGAAGTTTGGCTGTTTCCTCTAACCCTAATTCGATGGAGTTTTGTCGTCTGGCTGCTTTTGTTGACCTGCCCCAACAGCCTGCTGTTTCTCTGTGCCACTATGTCACTATGATATGAGGTGTTTTGTTGAAAGGGAAAAAAATGGTAGACTGTCATGAAAGTACGCTGGCATGAAGAAGAGTGGACCTCAACTCCACCTTTTCCATTTGTATTTCAAGAAACAAAAACAAGTTTTGTGGTTGGACCGATTGACTTACCATTTATTAGTTATGTTGATAATGAGAGGGATTGATAGCATGGGGCTTTTTAGTGTCAACAGCACTTAGTGTAAGAGATTTTGTCAGGGGCAGACTACATTATGAAACAGAAAGATATTTATTTTAGACATTATTTCACTTTAGTGTTGATCCATGTTTTTTTTTGTGTGTTCTAAGTTATGGTGGTTAAACCGAAGTACACTTTGGACTTGGATACTAGCCGGACTGGGTGTTGTCTAGCTTGTTGGTTTAGTCTGTGCAGCAGTTGTGAAAGTCTCACATCCAACCACAGTCATACAGTGTTCGTAAAGAACATTGGATCTAGAAAGAGACTTACTTCAATATACACTTACACTCATTCTTCTTGTTATTTGTTATAGTTTGAGCTAGAGAACGCCCGCCTTCGTGACACCAACCTGTCCCTGTCAGAAGCACTCACAGCAGCCAGTTCCACATCAGCTACACCTGCTGTTGGTGCTCTTGAAGATGAGGCGGTTCTCGAGAGCATCGAGAGCTCTTTCACAAAGTTCCATGCTTTCATGGATCTCCTGAAGGATGCTGGGTAAGTTTTGTTCTGCATTTGGGTTGTCCTGTGACTCAGTGCTTATAGTGGGAAATGTAAATGAAGCATCGGTTTCACTGTGAGTTAAAGTTCCATTATGTGGCCAGTTTTTGGGAAACTTTCGTCACTTGGGGTCAGATCACTGTCATTCTATCAAAATGTAACGAGAAAAAGGAACCACTGGTACATCTCTGTCATTAAATGTTTCTTTGATGAGTTAATTCAGTGTATTCTTTTTAAGACTTTTCAAGGATATTATTTTTTTTTCAATCTTGAGGGATTCAGAATCTGAATCATGTAAAGAAATCAGAGAAGTAAATTATACATAACTGAAGGATAATCAGGTTTCAAAGCAGTCATACATGATTGACCACACCTTTATTTTTACATGATTAAATTCTCAATCTCTGATGTCTCGGAAAACAATAGACAATAGTTGTTGTCGTCTTTGATAGAATGCACCGAAAACAACTCATCAAAAGCATGTGACTAAGGACCTTTCCCAGACAGCTCGTCAGTTTGTGTTACTGGATGTGGTAACAGGGAGTTGTGTTTGATTTTGGTTTCGTTCTGACGGGCCCTTTCATGACAAAGGTGTATTTGTTTGGTTCTGTTGGATTCCTGGTGCTGAGCCTTGTTCCAAAGACACTTTCTCTGACTCTGGGTTTTGAATTTCTGTCTTTGATGGTGTTACATTGATTCAGACACAAGGATGCATTCATGATTTTTGAAACCAGAGTGTAACTTGAAGGTGAACGTCTCAATTGTCTGGATTTTCTGTTTACATTCACCCCACGTTCAACCAGCAGTCAGATCTTTTTCTGTGTGTTTCTTTTATAGTTAAACTTACCTCTCACTCTGACTCACTCTTTCACCCCTGCTATTCTATTCTCTCTCAACCAGTGGAAAAATCAAACCAGTATTTTAGATGTCTCTTGTAACCCAAAAGTGACTTTTTTCCCCTTGTAAATGTGTTCTGGCTTTTTGAAAAGTTGCTAAAGGAGAGGGCCAACACAACACTAAAGTCTTGTTTCCATGGATGCCATGTTTTTAGCTCCAAGTTAAGAGTTTTACTACATTTGCTTTGGAGAAATGCCACCCTATATGTAAGGAGTCATCCTCTGTTGTTCTCTTGCTCAGTATCTCAATCAATGTTGGGTGGATGAAATGCATGTCCAAATTTGATTTTGATCACATCAATCTTCTCTTTTTCTGCAGCCTTGGTCAACTAGCTTCATTGGCTGGCATTGATAAATCAGATTTCACTCGTCCAGGAAGACCTCAGCTTTCTTCTACAGTAGGACCTCATTTAGGCGTTGAAGAATCCGTGATCAGAGGAGAGTATCTGGATGTTAGAGGAAAAAGTGATGCTTCTTTTTTGGTAAGGGACAGCAACGTAGGACATTCGTTTGAATGTTTCATTGCATCTACATTGTTAAGTTTTTAGCATTTGAATAATTGAAGTGCAGCATGAACCTGAACTTTGTAAGAACGCCTGAACACCATAAATGGCTTGGCATTCAAGCGGAAACACCTTGGATCACATCAAGTAGATATTCAGTTTCATACGACCTTGTTATAGCAGCTCCATTACAAGTTTACTCATAGGAATGCTCCAATGTGACAAATTAGCTGGTTGAAACTACCATGTATCATCTGTGCTTGTTTACATCCTGGTCGTGGAGCAGAATAGCGTTGTAGCATCAACTAACAAAATTAAAAATAATGATCATTTGTTTGACCAACTACTAATTTTAGTGCCAAAGTGCAAAGTACATTTATACTGTGAGAACTTTCACTGTGCATCAAGTCTCCTGTTATGTGTATTCCACTGATTTGGTGCAGTTTTGAGTCTTTCGTGTTGCCACATCATTCTAATCAAACCTTGATTTTCTCTTTTCAGGAAGGCAGCATCCTGCCCGCTCAGCCAGCTAAAGTGGCTGACATCACCACTCCTAGATCTCCATCCTCTACCAAAGGCTCTTTTCCTGAACACAAGCTGCGAGATGAGGCCTTTAAACAGGCTCATGGACCTTCAGGTGACACAGGTGATGGTGGTGAGGAGGATGCCAGCAAATACCCAAAGCCTCACACCCAGAGTGACTCCAGCTCCCAGCACAGTTTCTGCAGCCAAAAATCCTCTGAAAGAGTTTCTGTTGGAAAAATAAACCAACCTCAGAGCAACAGCAACTCGCACAAAAGCAATGGGTCCAATGGATACAGCGTCCACAAGAGCTCTGCTAACGGTCACGCTTCTCATAGTGATCGGTCTCAAAGTGAATTGTCAGGAAAGTCAAGCATTAGTGACATTATTAGTGACAAGGCAGACTCAGTGGGATCAGTGAGGTCAAGAAGTAGTGGTCAGGGGAGGCGTGTGACAGTGGGGCAGTCAGGGTCAGACAGGTCAGACAGGTCAGAAGGGAGAGCTTATCCAGGGAGGGAGACGCTGGAACAGATCAAGACTCTGGTCAGTCTGGGCGGGCTTTCAGATAATGATTCCTTCTGAACAGAGAAATGTGAACATCTCATTCTCAGTGCCTCCTGCTTTAAGTGCTTTCTGTTTCTTTTTCAGACTGTTCATCACTCTCAGTATGTCTGTTGTGGATTTATTTAAATGCTCAAAGCCCGGGTTCATATCAGTTCATTATGGAGTGAAAAGCATGACAAGTTGACAAAACTATTTTTTTTCTTTTTGCTTATGACCAAAGCAGAGGCATGTCAGTAGTCAAGAGAAAAATAATTTAGTTGAGACATTCAAATATTTTCAGTAAGTTTTGTTTGTATTTTTTTTAACCCGCTCTAAAGAATTAAGAGAAGTATAAGGTTGGCTTTTGGGTTCCCAACTAAAATCTTCCCTATACATTTCCTGTGTCAGATTCACAAATCAAGTTCACCCCCACTGATTGTGTTGTAGAACCTGAAAGCCATTCTTTGGGGCTATTTTGGTAAATTGTTTCATGTTCATGAGGACCTTTTTTAGAGAATGTTTTTCATGAAATGTTGAGATTTTTGATCAGTATTTATTTTATGCTTTTAAAAGCTTTAATGAGCCAAAATGATACCCTTTTTAACCGTATGGACATTCTGCACTGTTCTCGAGTGAATGTTTTTCAAATAAACATGTTATAGTTTGAAATTTTAAAAGGCACTGACACTACTCCCTCCACTAATGAAATCAGTGTGTTGAAACTGCATTAAAAAGCTTCCTCTCTAACATCTGCTGCTTTTACTTACACCATACGCCCTGTGCTCCATGTGTTTTAAGAGTTTACTCATCCCCACTGTTACTTCTGTTCCAGCCCCCTCGTCATTGGCTAGATCTGTGCCAGAGAATATTTTGGACCCGTGTCTACCAGCTTTTCTAGAAGCAGCAGTCTTTTGTGTAACACAGACGCTCCCTTCCAGAGGACAGAAATCTGTTTACGACATTTTGTTGTTTACAGTCTCTATTGGTGCTGTATCCTGAGAGACACAAAAGCATGTCCAAAGCATGACTTTGTGGGTTAGAGAAGGACATAGTGTTCTTTTGGCATACAAGTGTTGTCAATTACAACTGGAGCATAAAATACAACTTGAAGCTGTTAGTTTAACCCTGTAAAGGTGTGCAAACAAAAACAAAAAAACCTTTTTTATTTGTACTATAAAGAGAATTTTTGATAGAATTGCTTGTTGCATCTCTTTTTTATCTGCTATTTGTAATAGTGTGCATTAGCAGTAGGAAAGGCATTTGAATGTCATGATAAAAAAGAAAAAGAAACATTTAAATGTACTGCAGAAGAAGTTTTTTGGTCTTTTTCATGTGTACCCCATGAGACATCATGGATTGGACTGAGGTCCAGCTTCAAGCCTCTCATAGTTGGGGCATGAATTGAAACTACTGCAGCAATTGAGCCCCTTTTTACATTAATTTGTGGCAGTTTTTGTGCACCAAACTAAGTATCCATCAGCAAAGCGCCAAGACTACAATCCAAACCTCACAGTTAATTCCCAGCTAATTTATTTGCTTAAACTTACAGTCAAGTTTAACCGCTGTTATAAATGCAGTTACAAAGGTGAGCTATAAAGTAACTAAATCAGTTATTACAAGTTATTAAGAACACAAATTCAAGATTAAGTCAGCCATTAATGTTAAGTCCAAGTGGTTTGATAATTTTTTTACAGTCAACAGAATGTAACTGTTATCTAATCTGTATCTAGTACTCATTCATGCAGCATAAACAGTCCTGAAGTTTCTCTGCAGTGTTCTTTTAAACTTGATGCAGTGCCATTTCAGTTCAATTTGATGACTTTATCACGCTTCTTTCATGGTTAATTGTTGTTTAAACATTTACCAACAAATCTCCCAACAGAAGCAAGGGAAGCTCTCTTAAGTAATTGAGAGTTAACTTTATGAATAAACAATGACGAAATAAACCTGTCTTAACAGATCTTGTTGGTTGATGGAAAGAGGCCAAAGAAAAATGCATGAGGAGTTGAAAACATGCATTACTTGCTTGCAAGCCTGAGGGTGTGGTGTGCTTCATGTTTTCTCAGTCTGCAATTTGTGGGGCAGGTTGTTAAGTTAAACAACCACTTTCAAGTTCTGGACCTCTGTTTGAAGGATGAATGAGAGTCACATGTTGTGGTGAATTGAGTAAGATCACTTCTGTCTGTGGTTTGGTTTTATGGGTATTTTGACTCTTTGACCTTGTGGTTAGATTGATTCATGATGAAGCATGAATTCATCTGACATGCACTCAAAAAATGTTATAAAACCTTAACTAATAAAAACTAGTCTATGGAGGAATTTATTAACAATTCCACATAATTTGCCCGCATTATCTGCTTCCATTGTGTACTCCCTCCCTGTAAAAATGCCCACAGTTCCTCTTTGCATATCGCTCTACTTGTCCACTCAATGCCTTTACTCTGCTGCGTAAAGCTGCACGTCATGTCATACTGACAGGGCTCAATTAAATTCATCTGTATGATGAGCTTGCTGAAGAAAGTAAGTCTTAAACATTTTATTTAGGTTGATTTAGAGACAGATGTGAAACAAATTTCACAATTGATGCCCAGCTCACTTCCTGCAAGTAACCATGCAAAGCCAATATGTGCAGGAATTGATCGAAAATGCTTTGATACATATTAAGGGGGCAAAAGCCAAGCAATTATTTCATGAACCAGGCCCTGACTGTGTAACAACCACCATCAGGTGTCACATTAGTCTTGTAGGTACTCTAGATTTAGATCAAGTGCAAGTAATAGCCCAAGGTAAAAGAAATAATAGAGATTAGAGTCAGACTGAAGGGCATACTACAGAATCAGTGGTTTCCAGTTGTTTGTACACATTAAACATCTATTGAAGAAGGTTGTATTTTCAGAGGTTAAGCAGTTGAAAAACATGCCATTTGTCTTTTGGTTACACAAGAGAACCATTTTGGTCCAATTGTCTCTTGACATGCTGTCACTTAGTGGCAGAGCTGAGAGCTCAAAAGTTTCGTGATGATGCTCAGCTTTACAACAGTGTTGAACTCAATGGTTTTCCAGACACAAACTCCATATTGTTGTCATGACTGCAATAAAAAATGGATGAGGGATCATTTGCAATTCTGCTCTTCAGATCTAAAACAAATAAATTCTTTCAACAATGTGTGGCTATTGATTTTTTGGGTGAAATATTAGGTATACAGTCAACTTTTAAATAAGCCTTTTATTAAAAAAGCTGTGATTCCCCCCACGCTGGCTCATTGCGCAACCTTTTATGAATTGAAGGGAATTTTGATCCATTCATTTTCAGCTTAATTGATTTGAGTATTGTGGCTTAAACTGCCTTCATTCAAAACTCAGCAGCCCAGCTGTGGAGTGAAACTGGGAGGAGAGAGCACAATAGTTACATTTCAGCTGCTGACCTTTTCTTTGACTCTTGGTGTTGAATTTAAGGTGAAAGAGGTTCTATAAGTGTATCTACATTATTGATTTTTTTAAACCCAAATTAACATTTATGTAAATAGAAAGTTTAAAGGTCCCCAAAGTTGCTGAGTAAGCTTTGCCACTCTGTTATAAAACAAATGGGTTGTCCAGAGTTGATAGCATGTTAAGCTTCTGTTCTATTTGCTCTATTAATGACTGCTTTGCTATCAATGTTCTGAGGCCACTTCGATAAGGTGATTATCAAAGCTCTTCCGCTTCTTTCACTGCCATAGAAAAGCCTACACTGCTGGCTTTTTATCTTTCCAGGGAAAATTTCCAGGCTCTACTTTGCACTTTTAGTCTAGGTCCTCAAGATCAAAGTAAGGGGATAGCATACTGTGCAAAAATTACTCCTATGATTTATGATCTCCACCTCCTGCTGTAGCACTTTAACAGATATGAAGACAACTACAGCAGCACATTAAGAGGAATGAGACAAAGCTGACACAGCGGAAGACAAAGCACCCAACGACAAGTTTCAACATCTCCAACACTGATATCATTATTATTTATTGATTTATTTCAACCAGCAGACTATTGTCTCATAGTTACATACAAACAGCCTTAGTCCAAGACAATACAACTTTCCTTCAATAGTTGTGCATTTTCTTTTTGTCCAAACTCACTAACTAGATGGATTCAAACTCTGAAAATGCAACTAGGTCATGTCAAATAAAATGAAAGGTGAAAACATCGTCTTCTATTTTCCTACTCTGTCCACCATCTTCTCAGAATAAAGGTGTTAAAACCTTACAATATAAATTTGAAAAATTAATATGAAATTAAAAATGTGCATGATAAACTCTTCAGGAATGACTTTAGGTCCATGATATGACAGAGTGGCAAAAGAGTCACTAAAAACGAAACATCTGCCATTGATGAATCTATTCAAGCATAATTATCTGTAAGGAAACATCCTATTCTGTTCTTTGTTGCTGGGGGCATTTTTTCTATTTTCAAACTTTGTGGATTACATGTGGTGTTCAAAACCTAAGTCGTTAATTTAAAAAATTGTCAATCTAAATAGAAAACATAACTTTGCACCACGGCAACAGTGGAGGAGGCTTCTCAAGTGCTTGGCCCCAGAATGTTTAGGAATAGAGTACTGGGGTCACACATAAAAAAACACCTAATTTGGGATGTTTGAGACAGAGACTGAGACACCAACTATAGGGAAGTATAAAACTTACCCTCAATGTAATTTAACGCAACAATAAAACTACCAGACAGGAAATATAGCGCCTAAAAATTAGCATTAGATTGCTGCTCTAATGGCTGTTCTTTAAATGCTTAACAATATAATTTGGTGCAAACTTTACAGTAGAAATTATTTTGGAGCAATCCATTTGAAAGTGAATGGTTGCATATACAAGTCTTAATCAGTAGACTCAGCTCAACAGAAAGCTCAATGTCCTTTTCATCCACCCTGTCAATGAATCAAAACAGCAATGTTCTGACTGTGTTTTTAATGCTTTATTGGCACGTAAATAACTTGATAGACTTCCTTGTGATTGCTGATCTGACCTTAAGAGAGGTCTCCGTCTCATAAAACAATTTTCTGCCATCATCAAAGCAGTAGTTCCATTATTGCATAACACTGGCTGTAGGCCATCCTGTGGTTGACCTGGAACAGAGAAAACGTCATGAGAGTAAACTGTCCACCACCATCTACTAAGTGCTCTCAACAAAGGCAAATAATGATAAAGATAACAAATGACGCAGGTTTCTGTTTGACCACTGAGTGAAAAATAGGATCAACCTCAAAAAAATAGGACATTTGTAAACGCAAGAGATTAAGACCAGTAGTAGATTTTATTGAATGGCACACAATATAGGGTTCATTTCGGGAGCATCAAAGCAGCTATCTTATGTTTTTCAAACACTGATCGCTGGAATCTGATGAGAACAAATACTCACTTACAATTGCATCCACTTTTGAGAAATTCAATCTCACTTGAAAATCAGACTTCACTGACATTTCTTTTTCTCGTCACTTGAAATGAACAGCACAGAAACAACAAAAGTTAAAAGATTAATGAGATGGTGAAAAGCTGCTAACTTGAAAAGATTATTTCCTTCCTTTCCAAAAAGCATCAGTGGCTCAGGTAAGGAGGTATCACCTTGTAACCGGGTGGAAAGGTTTGCTGATTGATCCCCAGCCCCTGTAGCTTACATGTCATGTAACATCAGTGTCTGAAAGTGTGTGCTTGTGTAGGAGTAAATGTGACATACAGGAAAGGCACTTGAAGTGACTGGAAGGACACAAAATTGCGACAAAAGTGCACTTAGTTTTATAGATTAATACGTATTCAAACAGTTACAGCAACAAATTTCCTTGTCTTGTCATTATGTCATCAACTTTCCACTTTGAAATTCTCAAAGAAAAAGGCCCCGGTCTGAAGATAAACAGTTCAGTATTACATAAACACTGTGATAGTTAGCAAAGTTGTTTCCTTGCCAACTGAGATGCCAATAGGGCACGTACACCAGAGGGATATCTTGTCCTTTAATTCTATTATCAGTGAACTATTAACATTATCTATTGATGGTTAAGGTTATAAGAGGTCAATATTTCTCTCATATCTAAGTACAGAGGGGATAAGTTGCTTGCAATGATCTGATACTGAAGAGAGCTGAATGAATGGCCACTCTTTGATGATTATGGCAATGAACTGATGGGACTACAAATGAAGCATTAGGAGCTATTAGCAAAAATTAATTCAGTATAAATGAAGTGCAAAAGTAATTAGATGGAGAGTTAGAGAGGGAACTTCATATATTCATTAAAAAAATGCACAACAGGAAAAGTGAAGACAGCACAACATTAAGTTTGTGAAAGGAAGATGGTGTTTAATGGTCTACAGTTATGGCCCGTTTTATTGTTTACCGCATCACAAAAAGCATGCATGTTGTTGACAGTGCCAAGAGATGTGTCCTGCTGTAAGAACTACACACTATGCAAATACAGCTACAATTCAAATATGCCAAAATCCTGAGAAATGTTACCTACAAATATGGTCTTAATATCATAAAAAATAGTCCCTCCGTTCGACTCTCGTGGTCAAAACCCGCATATGAACACATTTAGGAGAAACACGGTGGCTCGTATATTTAAACACTACCACCGTGAACAGAATAAATTACAACCATCGCACTTTTAAAAACAACACAACTCTAAAGCTTTACATTTCTTTTCCCCAATGCAAATGGAACAAACGTCTTTTTAATTAGATTATACAAACATTGTTATATTCCTTCACAATTTTCAACAAGTGTTAAGACAAATTTGAGTGGTATAAATCGACAATAAGTACAACTTAAAAAGTGCTCCATTGATAAAAAACAACTGTTGATTGCAGAACTGCTCTTTTCATGAAATATACAATTTAGGAGGAACACTAAAAGAGAAGTATTTTCCTCTTTTTCGTGCAATGAAGCTCTACTCTTTGACTATAGGCCATAACTTTACAAAAGTGTGGTTACACAGGTCGTGGAGAGAGAGGAATGTTGTTATTGGAAAAGGGTCTCCTCAGGCCCAGCAAACAAAAGGCAGATTCAATCCATGTCCAAGCCTATTCATGCATTCGTCCTGTGCTCATCAGTATTTGCCAAGCTCACACTGGGCAGCGATAAAGCCATTCTAATTACTGGGTTGTCCTTTTGAACTGGCCCGTTCCTGATTTTTAAAATGGGTGCTTAGTCATAGAAAGTCCACATTTCACTTCCCCCAGCAGTTTCCCTTGAATCAATTTCACAACATTGTCATTTAATAAATGCAAGTGTCTTCATCATCCGGAGCCTCCTTTGGTGACCATTAGTTGTTCTCTTGTGAAATTGTACTTTCCTTATAAAAGAGAAAGAAAAAGTAAGAAGTTAGAATTTGGGTTTAGTTAATAATCAATGAAAATGCACAAATAGCCTATCATAAAGCCCCCAACTGATCATTCATCTAAAGAAACAACTTCGGACAAAGCATTTGTTAAAGTTTGGGCTGTTGTGTGAGTTAAGTTCATTGTGTACCCTCATTAATGTTCTTCTATTATCTTATCTCTGTTTGTGTTGCAATCTGACGCTCTAACCTGGCAGTCTTTTGGTCAAGGTATGCTTTTACAACACCTAGACATCAGATAAGACCGCTCTTGTTGGCAGGGAAGCATGGTTCTTATGTTGTTTAGCATATCAACCTTTTATGTAATTCCTATCTTGTCTGCAATCTGCTCTTACCGGCACAGCACTTTGGAATACATTATAGTTTCAAAATCCTGTGAGGAGTTGTTAGCCTGTTACGAGACAAACTGAAACTAACTTTGATTTTTTTTTCTTTTTTTGACAGACAAGGCTAACATGATCATCAGAACTATAACCAATTGTTTCTATGATTTACTTTTAAAGTCTGTAAACACTTCCACCACAATGGTGTAAGAGTGCACCGATTCAAAGTGAACAATACACTTGAAAATTAAAGGAAAACAGGATATTTTGGGGTCAGAGAACACTTCTTACTCATTCACAGGACACAATTAGCAACGTGATAAGAGATGAAACTTTCTCCTTCGGGTGTGCCAAAAATGACACTTACAGAAAGCAACTTAAAGTAGACTGCTCTCACCTGTTTATTACAACATTTCTTGCCTAAGTAGCATTTTTGTTTACAAGCAGTCGCATTTGCGATCAGTATGAAATGGAAACTTTCTATTAAGTTCCTCGAAGGGTGCTGCTTTAATTGCTTGTGGTCTGAGAGTAACGAGGGAGCCTAGCCAATAAAACTTGCCACTTCCTGCTCATAAGAAGAGGAACAAAGAAGTCTGCATATTCACTTAACTGTATGTAGTTACTGCTTTGAGTGGTACCAAAAAAAACTACATTTAGAGCTGGGTGGTCATGTTTTCCTGACCAAATGTGGAGACTGGCTCATATCTTGGCTCCCACAAAAAAGCATGTTTATGCAAACTTATATCATAAAAATTAGAACCTGAGAGTTATTTTTTCTAGTTTTTCTCTCCCTGCTCTCTATCAGTTTTCAGTGACTGTGAATTTGCTGAAGCTGTAAAAAGTCTCTTACAAATGGAGTCCTCTCTCCATATTTGCTCCAGAAGGTCATCTTGACTGTGTTCCTGTGGCCTGTTCTCTGGTCAAAGGTCTGGCAGCTTTGGAAAGGGGGGCTATACAGGTGCAAACTGACTGCACACTCTGTGTGGCTGCCATTTTCCACACGATGCAGGCCAAGGGAGTCTGAAATGTGCAAAAACATACGTTTAGAAAAAGTGAGGACTGCTAGACTTCTGTGAAATGAGGCTCACAGGCAGTTACTGGCAGAGCTGTAACCCACAAGTCAGAGCAAACATCACATCAGAGCTATGTTGGCTTTGGGGAAACACTAAGTCAGCAGAGATCTGGAGAGAGAGACCTGAAAACTATTCATTGGAAAGTTGCAACTGGCTGTTAACTCCTCTGACACCAGTCTAACATTGCATAACTGTAGAGGTTGGAAACTGCATTGTAGAAAAACAACAGGATTTCAGATTTTTCAATGAAGCCTGAAAATATGTGGGACCAGACCTGTAAAACATGTTACCTTTATTTTATTGAGAAAACTTGATGGTTTTAGCTGATTTGGTCACAGTAATGTTAATGTTTTACCATATGAAAACCTGTTTCACAACTAGCCCACTCATACATCAAAAAAGTATTATAGAAGTGAGTGGTGACCTTACTGAAGAAGTGTTTCTGCTCAACAATAATAAAAGTGAAGCAAAAGAACCAGCGTGGAACTGGGTTTCTCACCATTTATGTAAGCGACTTTGTTTTCTTGGAGGATTCTCTGTGACTTCTGCACCATGTCTCCGTGTGATTTACTGTCAGGCCAGGCGAACAGCGTCTCCTTCAGCTGACCCTGCAGCATCTTCATGAAACAATGCGAGTTTGTGTGGTCGTGGATGCTACTGCAAATTGTAAGATGGATACAAAATTCAGTGTCAGAATGTGTCCTTTTCATGAACTGAAGAACAAAGGTGACATTAAAACTTGATCTGTTTATCAGAGTGATATCAAAAGTGAAACAGTTACGCTGCTTTCTGTGTTTTAAAACCTAAGCATGTTCATTCAGACTAAAAGATACAAGGTGTATGCGTGATGTGATACCGAAGAGCTGTAACAGATTGCAGCTGTAGTTTCATGAGCACTTTTGGATATGATCAAACTATTCAAGCTGATAAATCTCCACTGGTAAAGTTGTTGACACAGTCTTTGTTTGTAGAACATTGAACCCTTTATCATTGCTACATTCACCTACTGCAATAATTGCCAAAGAAGATCACTTGACTGACGTCCCAAAAGACTCTCTGAGTGGTATTAAGATGAGATGAAATTTAATCAAAGAAACTTCAATCAAAATGCAATCTGTTAGTTTTTTATTATAGCTTCTGATTAGCTTTTATTTCTGAGACTTTATAAAATTAATGTAAGAAAAACAGTTTACAAATATTGTTGTTATTTCATTTAATTAAGAAAAGTCACAAAGTTGACAAGGTGTCACTGGGTATTCTACCTGCCGTGTCCTTCTCCCCAGCACAGAAGCATCAGATTGAACTTTCCATTTCCTTCATCAACCAGGTTCCTTGTATACCTTTAGAAAGGGAAAATGTGTTGATCAAACAGGACACAAGGAGAAGAAAGGGAGCGGGACTGCTTAAAGCATTTTAGGATGAACCTAGATGACCCAAATATTAGTAATAACATTGTTGCTTTGATTTTCATATCTCAATGCTTATCGTACTAAAGAATAAGTTACTATTTTCCAATAACTGTGATGAATCAAAATCAAAATGATGGAAACTTTTGCTCACTTCAGGTTTTTGTTATGAAGTACTTCTCCTTGAAAATCAACTATAAATGAACAATGAAATGATGAAGCTCTATTTTTTAACAGATGATGGAAAATCAACTTAGTAAGGTTCACAGGGTTTTTTTTCTGCTCAGATAATTGTTATTTTCCCATCATCCTGAATGTTTTCGAGACAGCAGCACATCCCTCCACGCGCGTGCCCATCCCTGCAGGAATCAGCGGGTGTGTGTCCGTGCTCGGTGTTGATTGGATGAATCTGTCGCCCTCCCTCAACTGACCCCTGACTAATCAAAACACACGGAGGCCATTGAACATTTTTTTGAATAGGGGACATATTTTGAAGTGAGATAAACATTGTGAAGTGTCTGGTTAATCTGGGTTAATTTGCTCCAAACAGAAGCGGCCTTTGAAAATTAGAAAAAGAATTTATAATAATGAAAAAGAAAAACTTTTGCCAATGCAGATTCCTATAATTGTGGGACTTTTTTAAAACAGTCTTTGCTAAAGAAAAGGCCATTTTAAGAGGCCACTGCAACAACAACTATTATTCTTCAGTTATGTGAACAAAATCTTTTACACCAAAATTTCAAAAACGCTTTCGAGCCAATAATGATAATTAACCCCCCCCCCCCCCCCCCCCCGTTGTTTTCGTTCCAGCACTCTAGAGCACTTTTCAAGCTTCTTTTTTTGCACCAAAAACACCTGCTTATATGAAAGTCAAACACGTGTTTAATACATTTAAAACTATATATTTCTTAGAATGATTTATGGGCTACATGAAACAACACAACAGACAAAGCAGACACGTCTGAAAAACCAAGAACAAAGTGTTTTAGCATAATAAGTGGGTTATATCTGACTAGTAACTTATCAGCATTTTTTTTTTAAATACCATGTGTTTTTTCTTACCTGTACTGATCAAACTTTGCGTATTTCATCCATTCCTGTGGCTTGCTCTCATATGCTTCCATTATATTTTGCACCTCCTCAACATTGATGCAGTCACTCTCAAAGATTTTGTGCAGAATTCTGATTAAGTCTTCTAGAGTTTCTGGCTTCACCACCTCGGTTTGCTCCATCTCTCTTGCTTTTTTCTCTGTTATTTTTCCTCTTCACGTCTAAACAACAGGTTTCTCTGTCCAACTTTGTGCACACGGTCACTTTTTTATAGGCTAGCGCCGCAATTTGGGGGCGAGCTGGTGCTGGACTGTACCATTACTGGAGAAGGTGAACGCCCACAGCATGTTGTCTTATTTCAATTAACTTTCTCATCACTTCATTACATATAGCATGAGAATATTTTGCATATATCAATACACTGATCCAGTGATGAGGATATAACGACGATGTTTTTTTGTTGTTGCATGTTTCTGTCATAATTATGCATGTATGTCACACATTAAGAACTTGGACTAATCCTCTTTGAGTCCAATTCCACCACGTTGTCACAAACACATCCTCCCCCTTTTCCTCTCTCTTTCTCTTTGATTCATTTCGTCCAACAATAGCTGTGCAGACTCTCTGTGAGCCCTCTTCTCACAAACTCACCCATCAACAAACACTGTGTAAGGTGTGAAGTGGGGATGGAAGAGGAAAATGAGGGGGAAAATAAAACCTGGTTGCTGTTGGAAGTTGCTTAGGGAATATAGACTTACTTGTTCAATACAGTTATTGTTGGGGGGGCTTTTTGTATCTGCCTTTTAAAGTAATTAAAAAAAAGATATGGAAACTGTTGTGCATGGCAGAATGGTTTTGAAAGCCATCACATGCTATTTATGAAAAAGGGGTGAAGATACTGAAGAACATCTGAACACTAACAAATTGTAACTGTAGAGTAATTATGAGATTCAGGAAGGCAGCAAGTTGTTTCTTTGCCATGCAAAAATAAATAACTTAGTATCAGATCATCAGATAAACACACACACTCTGTGAGAGTGATCAATGCTTCTGTGGAAAGTGCCTCTAATCCAGCTAGATAGGAAATATAAAATGAATATGATAAGATCGAAGAGAAAGGATAAGATAAGATCAGAAAGAAGGCGGCATTTGTTTTGGACTCTGTCCTGAAGTTACTCAGGGAAAAAAAACATACTATTCAGAAAATAGCACATAATACACTGCAGAATAATACAAAAACCCTGTGCACAGCAACAAAACACAACCTTACACCTTACTGCATGACCTGTTGGAGCATCCTGTGTCACCTGGAATGATTAATGGGCGTAGGCAGAAAAACAGCATCACCTCCTTAATTATACCTCTGCAGTCAAATTAAGAGGAAGGGCACTGAAATACTTCAATTGTTTACCTGAGTGCAAATGCAAGCAACATCCATTTAAAAACACAGCTGGGGCCGGAAAATAAGACTCTGTTTCACAAACAAAATAAGCAAAGATGCTCCTGTCAATGGAGACAATATCCTACGCACAGTTGCACTAATAGAAAGTCCCTGACATTCTTGTTAATGGTGTAGCTCTTTTGACTTTGCAGTTTAGGAGTATAATTTAAATAACTGCATGGATACAATGAAAGTGTATTATTGTTTTTACGCTGATTTCTATCACAAAAAGAAGCCAATTCCCTGTGATGTTTTTTAAGTAGAATTTAATATCAGCTTTGCATGTGCCTGAGCAGTGCTGGGTGACAACTCAATGCATCCACTGTGAATGTCAGAGCTGCAACTTGAGGTTTGATTGGAGCACATTTTTCACATTCCAAAATATGATACCCAGTAATATTCAGACAATTTAAATAGTCTGAATATTACTGGCAGCATGGGTTCCCAACCACAGCTGAACTGTGAATGTGTTTCCAGTCCAACATGTGTCTGTATCTGCTGAGAACCCTCTTTGGCTCAGAAAGTTGTTCAACAATTCAGGTTTGGTGAGAGCATAGAAAAGTGGAGAATGTTTCTTACATCAGAGGTCTTGGTATGTTTTTCTCTGAGCTGCCACATCATCAGTGCCAGATGAAATGTTGCTCCACCTTGTGGCTAAAACTGTAGATTGAGCTAAGAATGTCTCCACCATCACAGAGTAAAAGATGATCCCAAATTTGAACATTTTTGCTGTTTGATTCCTTTTCATATGAAACTATGAGGCATAAAAGTTGTTTCTCTCCCTTTGAATGTTTTTTATGGATATTTTAACTGTTAGCAACAGCTATTTTGAAATGTTGATAGTGTTTTAAAATTAGTAAACCTCTTAAGACACGGCATCCACATATGTGGACACAACATTTCTGCCTCTCAGACCCATGGTAAGTCAACCTTTTTTAAATTTTCATATATTAGTCACAATTCAAGCCACTTCCCGCAGCATCTTTTGGGGATTTCACAACTGAAAAAAACATTGAAGTTATAAACAATAATACTTGTTACTTAACTTGCTACTAAAACTAGTAGCTTACCAATAACACTAAATACGTTTCCTGTACAAAGACCAAGTTTAGTTTTTATACTTACTTGGTTATACTGATCCCAAGAAAACAATAATCCAAAAAAAAAAAAGCGCACTTGACAAAAGCTTGGGTTTCAATACAGTTTTAATTGAACATCTAAGGTGCTCGAGTGAAGCTGTTTTAGTGAAAATGAACTGAAAAAATAAATGATCCTTTTTTTTTTTTTTTTTAAGCCTTGGGTAAAGATCAGTAGAATAAGAAGAGGGTGAATAAATAGAATTATAAATTAAAAATGTTATAAAGAACTTGAGAATCTTGAGATCAACAGTCTTAGGATGTTACATTGATATTTCATATATATTTTTGCAGAACAACAAAGCTCTCTATAGCAAATCTACGAAGCCACAGAGCCCAAGTAACACAAGATGACAGGTACAAATAGACATTTTTCTCAGGAAAAAGCATATTAAGTTTCAAACTAAAGTTATTTTTACAGTATTTAAGATAATCATAATTTGTTTTTTCTAAAACTGAAATTAAGCCAGAAGTCAGTTGGAAAAACAAAAAAAAAATGGGAAAGGGAAGCAGCATGACTTAATTTTACATAAAATTATCTTTCAAAGTAAATAGGTTGGGCTTTCACTTGGTATTCCTAAAAGAAGGTCCTTGATACACTGGATATAACTTTTTTCCTGATGAAGGTGCACAGATATTGAGATTCTCGTCTTAAAAACATTCACAGAAGTCTCCCCTCTGTGTTTTGCGCAGGCTGAGTTTTGAGCCCTCGCGGCTACTGTACCGGCAGGAGGAGCAGGGGGAGGAGGAGGAGAGCATGACTGGTCCCTTTGACGTGGAAATATTTCCGTAAAGAGACGATGGAGGAGTAGCAGCGTGTAGCTCCAAGCTATCCCGCAATAACCTTATATCGAGACGCGGGATTTCGCCCAGGTCCCGGTCGGGTCTGGGTCCACGGAAGAACCGGACTACAGTCTGTGACGGGCTGAACCCATTGTTCCCCCCCGCCTCCCTCTGTTCAGCTACAATCATGATTAAAGCCATTTTAATATTCAACAACCATGGGAAACCGAGGCTGTCTAAATTCTACGAACATTATGTGAGTAATGAGAATTTTAGTGTCATTTTCAACATATTTCAACTTCTATTAATGTTTTCTGTTTGAGTGAAAGGCCACAATTTAAAGGTGCATTGAAACATTTTAAAACAAACCTTAAAAAGATACTTTTCTCAATGTTTTCCCATACAGATAAAGCCATGTAGCTCCATATTTAGGTTGCATGAAGGTAAATTTGTTGAGGACTGTTTGAATGGGAGGGCGTGTGTGTACTTTACAGTGCTGTGCTGTTGTTTCTCGCTCTTCGTTGTGTGTACGATGTCAGCCTGCTGCCCTTTTTTTAAAAATATGAATAATTAAACGTGTGCAAGCCGAAGCCAGGCTATCACGGTTACAGCAGAGCCTGTATGAACACGGTTTGAGCCCTGTTTCCTTCAGCTGGCAGGTTAAATCCAGCTGTGCTAATGAATGTAATGGAAGTGAGTTCACTCTGTCTGTTTGTGTCACATGACTTAAATGACGCCCTTGTGAGAAACTCGTGCTCACTCTGACTATTCACTTGCGCTGCTTCAATTAGTCTTTTTGTCTCTAACTTCTGGTGTCATTCACCTTTATTTCCTGTTGGAAAACTATCAGAAAACACTCCTTACAGGTAGAGAAGGTTATGTAACATCCTGTGATGGGCAGGCTGTCTTCACTTGTTCTCATAATTGGATTTATATCTCAAGGTTGGCCGCGGGCCCCTTCTTTGATACTACAATAGCAAGGTGTCCCAACCAAGAAGCAACCAAATTAATTAACTGAAGGGGTGAAACTAGTTCATTAACTGAAAAGTGTTTTCAAATAACACCAATAAGCACTGAATAACATCACAGTAAACCATTCTCAAAAATTGTACAACAGACTGACATGAAACAAAACATCATCACAGTCAGAGACCCCATAAGCTGTGAAAAAACCTCTGTGAGGTTGGTGTCCTGGTGTAACACTGATGTGCCTCCTGTACTGATTATGCAGCAGGATTACTCACTTGGTAACAATTAGCCTGATTCTGAGCCGATCAATTCAATACCATGTTTGCATACATGTGCTAAGTCATGCAGTGTTAAGCTCTTGTGTTACAAGGAAGCAGCTACTGTGGTTGAATTGAGGGGGCTAATGTGTCAACTGCTCTTCATACACATGGAAAATTATCCTGGTCTCTTTCATACAGTTTGACATACACTTATAGATTGAACACTGCAGTTGTACATCTGATCTTTATCAGCCATAACAGGACAAGTTAGTTTCCAGGACAGAACCTAAGCATGTCTAAAGAACACTGAGTATGAAATTCAAGAAGAGGAAATTGGCAGTATATCAGAGTGAGCTTTTCCTGAGGATTGTTTTTCATTCAGTTTGATAAAATCTTCACAGTCAGGGTCACTCTGAAGGAACTCATGAGGAAAAGCTTTTTCTGACAATTCAAACATGAGGAAATAGCCAGTGTGTTTACACCACAGATCAGCATGTAGCATTATTAGTCATTTCTCTGTGAAATAGATAGCAAAATGCCAACCTTCAGGCTCTCAAAGATTTGTCTTCAAAGTGTGTTTCAGCCAACTGGTACTACATGCATTAATCATTTCTGTCTTTTTGCAAATGCCCTACAGAATTCCCTGAAACCAAAGGAGATGTCTTCAGGTTGCGTTACACAGTTTATTTTCATGCATTTTGGTGTTTCAATACCAGAGAAAATACGGAGAAAACCTTAACACATAAGAAGCCTGTGAAAGGAAAACTTAAGTATGACCTGAAAGTCAACCAGTTTTTTCCGATCTACAAAGAAGACTGTTCAGGTTAAAGGAGAAATATGGCACATTAAGCTTTGGTGAACAGTGATGCTGTGTTTTTTAATAATGTTCATTTCAGGTTATGTGGTATGCTCCAGCATCTGTGTATCAAGATGGACATGCATGTATTTGTATTCTAGGGGGATAAACGGGAAATGATTGGATTATAAGAAGGTCTTGTGGAGTGTCGACCAACCATCTGTTGTATTAAAAGCTGAGGTGTCTGCTTACTGGCTGGCAGGGTATAATGTTGCACACATGCTGCTGGCTGTGAAGCTAGCTTTAATGTTCACTTCATTGAAGTAGGGTTATTGCTGGTCCTAGTTGGTGTTTTTAAGATGAAGGATTATGTTTGAGGCCATGCAGAGAATACATTTTTGGGTCCTGTGTTTTATTTTTGGAGGGGGGAGGCAGAGCAGAGGCACCGTAGTACAGCGAGATGAGGCGAGTGGCTCAGACTGAGAGTTAGAGCAGCTGTGGGTATGAGCATGTATGTGAAAGGCGGGTGAAACATGAATATGTGCAAACACAAATTCACACAGAGTGAATACATCAAGGAAACCAGGGCAACATGACCTTTGAGCGGATTTAAAGTCTTTATAGGTCCAGGGGGCCAGTATTGGTTCACTAGAGGGAGGACTAAAACCCTCAACACTAGAGAAATTTCACTAATGAGTTTGAAAGATGCTGCTATAAGTGAAAATCTTGCTCCTTTTTAACTCCTGTATCATTAGTAACCCTCTACATCCCATGCTGCCACAAGTCACATGATTGAGATAACCTTCCAGACAGCTGCATACTGCAAAACCTCCTCTGTCCTTGTGCTTTCTGACTTGTTATCACCCTGAGAGGACATTAGCACCCCTGGGTGAGGCTGGCTCAATGTTCCAGCTGCAAAAAACAAGACTTTTACCACGGTTGTTTTTTGACTGAGGGTTTAAAATTTGTAGTAATAACTTCAGATTATTTGTAAAGGCTTTCTATGATTTCAGTGCATTTTTCTTTAATGCCCAAAAAACAATTGCAAGTAAAAGCCAACATGATGTAGAAAATGATGAACCCTTTATTAGTTTAGTGGACATGAAGTCCACTCAAAGTCTTTTAAGATGAATAAGCTTCAATCAGCCCTCAGGATATTTCAGGTTTTATACAGAGTCTCATCCATCAGCAGACAATAAGATAAGTCTGCTTCACTTTTGCTCTCACAATGAAATCATTGCCTCTGTTGCCTGTGGGCTCTAGTGTGTGTTTCAACATGACAAAGTGGATGGTTAGTGTTTACATCGTGTGTTTTCATGCAGAACCAAAAAAGGATAGGAGGGGAGGAAACCCCTTTATTTACCTGTCAACTGAGTCCTTCTGCTTGAAGTGATGAAACGACCCACTGGAAAGCAATTAGGTGCATAAACATACCATTATTCACTGTCACGTCTTTGTTTAACTAGCTCTGTTTCCTCATTGCACCCTGCAGAGTGAAGACACAGAGCAACAGATCATCAGGGAAACCTTCCACTTGGTCTCGAAAAGAGATGAGAACGTGTGTAATTTCCTTGAAGGTGGAATGTAAGTTGGCTTATTATCTAAACACTTCTGAGGTTTTATCAGCAGAATATCAAAGTGAGTTGATGCTCTGGTAGATAACAGATTGCAATGTAAACTGAGAGAGATTTTATGAATGACAATCAATAGTAACTGTTCATTTATCATTCATGAATGAGGAACAAACTGAGGTATTGTTTTACTCCACTGTGCACACTTGCTCTCGCAGCAATCTGTCAACATGAATCATGTGACACTAAAGCCACATTGGTGTAATGTATTGTATTACACCTTTCATTGTGAATTTATGTAATTAATGGCTTGTAGCACATTAACCACATGTTTAAAAACTACTAAAATCATAAAAATCGGTTTATTTGCACTTTACTCTAAGAGATCAGGAGAGTTACAGCATTTGTAGTGGTTCTAGCCTCTTTGATGTGAGGTCTTTATGACAAAGTCATTAACTTTATTTATTGACCATGGAAACATTAATCCATCATTGTAAAGATATATGTGCTGTGTTCCAAGTCATGGTGGAGCACAGCAGAGGCAGAGAACTCTGTTTTGTTTGAAATGTATCCCATGAGGTCAGTGGTAGATGTGACATTTCCTCGTCTCTTGTGTTTCAGGTTGATCGGAGGATCAGACTACAAGCTGATCTACAGACACTATGCCACACTTTACTTTGTGTTCTGTGTGGATTCCTCAGAGAGTGAACTAGGAATCTTAGACTTAATCCAGGTAAAAGTCACAGTTAATCATTGCTTTGATTTGTGCTACAATTAATGTCTGTTTTTTTAATAGTAAATAATTTACATTTTAGGTATTTGTGGAGACGCTGGACAAATGCTTTGAGAATGTCTGTGAACTTGACCTAATTTTCCATGTGGACAAGGTAAGAAATAATTTTAATTTTATGAACTAATATCATGTATGCCTTTTGTGAATTAAGAAATCACTTGTGAATGTCTGTCTGACTCATTATGCCTCATGTTACCCTTGATGCCTTTCTGGTGACCACAGAGTGGCTTCCTGTGACATTAACGGTTTTCAGCTTCCTAGAATTTGTAATTGAGCAATTGTGAAGTCATTATGGCCCTGTAACACATATAAATCCAGGAAGTGAACATGTAAAAGTGGCTGGGATAAATAAAAAAAATTAAAGTTTTACTTTGTTTTCTCATTCATCATTGACTTTCAAAGAAAAACACCGCCTTGGGGGCGCGGATGACCGAGTGGATATGGCTGCGCACCATGAGGCTATGTCCTCGAGCGGGCGGCCCGGGTTCGAATCCGACCTGTGGCCAATTTCCCGCATGTCACTTCCCACTCTCTCTCCCCTTTCCGACACTATCCACTTTCCTCCTCTATATAATAAAGGCACAAAAAGCCGAAAAAATAACTTTAAAAAAAAAAAAAGAAAAACACCGCCTCCATCACCTCCATTGATTTTTAGATATTAAATGTCTTTTTACATCTCATGTTAATTGATACATTTTTGGCCAATAGCTGATTACAGTGTCAATGTTTTTTGGCTTTGTAATGCTTCATATTTGTTTTTCAAATGAACTCAAAGATTTATACTTTTTGAACTGTTGCCAGTTGTCACACCTCTCGAAATGTCTCTGGAACAGGTTTACAAACTGCCACCTGTCAATCTTTCTCACGCTTTTCCCACGCTGTCAATGTTAATTTGCCAAATGAAACACTTCTCCATATAGCTTACCAGCATCAAATAGTTTCATCATATATAAATATACAAGTCAGTTTCTCGCAGTGATGTATGATATATTATTTCCTAATGCACTGATGTCGGTTGATGTTCATACATGTTCATCCATACTGCAAATACATCAGTGGCTGCTGCAGTCGTACTGGGCTTAAGATCTGAACTACCATAGTCTGAAAGCACAACATAACAGCGCAAAACATTTTATATTTTGATTTCTCAGGTGCACAACATCCTTGCAGAGATGGTGATGGGCGGGATGGTCCTGGAGACTAACATGAATGAAATCATCACACAGGTTGACGCCCAGAACAAGATGGAGAAGTCTGAGGTGAGCCTGACTCGGCCCGTTCTTTTTCTGTATGAATGTATGACTTGATTTACCTCCATTCCCTCCGAGGTACTGTGTATAGTATGCAGGCATGTGTGTATGCTGCACCCTGCATGCTTCTCTCTGATAACCTCGTGGATGCTCCCTACCTACTCTTGAGTGTTTGTGCTCTTTTTTCGGCCTCTCCTCTCACTGCTGCGCTGCTCTCCACACAGGTCGAGACTGACACATCCTCTCCTGTATTCCTCGGAATAAAAAACAAAATCATAGTCATCACTTTTATTGGGACTTAGCCGTAACATTGTCTGGTGTATCTCTGGCCATTAAATCCTTGAATCACCATCAGATTGCAGAATTTAAGGATTTATGAAAACATGTTGATTACACTTGGATTAAGATATGTGTTTTTGAAATCTGTTAATGTTGGAGCTAACACTTTTTTGAGTACATCTTGTAACATCTTTGAGCTTAGATATTTGCTTTTATCAAGGACATTGCTTTGCTTCTCATACAGCTTCTGCTAGCAGATAAACATTCATCTTCTTAATCAGAAAGCTTTAATCACACAGACCAGCCAGCCAAATACTGATCAGTTGAATCATATTTCTTTTTTAACATGTGGATTTGATCCTCAGATAGTCCCAAATCTTAACCACACTCATGATTTGGCTTTGGTTTAACTTGCAGATTGCTGAAGTAAGTTTTTGAAGGTGTGAAAGATTAGCTAAATCAGATTTCCATCTGGCTGACGTCTTTTGTTTGCTTAACTTTTGAATTCTTAAACGTTTCAACATCACAAAGAACACTTTTTCTAATGATCTGATCTGCATTTTGTGCTTTTAACAAGACAGAATTCTTCTTTTCGGATTGATGGTCTGTAAGCAGAGTCTTTAACTGTTCTATAATCATCAGAGCTGCTCTGTCTTTCCCTCTTGGACCTACCCTAGACCGCAGTGTGTGTGTGTTTCACTCGGATGCTAATTCACAATGACATTGTCCATTTATATGGCTGGGGAACAAGCAATGACCTGTTCTCCTTCCAACCGGACTGATTAATGGCATTACTGCTTTCTTGTCAAACTTCTAGATTTATATCTTTATTTTGTGCAATAAAGGTAATTGTGGGAGAAGCTGTAGGTCATTTTTGCTAAAAGATGTGGTCTATGATAGGTCCTATCACTTTTTTTCTGTGGAGATAAACTGTAATTACTTTAATCTGCTTTAACATTCCTCATTCCTCTTTTTCCTGACTCTGTCTAGTTCTTTCCATTCTTCTCTCTCTCTCTCTTTACAGACGTTTATCTTTCAGTCTACCAGGCAGGACAGGTAGACACAGGTACTGCTAAATTTACAACAAAGCACTCTAACCTAAATTGAAGTTTACCTCCCCCACAAGTCTCTTCATACGGCCCTCCATGTAATAATAAACTGACGTCACTAACATACAGTAGGGATCTTTCTCGACAGACCCAAAAATGATTCCATTAATCTTTAAAACTCACACCTGTTTTTGTCGCTTTGTTAAATGTACAGGTGGTGGAGATCCAAGTGTTTTTGATTAACGACATGAAAAACCTAACTTCTGATCCTCCTTAAAGCCAGACTAGTGGTTCGCCCTTTTTCAGTCTTTTTGCAAAGCTAAGGCAGGCAACTGCTTACTTGAGGTATTTCCCTCTGGAGCTAAAGTTGATTAATTGATAAGTTAAACTATGTTGTTTCTATCCTCCAATACACGAGGATTTGCAGTTTTTATTTTTCATTAAACTGAACCATTAACTGAAAAGTCTGTAAGGTCAGGGCTGTTTCCTGGACAAGGATGCATTTTTTTCTTTGATTTAACATTGAAAAACACAATAATTACTCATTTCACCGTAGTATTATAAACAATACAATACAATGCAATATACAAGTTGCAGCCCTTAATCTATTTATGTCTTTTTTCTTTAAAAAAAGGAGCAAATAACCTTGACACCCAAAATTACACTCTCTTCCCCTTTAAGTCTTATCATCCAGAGCTTATTTTGCTTGTCTTAATCTCCAGACCTTATTTTGCCTTTCTTAAAACCTACACCACAAAAACTGAACTCTTAGAATGTGTTTTCGTCTTACCTCTTGTAAGATATGTCTTTATAGACTTGATATGAGACTCAAATAGCTGATAAGTCCGATAGATGTATTATTTTAAGATACAGCAAAGTGTAGGTAAGACTTAAGTTGCCTGTCACAAGTAGATGAAAAAGATCAGTGAAATGATTAAGCATAAATATACCTGTCAAAATCATTAACAAGTACATTTTATGAACATGTAATTCAAGCTTCTTTTAACCGCGCAAAATCATGAAATAAGACTTTATTTCTGAACTTGTTGGGTGTCTTTGGCTCAAATTGAGTCTTATAAGATGTGTCCCTGTAAATAAGACAAAAACACCTGCTTAGATGAGTGTTTTTGCAGTCTGCCTGTTTTTCCTTTGCACTGATCCCTCTAAGACAGCAAATAGGGTACCACTCCAGCCTTTAATAAGCTCTTTGACTCACACAGGCACAAGCATCAAACCACTGTTGTGTGTTACGCAGCTGGTGTTACTATTTCTGTACTGTATTAGTCATCCAGCATTTAATGAAAAATCTAGTATTATAGACCAGCACTGTAGGCCTCTTGTTTTCCCTCTGTGTGGGAAAAAAAAGTGTCACACTCCTGGATAGTGACCCATGTGCTGGATCAGCATTCCCCTCAGTTTACGGTCTCGGTCATCTGTCCGTCTGACACAAGTCTCCTTGATTCCTGGCAGAGAGAGGAATGCCACTAGGACAAACGGCCCATTGATATAACCTTGTGAAAGTGGATGAATCTACATACCTCTCATACTTTGTGGGTGTCATCTCACTTAGGGATTAACCAATAAATATATAAGACTGTGTTTTAAGCCATTTGGTCATTTTTGGGTCTCTCTGCTTAAGATTCAGTTGGGGGGATCTCTAACCGCAGTGATTCTCAAATGTCTGACCACAAGAGACCAAAACTTAAATTTTTGTTCCAAAGACTTTAACTACATTTATGTTTAAAAACACTAAATTATGTCTTTACCGACTTTACATTGAGATTCATTGTGTTAGAGTGAAGTGCCTCCCATGTCCCTGAGATTAGACCTTTCACTGTTGTAAAGTACTATTGGGCTTAAACCCTCCTCATGTCATCATTAGATTTCCCTTTAGATGACTAAATATCATAGTACTCTTCTTCATCTACTCACAAACATGCATTAATGTAGAATAGAACAGCCACAGTCTTTCAGAAGTAACCCAACCCATTAGAAATACTGTATCACCTGTAGTATTCAGCTAACAATAGGCTGATGAATCTTAAAAACTTGACACACACAATCTGTCTATCCAAACATCATTTCCGTCTTCACATCCAAATCCATTTTCTTGCTTTATCCAATTCTCTTCTTGCACTTTTACCCAAATCGGTTCTCAAGAGTCCGGTGGGTTCACTTTCCAAGCAATGCTGCCTTTTGTCTATTTGATGAATGTTCAGTACTGCTCAGTACGTCAGAAGAAGTGAATGAACTAGTTCAGTGTTTCCTCACAGAATTGATTCATAATTGGCTCTGGTTGTGTTGTAAATCATTCTGAAACCAAATAATGCATGTGCATATGAAGCTACGAAGGCATCTGAATGTACATGTGCACATATTGTCTGTCCTAGTAGCTGTCAGTGCTTCTGCATTTTGTCAGCAGTTTTCTGTCAAGTACTGTGTTTAGCACTGTGTGTGTATGTGTGCGTATGTGTGTGAGTCCAGTCCTCGGTGTTAAATGTCGTTTCATGTGTAGCATATTTTTGTCATTTACTGATTTGTATCTTATCAACCCTCCATGTGTGTGTTTTGTGTGTGTGTGTAGGCGGGTATTGCAGGAGCGCCTGCTCGTGCCGTATCAGCTGTAAAGAACATGAACCTCCCGGAAATGCCCAGAAACATCAACATTGGTGACATCAGCATAAAAGTGCCAAATTTACCCTCCTTCAAATAGTGGCAGCAAGAGATCCCGATCCTGCAGATGTCAGCCAATGTTTACCATGATGCAAAATGTTTACCAAAACCTGATTTACTCTTTTCAAAAGGAGACCTCCTGAAGGTACTGTGTGATTTGACACTCCTTGTTCTCAAGTTTTTTCTTTGTTTTTCCTGTTAAAAAAAAGTTTTATTTGTTTGTTTGTTTTTTCAGTTTGAAGGAAAAATTAAATATTTATTTATCACTGGTACATTCCCTCTGCCTCACAGGAGGTTGGCCCTTGATGTTTAGCTGCTACACAGCAGATCTGAGACAGTTTGAAACTGAAATATTTTACTGAATCAAGTGTTTACAGAGGGGACATGGCAGAGGATTAAGTTTTTGGACAGTAATGGCTGTTTGGTTATTCAAGTCTTAAGAAACGGATCAGTGGAGTAGAGCATGAAAACATTTCAAGTACCAAAATGCAACAGGTCTGCCTTAGTATTGACAGTCATACATAAAAGCTTGTTTGTAAAATCAGTGCAAACAATAAAGATTATTATATTGCAGATATGCTCTGTGACAGAAATATGGATATGTATATCTATATAAATATATATATGTATGATTTTTTCTTGTTTGTATGCAAAATATTTTTAAATGATTTATCATGTCTTATTAAATGATTATCTTAATTTTAGTCTGTGCATGACATTTTTTCTCTTATTTTTCAACATAATAAACTGTCAAAACTCTCCCACTGTGTTTGTGTCGTTCCTTAATCCCTCTTGTCTGGTATCATCAACATGTGCAACATGCTGTTATATTGTGTTGACTTGCTTTGGGTTGTGGTAGCTCTTACCTGGTTGAACTATTTTTAAATTTGAATTCTTGTAAATTTGACAACAAAACAGAGAATGCAATACCTAATATTAGTCACTCAGAGCAATAATTTATGTGGGAACATTTCTTCTACAAGGTAGATACTCTGACATTGGATGCCTTAAATGAAGTGAGCTCCTTATACTTTACACTTCAAACAATTTCATAATAGGGCTCCTACCTTTGACAGATGCATTCTGTGTCATAAGACAAAGTAATATTGTGACAATAAAGAATTGGGGAAAATTTGACTGGAAAAACTCCTTCAGATGCTCCTTCCTCTCTGCTTTTTCACTCATCTTTTTACTCACTCCTCTTCGCTTGCTCGCTTTCTTCACGCCTTTTACACTGCTTTGCTTTCTTCTAACTTCCTTATTGAATGTTTTCAATGCCCCATTATTTTAACTACCAAGCCATTTTCAGCTTAATTCTCCATTTTTTTCAGATGTGTTAAGCAATTTTATTTCACATGCCACATTTTCAGATTTTTTTTAGCTATTTTCAGCGACATGTTCAGCACTTTCAGCTTCGATTCACATCCTTCAGCTTCAGCATTTCAACACATTTGCTGTATGGAAATGCAACTTCTCTGGTAACTATTTCTGATTTATAACATAATGTACAGTAGCAGACATTTTGATACAGAGTGAAGAAGGGTGAGTAAGCTATAATATTTTGAGTTAAAGAAAGAAGAAACAAACAAACACCGTCTCTCCAGACTTAAGAGCTGCTCTGTTTATCTTCTGCCCCTCCTGTAGCTGCTTTTTAACCATGCGCACCTTTTACACAACCTACGGTTGAAGCATTTGCATTGTAAGAGCTGCTGCGGTTTAAATTTGTTCTTGACTATGGAAAAATAATTCTAACTTTCATAAAGGCAGACTTTCAAAAGTTATTCAACTACCGGCACGATTGATTTTTCTTTACCCGTGGTCTCTTATGCGCACTCTCGCGCAGCTTTGACAGTCACATGATTTGTCTCGTGATACCAGGAAGTAGAAATGAAAACAGTGAAGATGCTGCTGATGCTTTGAGACTTCCAAACCTCCTTCTATCGCATAAGAAAAGCTATAAGCAACGATGAGTGCTATAATCAAAGAAACGCAAAGGTGGGGACGTTTATGTTACATTCTCATTGACAATAATCCTGTTCCTTTCAAACGCGGAACAACTCGTGACATAACGGTGATGATATTGTGTTTTAATGACAATAAGCAAACGCATTACACGAACTTTAGTGCACTTTGTGATCAGATTTGTGTTATTTTTGACACTGATAGTACTCATTCAAACACAGCACAAGTTACACGCATGGGATACATTGTGAATGGAAGCTAGGGATGTGCTTGATGCACATAGGGAGGCTTATCTTGGTGCTTTTATCTATTTGATAAATTAGCAGCCTACTTCAGAATTTTCTCATGTGTGAAATATGTAATATTTAAGATTTGTAAATGCTGACTCGCAACGCTGATTTCACGTTTCTTTCAAAATTATCTTACAAAGTGCTGAGGCATTGATGCATTTTAAGGTCTATGCTTTCAAATTGTACAGAAATTGATCTACCCCACCCTTATGGTTCCTCAAACCTGTGCAAAACCAACTTTGAGTGAAAGAAATCAGTGGCTTCTAATTTCTGATTTTCATGGCGTCTCAACAGTTTTTGCAAGCGCAGGAAATTTTATTTTCCATTTGTGATGGACAAAAATAATGCTCCAAAATTCTGTAAATAAAGGATGGAAACAAAAAATAAAGTCTGTTTTTAGAATTTTACATCTTAACTCATAGTTGTAGAGTAATATTTGTGTTGGTACTTATGGTTTTAATGAACATTTTGCTTGTTTGTGCATTATCACTACAAGATAGCTTTCCCACCTTTTTTCTTTTCACACTTGTGTTGTTATTTATCCCATTGAACCTATTGCAGATGATGAATAAAAAGCTCCATCTTTGCAGATACCCTGTTGTTACAGCTTTGCCTTGATAGTTAATGTGTTTTTGTTGCAGTGACTTCTTTTGAAATTTTCGGAATCTTGAGCCTGTCTGTCTACCAAAAGATATAAGTTCTTCTTACACCACTGTTATCAACACTTTCCACTCTTCTCTCCAACAGCATAAAAGAAGCGGTGACTTTCATCAATGCGATTGATGTGAACAAGTTCTCCAGACTGATCTCTCGTATCATACAAAAGCTTCATCTGAAGGTACAGAGACTCAGCAGTGTGATCCGAGCAAAAGACAAGAGGCTTTTGAGGCTTGTACTGCAAAGCTGTAGTGGGAGAGAGAGCGGTGCATGCATAATGAGTCACTGGAGCATCAGTCAGACTCAGCTCTATAATGAATGCATACACATGCCTGGCACTGATGATCATTCAGAGTTTAGTAAAGCCTGCCTTTAAAAATGGTGTCAGTTATTAATTTGAAAGATACAGTTTCTAATTGTTTTTTTTTATGCTTCCAAAGATAAGTTTGTGTAAAATTGCTAAGTAATAATAAATACAGAAAAAGGCAATTTGACAAAAAGCAGCAAAGACATGTAATAACATAATGCAGCCAAATTCCTGCTGTAATAATGGTGCATTTATGTACTTATTCAGTAACACTGTATCATCATTTTGTTGTTGATTGAAAAAAAGTTCAATAGATTAAAAAAAAAACTATGCAAAAAATTGTGTTCAGTCTATTGTCAACTGTTTATTGTCCAAATTTTGTTTCTTGTTGAACAACATTATTCCTGTTTTGTTTCGAGTTTAAATTGTTTCTCATGTCAACACACCCTATGACGTCTTTCACAGGAAGAACGGACATTCAGTGAGGAAGAGGAGCAAAAACTTCAGACTGCGCTCTCTCTGGATAAACAAGCTCTCAATCTAGTCCTGGAAACTGCTGCCTTCATACTGGAGCAGGTGAGGGGGCTCTGCCAGTTCTATTTAAATTTTTAATCTAATTCCTCTTTGAGGGGAGATCAAAATAGTGAATCTGTTGGTTGCTGTATTTTGTTTTGATCTTTGTATTATTCCTCTTGGTCCATTCAAATCAACTTTATCCTTTTTTTTTTTGATGAATACTCATAAAAAGGATTTCTTCTGCTTATGACCTGAGTTTTAGAGTAGTTTCAGTACAGAAAATAAAATTTCTGTTCAATTATTTTAAACCCCAGGGTAGTCTATTTTTATTTGAGAATCTCTGCAGGTGCTTTCCTTCAAACTAATAGCTCTTCTGTCTATAAAAAGTAGTTTGAAAAGGCTGAAATGGGGATAATTATTTCTTCTGAGCTCAAGAGTGTGTAATTAAGTGCCTTGTTTTGTCTGCAATCCCAAGGATGTTTCTGTTATTGAAAAAGTGCAAAGAATCTGAAGATATTCTCACTAAATCCAAGGATTTAGAAGTTTTAAATAAAAAAGCTACTTTATAATTTAATCAACTGCGTCAACTGTGAGTGACTGAACAGCTGGTTCTGGACCGTCCAATTCATAATTACAGCTCTATCAGCACTTAGGTGGAACCAACAAAAAGAGGCAACAGACTTCTGTGACCTTTGATTTTATATCTATATTTTTAATCAGGGCATATTTTAATTAGAGCTCCACTCTAACTAAAGGACTTTGATAGAAAGTGACACCATGAGTAGCAACTGTGACTTTTAGTGGATTATGTTGCAAGCACGTTTCACCAGCTGGGGTCACTATTGTATTACAAATTATTGTACTGTAGCGGGTGTTGATAGTGAAAATGAAAAGTATTATAAAAGCTATCAGCTACATCTGCAAAACTATTGCGAAAATGAACTATTACTCATATTATGTTTGTATTTTTGCCTCTAATCTTTGTCTCCCTCCTTCTGCAGGCAGTGTATCATAATGTCAAGCCTGCAGTTCTGCAGCAGCAACTTGAGGCGGTTCATCTGAGCCCAGAAAAAGCTGAGATGTTCTCTCAAACGTGGGCAACTGCTGGACCTGAGCTGGTGGAGAAACTCAAGCAAAATATATTTGCCCCAAAGAAGGTGAGGCTAATATAAGCAGGTTTAACTTTGTGTTTTTATACCCTCAGGCTGCGTAAAAAGTGTAAGATGTATCCATTCACTCACACTTAAACAATTATAGCTCACTGTTAATGCGGTTTTCTGCACTGAGCATCATTCAGTGGGACGTAATAGTCACTTGATGCTAAATTGAGAATCAAAAATCCATAATAAGACTGACCTGCTTTTACATGGCACCATTCCAGCTGTGTGTATTACAAAGAACTTCTACAGATCACACTAGTTGTCACATTAATTTGAAAACTTGTTTCTCTCTGTGGTTTGATTAAGCAGTGACACTTCAAACAGCGTTCCAATTTAAGTCAAGGGAATTAAGATCTAACGCAGAACAAAGAGGCAGCCTGTGTGCATCAGTCATATTATACTGGAACAATTTCCACCATCACACATTCAGATGTCTCACCTGCTTTAGTCTTGCAGTAATATCTCTTGCCCTTATGAATTTATTGCTGTCAGCAGAAGGTCGTGACAGCCATTGATCCCCCAGGCGACCTCTGCTACAGCTTTGACTTTGGCAACTTATACAAGATAACTTAGATGGATAAGTGGCCTGCCCTCACATGGGTTAATAAAGTCAGCTAAAGTAAGTAAAAGTGTATTCATACAGAGCCTTATGATATCCATTGACTCTAAGTGCTTCACAATAAAAGAGTCGGAGGCAAACCAGAGAGGTTACACAAACAGCTAAAAAAAGCAGGTCTCTGTTGCTCTTAAATATTAGTCTGGACCTCTGTTGAATGGAGCCATAGTAAAGTCACAGAGTGCATTGTTATATCAGACCTGATAGGTGATTGTATCAAAAAGTTAGCGGTGTCATTTCGTGCCATTTGTAGGCAGTTCGCATTGCTAAGACAAGTAAAGAGAGTTATAAGGGAGATTAAACAAAAGTATGAACAATCATTGCAACCGCACAACTCAACACAGCAGGCCTGAGCTTAGTCATATTCCTTAAATGGAATAGGAGTAAACCAAACCATTTAAATTCTGGTCCACATTCAGGGTCTGATGCATCAAGACACTTCAGTAACACAGGGCAGGAAATAAAAACCCCAGACCCCTCGTCACCTGTGGGACAAGATGACAAGACACAGGGATAAGAATTTCTGTTTTTCAGCACTCAGCAGAAGAAAATGATCTGCCATTCAAGCCCTGATGCAGTTAAAATGGTCAAATACAACAGAAAAGTAAGAGAAATCTTGGGTATCCAACTGTTATGAGGTCAGAAAACAGTCAAAATGTTGCACCATGTATATAACGCAGTAGTAAAAATACTTTTTGTTTCTTCAACCAACAAGAAATCCCGGAGCAGATTGGCGAGGGTGATGAGTTTTAATTGTTGAGTTGAGCAGTAATTACATCTTATATTGTTTTCATTGGTTAATTAATTTAAATCGACTCATGGATATATGACACTTAGATAAGTTACACGTCATAAAGTTGTGCTGTTTATTCATGCTAATGTGGATGTTGTTCCGTTGTGAGTAATGCTGCCCGGCCCTCACCCTCCTCACACCTGTCCTCTGATGCTGTGGAACCATCCAGACTCGATAAGTCACACATGGTTTATTATTACGGCCTCTCTACGCATCATAAAACACTTAACTGCCCTGCCTTGACTCAGTGCTGCTAATCTATCACACCGCCACGGCGAACCGAGACTGAGAGTAATAGTCTGGCCACCTGCAGCTCTAAGGCAAGGCAACTAAAAGTTTTGGAAGATTAAGTAAAGTTCTGCAGCAGTAAATCCTCATGTCTATAACTGCAACGTAATACTTAAGTCATGTCATGCTACTTGTAGGGTCATTTGTTCCATACATGGTCGGCCAACAGACTTTTTAAAACTTTTGAACACTCCATTTCAAAGTTTGATCATATTTTTCTTGGTTCGAAATCATCCTGCAGCTCTTGGCCGTAAGTTGGAACATTCTGGGCGAGATACTGAAACCCAGATTCTCCTGATAGCTGTGTTTCCAGTATGATGGTGCAAATGACACTTTTTTAGTTGGTGCTAAATAAAGGCTCTATTAACCATTTTAGTCTGTGAAAATAAAAATAATGTGTGACTATTATGGTCATTAATTAGTTGGTTTTTTTTCCAAAGAAATGCCAAACGTTTGCTGGTGTCAGATTTTTTTATGTGTTGCATTGCTTATTATCTTTCTCTCAAATTGATTTGAACAGTGTTTCAGGGCTTTATGAACAGGACGTAGTTGGGTTTTTAAGGTCAGCATAGCCAGTGCAGAGATAAGCACATGATTAAGTTATGATGTCTCCATGTTAGGGACGAAAGGGTAAAAATAAAATTCATTTCAAAAGAAGCAGAGTGCTTTTTAAAGTAAAAAACCGAATGTACAACAATAAATCTAGGTCAACCAGGAACATAATGAGGATAAATAAAAACACACAAAAACAGTTCTTTCAAAATATATCCTCTCGCTTTCATTTAGCAGGAACAGTTCTACCCTGGAGATTTCCTAAAGTCTTTGTAAATCATCTGTTTTAAATTGGAATATGAGGTTTTATCGCAACTGCTTTGGTATCAAAGACAGATCGGCTCTGTTTTTTTGTTTCAGCTGGAGTATGTTGGCTGGCAGCTAAACCTGCAGATGGCCCAATCCAGTCAAGCCAGACTCAAGTCTCCCAGTGCCGTTCTCCAACTCGGACTCCGCAGAGAGGACTCAGAGGTGTGAACCGACCCACACACACATAAGCACACAAATAGACAGTCACTTTTCATTGTTCTGCCTCTCTTACCATTCATCATCCATTTTGGACACACTACGAAAGAAAGCATTTATTTTAAACTGTGTCCAACTGTGTTTACGCCAAATGAAAAGCATCTTCAATCTGTCTTTCTTTCTCTGCTATTAGACAGTAATCCCGCTGTGTGTGTCTTGACCCAGAGGTAGAAGTACATCTGGCTGCAGAGTAACTGTAGTGTAAAGACTAGAGATCAGGGAGCTTGTTATCTGAAACCTCCAGGGTTTTTTGCTTCTCCTGAGACACTGACTCTGTAGCAAGGATTGGCCAGGATAGTAACTAGCACTGAACTGTAACTATTTATTCACAGCATAAACACTTTGTTTACTATCGTTTGCTGTGTTGAGGTCATTTGTGATGATTAGATGTGCCTATAAACCATACAAATACTCATACATTGACTATAGATATTTGCATTAGTTTGAATCAATGTGTTACACAAAGACTTTGCAACAGAATCCTAACGAGATCTAAGTGTATAAGGAAAAACACTCAGCTACATAATGCAAATGTGGTTTCTGACTCTACACTTTCCACTGTAATGTTTCTCCGTTCTCCTTTCTCATTCATTTGCATTCAGTAGGGTTTGTTTGGCTCCCAATTAGCTAATGCTCTGTAGTTACTCTAATAGCCAACATCTCATGAGCCTCCCTCACTCATTTCTTTCTCCTCCACTGGGAGAAGGATCACTCTAGTGTTGCAGCAAAAAAAGGACTCAGAGCTCAAAAGGCGGTTCCTCTTTCTTATTAAATGATTTCCAACCTTTGAAGTGTGTAACTCGATTGAAACATTTCATCTTGAACTCCTTGTTTTGGTTCTAATAACCACTTCAAATATGAATACAAACTAAGGGACACATGATTAAGTAATAGCTGATTATGTTGACAAAAAATGAAATATATATACACAGACTGTAAACACTACAAAGCTCTGCTGTCTTTGGCAGTGGATGCAGGGAATTTTCAGCAACAACCCTTTGGCATTTATTTCTTTTAAAGCAGTTTTTGTCTCAAAATGGTGGGACTGATTATCCCCGGAGCCAGGATAGGGCTGTTCCAGCTGACTAGTCAAGTGTCTTTCTTGCACGCCGCTTTGTATTCGTTCCCTGGAGAATGCAGGCTCAGCCTTAACGTAGAATTAGGCGTGACATATTCAAATTGCTTCTTACTTAAACACAGGCCTATAGGCGATAGCTAGAAAAAATATATGTTTTTCTTTATCTCCGTGAATATGATAGCAGTCGAATTTCTTTTTTGTTTTGGGACTATTTTCTGCTGTGTGCTCCCAAGGCAAGTGAAAGAGGCATTAATTTATTTAAATCCACTTACACCATTCCCCTTGTGGGAGGAGATAGCTGGTGGGCTAAAACAAGGCTGGTTCAAAGAGGAGGGATCAGCTTCACTGAGCTCAACTGATGTGCACATGCCCTGTTGGGCTGCAGGGGGCACTGTTGTCTCACAGTTTGGAAAACGGCCCTCAAGGGGCAGTGAAGTATCCAAGAGATGGATAGGATACCTCGTTTAACTTTGTATTAAAGCAGTCTGAGAGTGCATAGCTTTTTTTTTTTTTTTCTATTTCCATCAGTGTTTTCTGATTGGAGTTTCCTGACAGCTAGCTTGTTTTCTTTCAGACTCTTTTAGATTTTTTTCACACAACTTCTGCAATGTCAAAACACTGCACTGACTGAGAAGTAAATTAGCCATGAACAGAGATGAAGTTCTGCAAGTGTCATACTAATTAATTTGCAGACCTAAAACACTCTTGGTGCTAACTGTCTGAATGAGAGGGGAAGGCAAAACAGGCAAAGATGAGAAGCCAGAGGATTAAAGGTAAGAGAGGTCAGGTTGAGGCGAGAAGTTGTGTAAGAGGGAGAGGAGGTGGAAACAAATAAAACAAAAGCAACATTGGGGAGTGAAATAATGAAGATGAAGAGGATGAGGGACAGAAAATGAAAGAAGGAGAGGAAGGCAGGGGTGGCCGTCTGTATATTATTGATTGCTTGGAACCCAAGTGGAGAGTCAGAAAGTCTCCCATCTGACCAGCCTCCTGCTTCATTAGCACTCTCCCTGAAGAGGAGGAGGAGCGGGAGGAGGATGTGGATGCGGCAGACGGCATGTGTGTGTGGGGGGGGGAGGTCAGATCTCCTTCACCAAAACAATATGTGGCACACAGTATATCTACAGTAACAGTGGAAGAGATGTTCCAGGACACATTTTTGAGAAATAATTGGTCTGTTTTCAGGGTATTTATATGTGCATTCCAAAGCAACTAATTTTCAAGCCTATTAAACAGAAACTTAAATTCTTACGTGATGACAGCACTAAAGCTAAGACAACACTCAGAACTCAGCACCTTCTAACAAGTCTTGTACTGTCCAAAACCATAATGGATAAATTCCCTCTAATTGCAGTCTAAAACATTTTACTCTCTCTTAACATGACAAAATTGACAGCTATTTAAATGCCCTGGGGAGGAACATTATAAGAAGGTCACATTCCCCCTCATAGTGTAACTTCAAACACCAAAATCTCAGCAAACAACATTTAAAGAAAATGTATTGTCACTGAAATGTGTGGCCTCTTGTTAACTTGTGTGCAGCACATTCTCTCACCAAACATGACCAAACGCAAGTAACAAAGGTTTAAATAAAACGATCAGCGTAAGGAGACCTTTAAACAATGAAAGTTTGACCTAGATTTGCATTTTTATCCTGTTAAATGAAAGCATGTTGTAATCAGAAATCTTCAAACAGTTGTGAGTTGGGGCATCATCAATTGTCATTGACATTGTAGGCATACATTAAATTGATTACACTGTCTGCCTCCATTTTGAGTTTCTGGATCATGTTTATGTATGGTTTCCTCTTTGTATGGTTTATTTTTTGATATGCAGTAGTATATATGGCATGAAGTGGTTTTTGGATGTGACTTTGAGCTCATACAGTGACTTCCACTACAGAGTCAAGTCTGTTTTTAAGCAGATCAGCCTGGAGGCCCAAATTTCAAAGCCATTCAGTGTCTGTGATCAACCACATCCCTTTTGTACAGAACTCTCTTTTCTATGCAGAACATTACATTGAAACTTTTAACTATTTGAGCACACACTTGATCAAAGAGTGAGATAAGTTTTTATTCCCACTCATGTTAGTCACCTGTTGTAGGTTTATATTGTTCATTTAAAGATGTTCTTCAAGTTGTTGTCTTTTGATATTGCACTTTTCAGGGCTTTATTGTTCCTGTCTCAAACACTTAAATTTTTCAGTTTCAATACTTTGTGTTGAATTAGCATTGTTTTCTATTGAATATAGAGTTTACTGATTGACAAACAATGAAAACTTGTTTATATTGACAGTTTGTGTTCCAACTTATTTAGAACTGAGATTGCAAATTATCTAGCCAACTTGTAATTCTGGTGCCTGCTAGCAGAATAAGCCTGAAATCAACTAAATGCTCAAATTTTCTCTGTTTATTTATCACTCTGTCCAAAAATTGTTTGGACTACGAGCACATTTTGAAGTAGAGATGTTTGGTTTTCATGCAGCAGTTTATGCAGTAGCCTTAACTGAACTTGTAAGTTGCTGTTCTGAGTTGGCATTGCAGTAAATTCTCCCCCAGGTAAATGTCCCCAGACTTAACTCTAAACATATCAAGATTCAGATCTCAAATTGATCCTCATAGGGATGTTACGTTTAGGCCTTTCTCAACAGGAACAACATGAGACCTGTTGCATAGGGTGTTTGCTATTCCAAAGGAGAAGCTGCTGAGACAGAAAAAGACTTAAGTGATCTGCTGTCAAAAGAAAAATAACGTCAGATAAGAAACTGGATTTGAGGTTGGGATAGGAGGAGGAAGACGGGGATACAGGGGAAGGTGATGGGAAGGACGAAGAATAAAGAAAACAAGACGAGAAAAACAGGAGGATGACAGCCAAGAGATGACAGGGGATGAAGGTGAATTGTAGGCTGGGGGAGGTGACAACAAAGAGAAAACATGGAGGGGATGGTTGGGGGGGGTTTGAGTAAATTTTCTCTGCAATTCATTGTGGAACTCCTGCACTGTGAATTAATGGCACTATAGTAGTGGTAATAATGGTAGTGTGCACAGGCTGCCTCTTAACCCCAGGCATCCAGTCGCAGTTATTAATGGTGAGCAGACTTTCCTATTCATCAACGCACACAAAAAGCAACAAGAATCTGTGCTTTTATCTGAGTTTTAATAGGTTTTCTTTATTTTGCTGAGCATGCTATGCAGACTGCAGATAACCAGATTTATTTTTTTTTTCCAACCGCACAGACCTTGAAATAGAAGAACACAATCTACTCATTTTAATTCTGAGGTGTTTTGTCTGCAGAGGTTTGGTCTTTGTGGGATAGAGCTGTGCTGAAAAGAAGAAAGTAAAAAAAATTCCAGTGCATGGCTTTCTGCCCGCTAACTGGTGTGTGCAGCCTCTTCTCCTGCCTGGAAAGATAACAGCCCAACAAATTTTACACAATATTTTTGGCTGTTTTGTGGGTTCACCCTTATTGTATATCTGTGCTGCTTTTGGCAGAGGCAAATTAATTCTCGAACCAATTCTTCTTTTGTACTTTTGATGAGTCAGATGTTAGTCAGAGTCAGTTTTAAAAGACTTATCAGTATAAATTCAGATATGATGTGCATTACAGATGAAGCTCAGTTTTTAAAGAGGGGTATGACGACTCTTTGTCTGTGCTGTTCCTCATTACTTTCTGGCAACAGTAGTCATTTATCATCTGATGAAATGACCATTACGATCCCGCTGACCATCACTGATACTGCTAGAGCTGACCTGATCCAGACACATGTACCACCAGTGTGTTAAGCCAAGTTTGACAAGTTTTAAGCAAGCAGTGGCTACTTAAGCTAGCTCCTTTAGCTCTAATTTTTGGCCTCAAACATGCTTGCAAAGGGATGTTTCACCTGTTCAGTTTGGTTCATGTCAAATATCTTTTAGAGGCTTGAAGATTGCTGAAGCATTTTAAAGAAAATCACAAAATTATTCAAAGATACTGATTCCATGCTTCCTGTGTGAGCTGTGTAAATGACTGGTGTTAGTTTGGAGTGCCCTTACCGTATGGTAAAACAGAGTACCAGCTCTCTTCCTCTCTCCTCCTCCCTTATTGTGTCCCTCTAGAACTATCATTTTAGCCTTCTTCTTTCCACCCTCTTTTTTTATTCATAAACATGCACGCAGACACTCTGATGCCACTTTGATGAGACTGGAAGTTGAAATCCCTCGGCAGCGCTGGTGTCTCATTTTCTTTCTGTGTCTCCGTCCTGTGGCATTAGAGCGAGCCGCTGCTCTGCCGACCAAGGGTAAGATGACATTTATAATACAGAACATCCACTTGCGAGGCAGACATTGCCGATTTCAATATTTATTGTGGATGAGGCAGGCCACAAAGGCACAGGGGCAGGAACTAGTAAGCTAATGTGGCTTCCATATGCTGGATCAGACTTCAAAGGAAATGTTTTGCTGATAGCTTCAGACAGACTTGATGAGACTTGATAAAGCAAAGCTTTTTCTGAGCTCAAACCGCAAGAGGGTAAAATTTACTTAATACAGCTTTAAGACAGAATCCAAAACACATTTCTCTTATGTTCCTCCTATGGTCTCTAAATTTTAAATGGAATCTGTGAATCCAACGTAACTTTCTCAGCAATTGGCCTATTTACTTACACTGACGCATAGAGTCAGTTAAACTTTCATTGGTTGCTATTTGATTTAATCAAAGTTCGTTTATGCCCAGGCTTGTGTTATATTTCAGTCACTATCAAAGCTGGAATAATACTTATAAAAAAGAGGTATGCCTGTTTCAATACCACAGCAACAGAAAATTAACTTTTTAGAACCCAGGATCTTCGCAGGCATTATTAGTTATTTCCTCTAAATCAAAGTTGGCTTCAATGGTGTTAAAGACGAATTCCCAAAATGTCCTTTTTTTTACAGACCAGTAAATAAGAACAGTTTGTGTGGCAGTGGTTGTGACCAAGGGCAGAGCAGAGTGGCACACGGTACAACTCCAAAGCATTTCTCAGAATCTCCCTCCTGCCTGGTGATGCTGTGCTGTGCTGGAGACTTTATTAGTTCTTCATGGTGTAACTACTGTGGAATAATCAGAAAACGTTTTGGTTCCCCTGCTTTCCTTATCTCTGTGCTGATCAACCCCAGCAGCTTTCTCTGTTTTGCTTGTGGCAGCTTTGGTCAGAAAATATGACATTGGATGAGATTTTTATGAGTTTCGGTACTTTTTCACACTATAAGATTTAAAAGCAACAGAGACTGACCTGTTTAGTGCATGTGGTGAGAAGAGTAGTGAGGTATTATTCTGTCAGAGCTGAAATGGCTGATATGGTCATGAGTTGGTTTTAACACATCACCTTTTTTCTGAATTAACTGAGCTTAATTGTCAAGATTATTTTTTCAGTCTCCTGGATGAAAAACAACTCAAAGTTGTTCCCCTCTTGGAATTGTGATAGAATCTTGTTATAACTTTGGACATTTTGATTTTTTTTTCAGACTTTGTCAAAAGATGGGGCAGATATTCAAACCTCTTTAAGAATCAGTCAACAGATAGTCAATAAAGAAAAACAACTGGTTGCAGCTTTGGCCCAACCCTTAACACTCAGGTCAGAGGTTAGAGGTGAGGGTCAGCACCTCTGAGGTGATAGAGGTCATTTTTAATTTCAGGTAATGTCTGACTTTCAGTCAATGATTTTTGACCCTGAGGCTCTGAACTCTGAATAATCACAGCTCAAACTTTTCTTAATGCCTTCATACATCTTCAGTCAAAACAATACTAAAAAGTACTCGCCTTTAGTCTAAACTGCACTGAGTTTCTGCTTTTTTAAAATGTCACAGTGTAAAACAAGATCCATATCTAAAAAAAAAGGAAGCTATGGTTTCTCAACTTTTCATCTTTCAGCTCCCAGGAAACAGTTTCTCTTCCTGACTTATCTGATGGATAGGACGCGAGAGTATTTCAGTAAAATGTGGGCCATAAATGATGTCTCCGGCTGCTTCTTGTTTCCCACATCTCACAGGAGGAGTGTCTGTAAGCATCATAGAAGTCCTGCTGTTAATTGTGCTCATTCATTCAAGTGTTTCTGCCACCTCAGAGTGTTACAGCTCATTTGACTTTTTTCAAATTTGAGTTCTCCCTCTTTAACACATGTACTGCTTCTTTTTCCAGCATCCTTTTTTTCATTGATTTCAGAGAGAAATACTGAAACACAGTTCTTCCTTTTTTTTCTATATTTATACCCCTCATTTCTGAGAATCCTCCATTTGTTGCCTGAATTTTAAGCGTCAAGTTGTCTCCAGCTAGCTTCACATTATCAGCCAACTAATTCTAGTTTGTGGGAAACCTGCTTGTTTTTTCTTGTTATCAAAGCATCAGACATGAAAGACTTTTCTCCTTGTGATTCTAATTTATTTTCTCTGTTCTGGCTTACAGCAGCGGTGCTGTAATCACGGAGGAACGGAAGCTCTTTGTTTGAGAGCACACACGCTCACATGTACACTCTCTCACACACATATTGAGCGCTCCCAGTGAAAGCAGTGACTTTGTTTTTCACCACCATGAGAGGGGAAATGCAATTAAACGTCCTATTTTGACTTGTGCGAGGAGTTGCTGTGATCAGACGCTCTCTGAACATCTTTCTTCGCCTCACGTGTCTCTGTCAAACAGGCATCAGCATCAGCAGTCCAAACTTTGAACGCAGCTCAAAGCTTCCCTGACAAGTTACATAAAGCCCTGCTCCTGCCTCCCACATCATGTAAACCCAACAAACAACACTCCCGAGTACATCCAACCTCTTCTTTTATCATTTCAGGGATTACATGGCCGGATCAATATATTGGAGAGCTCTGATGTAAACGTTACCACGTTCAAATCCTTCACACCAAGCCACCCACCAGCCCGCAGGGACAAAGGCAGCTTTGTCTCAAACTCTACTTGCCTTGCTCTACATGTCCCAAGATGCTTTGTGTCTTTGTGTGCACATCTTTTTAAGGGTCTCCCTTTCTCCCTCCATCTCTCCCTGTCTCTTTCTCCATCTCTCCCTCACCCTCCCCTGTTCCCACTAGTGATTTGTTTTCCTCCTGTGGGATTTGGGATCTCATTCATTGAGCGTACATTGTTCGCTTCTTATCCATTCCTGAGGATGGGCCCCGAGAGGCAGAATGGGCGACTGTGGGTGCCCTGGTCTCTCCTTGCTCCTTGCCATACGATGATGTCATGGCTTTTATTTGCCGCGGGGGCACCCATTGATTTTCCCTCCGTATTACACACTCTATATCTCCCCTCTTTCACCCTCCCTAACCTCCACTCCTGTTTTCCTCCGCCAGTCCCTTTCCCAGATTCTTTTGCTTCTCAAAAGGCGCCTGGGGGATTTGGGGATGTTTGGATGTTGTTTAAGCACACCCACGGTACAAGCTTGACGCCCAGATAGGGAAAGCCATCAACCCACAAATCCATCTGCTGCAACTCCCATTTAAATCTCGTTGATTTAGCGTCCCTCTTTTCTTCCCTCATCTCCCACTCCTGTGATCAGCTTTCGTTTGTCTCTGGTTATTCAGGGTGGTTTTGTTTCACACCCGGTTTGTGAAGAAACCATTAATCCCCTCATAATTCGATGCCAGTATGCCACAGCCGGCAGCAATGGTAAAAGAGTGCTTTAGACTGAGATTTTTCAGATGTGCATGTGTGTCTGTATCTTTTTGAATTCCTTCATTTCTGTATTTTGTCGGAGTTTATTTTTGAGACTGCTTTGCCTCTTGGCTGAACTATGCTCGGGTGAGAAATCTATGTCAGTTTAAACAAGAAGCACTGATTGCAGAAACACGGAGCCAAATCACATCCATTCATTGCAATGAAAGTTGGCTGATAGGCATACACAAGCTAGAGAGACTGCAGGTTTTTATTCAAATGCCAAATAATTATAATAATTCTGAATTATTTTCAAATGATGAACAGGTCTGGTTTCTGTTCAATTGTTATAATGTTCTTTTGTTTTCAGAATTGTTCTGCATTTCATGTTGACAACAGCAGCCTTTGTCTGCCTTGGATCACACTTGAACAGGATATAATAGCTGTGAAAGGATATGGTGGGTGTCCTCTACCCTTCCTTGAAATAATGGTTATGATGAATGGGTTTGAGCCTGGCACTGTTGTCATCCTGCATACAATGATAGGGCACAGAGTGTTCCCTCTGCCTGTATCAACAAATTGTCGCCAGAGTCTGACTCCTTGATGTCACACTGGTATGTGACTGTTGGATTTGTTTTGATGAAAGCTAAAGTATTGCTTTAGAAATTGGCCTCCAAATTCAAAGTGGCGTGTATTTGTTTGACTTGTCACACAAGTATTTCTGGGTATCGGAAAGTTGACAATACAGACGATGTGATGCAAGCAACAATTTGGGGTATTTTTTTCCACCATTATTGATAGGACTACTAAAGAGAAATGGTGAAAGTGGGGCAGAGAAAGCAGGGAATGACCTGCAGCTATAAGAGTCTGAACTAAGAGTTGAACTGAAGTGCACTGTTCATGGTGGATTAGGTTAAGATCAAATCTTATATTGATGTTTCGTGTCTGTAAATAGTATTTCAGTGTATGGTCTGGACCTGCTTTCTTTTGTAAAGTGTCTTGAGATTGTGTTTGTCATAAATTGGCACTTTATAGGTAAAGACTGACGGATTGATTGAACGTTTGATAGAATCAGCGTCCTCTGGGACATGAAGTTTAGTTTTATAGGGATTTATAGGATGCACAAACTGCTGAGCCAAACCCTGTCTGTGAAAGCAGGATTACTGGACAGCAACAGCAGCTTCCATCTGCACCAGAGATGGGCTGATAAATTGTGTTGATCAATGACTTTAATAATCAATATTGACTGATGGGCTCATAAGGCACATTAAAAAAATGAACAAACAATGACTGCAGACGCTGCAGGCAGCCCCATCAGTGTGGATTGCTGCCAAGCAATATTAATATTAATGTTATTCCTAAATGGTAACATAGTTTTCCCATCCCAAATGACAGCGTATGACATCTAAAACAGTAAGTGCTTAGTGTTTAAAACACATTTTTTATGTCATATGAAATATAACAGTAGCACTTCTGACAAATATTAGTCATGTTCTTGAACATATAGCTTAGCATGTTGGTTTTTCCATTTCATGAATCAATAAAAATCCATCTGAAGTGTGTAGATCAGTATTGAACCATTCATGGGACGATTATTGAAACGATTTTTTAAACCAAATATGATTAACCAAATCTGCAGTTTCTCTATTGTTTGCTTGAGGCTGGCTCTGGAAGTACCAGAGGTCACAAACACACCAAGCCCCCCCCCCAAAAAAAAGCAGTTTTAACAGCAATATCAAACATGTTTACAGCCCAGTACAGAGAGCATCTCTCAGCTGAATCACTAATTGAATCACATGACTGACAAACATCCTGTAGCTGTAAGTGTGAAGACTCAAAGTGTGCCACTTCAAAACTCTGTTTCAAAAACAGACAGATGATGTCACGAAGACCTCGTCCATTTATTATATAGTCAATGACATGAACACGTTGTTTGCAAGTTCTGTTGATGGGCATTTTCCAGCATTCGGGCAACATAATGTGCCCATTCCTGAATGTTGGTCATTGACAAAACATCATATACTTAGGTGTAAACTTTAGTTTTAATGACACTTGATTTTTAAATTTAATGTTTTTCAAAGCCCTTTATGACTGCATTTTATGATTCCCCTCCAAGTAACCATTTGTATGACTATGTAACACAATCTCAAATGTCTGCAGTTACTGTTTCAATCAGAAGTTATGATGGGATTAGTAAACAGTACAACAAATCTGAGCAGACATTTTGGTACATCACTGCATTCTTCCAGCCAACACTACACAGTGAGCTGACTTTGTTTTGTTGCCATGAACTGAAACACTGCAGAGAGAAGTAAAACATCTTTGTCTCTTATCGCTACTGCAGTGTTTATACTGACACTATGTTTATGTCTGCTTTGTGTTGTTAGCAACTGATGAAATGTTTTTGTTTTATTGGAGGAGCAGCTGATGTACTGTAGACTCTCCCAAAGTCTGTCTCTCTCAACCCTTCACTCACTGACTCTCTCACACACACACATGCAGGCACACAAATACACACACGTAAGTCCTCCCTCCTCTGTGTCCTTGTGTATGAGAGCGACAGTGTCTACATACCATGGGGGCACAGGCCGGCTGCCTTGGCGATCCTCTTGCTCTGCCACACAGTGCAAAAAACGGCCTTACAGCTGTGAATAGCAGCCGCTACTTGTCTTGATAAAGCATTCTCTCTTAGCACACACAAACATTTTGATACAAACACACACACAAGGCCCAGTTGCCTATTACTTCCCAACGCCAGCCATGTGCCAGACCAATACATTAAAATGCATACTGTTTCAGAACAGAGGCTCTGGCTGTAGGGGTTGAGTGCCACTTATCCTGGAAACTGGCACAGGCGTGTTTAGTTCAAGCTCACACAACAAGATGTTGGCTAGCTCTAGTTCTTATTTAAGCCACCGAGCACATTTAGAAGATTAAGGCTTGACACAGCTTCTCCAAACGCTGTCTTATGTTGTCGTAAGCATATTGAAAGGTGAACGTGGACTTTGAAGGAAGAAAGTTTGGAGGAATTGGGTTTCTGATCACCAGGAGAGGCCTGGATATAAAATCTCTATTAATAGCTCTCATCATGCAAAGTTACCATATAATCTAATACCCTCCCATTCCAACGTTCCTCATATGACTACTCTTCACTTGGAGTATTAATTCCCAGCCCTGATGGAAGGAGGAACACTTTACTAGCTTGGCAGCAGAAGGAAGCACATGACGTGGCACCTTCCCTCTTAGTCCATATCAGGAAAACGGTAACTAGCTGCCACCGCCATAATCATCTTGTTATGGCTCACACTCGGCTCGTGTTCCTTGGCTTGTTTATCTTGGCGCTGGAGCTGTTGAGTGTCTCCATTCTTTCTGGCTCTGCGGCGTCAAGCTTCCTGATTTAAAGGCTCTTAAACGTGGAGATTTATTCTTGGCTAAAAAAAAAAATACCCATGAAGAGTTTTTAGGAAACATGATGGTGTAAGCTCAGGAAGTGAGTAAAAATATGGTTTGGTTTTCACACCAGTGTGCTGCTGTTGTTATTGGCTTAGTAAAAGGTGATGAAATGTATTTATGATTTTTATGTAGCTGATTTGTCTCCCCTTGGTGAAACACTGGTTTCCTATTACAGTAGTGTTCCAGAAAAAAAAGCTTTCTTAACTTTTCTGTGTTAGAAGCTGAACTTTTTGTGACCTCTGCTTCTTTCTGAGTTCATGAATTTCATAAGTCTGTAAGTAGACATAAGTACCGTGCAGGTGTTATCAATGATGCTTTTGCCTGATGAATGCACATACATAATAGACTGCCATAAGCAACTTAAGTCTGGTTTCATGCTGGAAGGTGTGTAGCTTTTCTCACACAGCGGAGCACAGTGTCAGTAATCTGGTGTGCAGCTTTTTGCCTTCAGCTTCGCCCTTAAAAAGGATAGATTTGTTTAAAAAAAAGAAAAGCATAAATGGCCTATGCCATTCCTGAGAACTTTTCTAGGATTTGTTTTAGCCATTACTCATCCAGTTCAATGGGTTCCCTTTATACTGCTTCACGAAAAAACATCCACAATTTGTCAGAGACTTTGTCTTTAATTTCACTGTATTAGGGCTCTTTTTTACAAGATGATCCAATATGATTCAAGCCTTTGTGCCTGTGACCTAATTTTGTGGTCATTCATTACAATATAGAATGATACAGTACGATCCAGGAGCTGCACATTGTTGCAGTGGTTGGCAACTTTGTGGGAAGGTCCCCAGTTCCAATCAGGGTTTGAAAAGTTGAGCCTTTCTGTGTGGAGTTTGTATGTTCTCCCCGTGCATTTGTGACTTCTCACATCCTTCCTCCAACAGTCTGAAAGCATGTTCGTCTGGTGAATTTGTGATTCTAAATTGCCTATAAGTGTGAGTGTGTTTGTTAAAGGTTGTCTGTCTTTGTGTGTTAGCTCTGTGCTTGACTGACAGTCCAGTCTTGGTGTTCCCCACCTCTTGCCTGAAGACAGGTGGGATTTGCACCAGCCTCTCACAACCTTGAACAGGATAAGTGGTAGACAACGGATGGATAGTACGATCCAATTCAGTAGGGCCCCATGCAAATTAATAATTGATCCAAAGAACTTTTTTAACATAACTTAGAGAAAGTTCGACAATGTTTTTTAAAATAATCCTCGTTTATGTTAAGCTTCTTCTCCAAAAGACAAAAGACTTTTCCTACTGTGCAAACTGATCCGCAACTACTTTTTATGGTGTGCATTTGATGAAACAGGAAATTTTTATACAACTAATAATGAAATCGGAGCTCCTCTTTACATCTACCTTCAGGCTTTTAAAATAACTTCTAGCAGTGAAAACAAAGCATTCGTTCTCCCAAGAGGAACAATCGTGAGCCAATTAAACAAGAAAAATAGATGAAAACAAACAAACTGTATGACAGAGCTCATTACATCCCGTTGGACAGAAGAGCAATGCTTTTGTGTTGAAAATGTAATGATCAAAACTGTTTGAGACATTGTTTTTCTCTGCTCTCTTAATTTCTTTGATTCCCATGTATGAATTAAACATAACATGTAGGCAGTGGTTGTTGGGGCTTGATCTTCATCTGTTATAACTGAGGAGTGTATTTTTTGCTTAACTTTGTTCTTAAATTAGGAAACATTACTGTCACACATCCAATAAAATGCTGTCTGCTCGTTATCTTCTAACTTTTTAATATACAAATATTTGGATGTTGTGGTTGTCTTTCTGAGAGCTAAACTGTCTGACCTGACCAGCCAGCAAATCCAACATTAGTCACGTTAAAGTTAAAGATCAGCATTTGAGTCTTAGGAGATTCAAGATGGTTTGTAGAAATAAAAAGCAAAACCTCAGCATACCTGATCATAACTATTAATAGATTTCTGTACCAATGGCATTATTATTAGAGTAAGACTGATCCAGGGTGCTGCAGACTGATTTAGTGTGAAATGTTACAGCAACGGCTTTGTACCTCACTGCAATGAATGTTTCTGTAGGCTGAGCTCAAATACTGATGCCGTATCAAGCAAGATTGCAAACTCCACATGATGAAAGCCATATGGTCCCAGATAAAACTGCTGCCCTGCCCAAATACTTCATGTTGTGGACTTTTCGGAATGCAAATAGAATTGTCACGCAGGAAAAAGCTGTAAGCCTTTCTACCTCTAGGAAGACTGCCAAAACAAAAACCAACTGTGTGCTTGGCCAGTGTGACCTACATGTTCTAGATTTGGAAACTGTACTCACCAGAAACAAAAGGCGTCCAAAACGGGCTAAAAAGTTGTGTGTACACACACCAGTTGCCATGATGAGCTTTTTTAGTGACACAGTTCATAACTTCACCTCCCAAGACTCTGCATCCGCATATGACATTGGACACTGGCCGACCTCGTAGGATTGATAACCAATCTCATTTATCCCAAATGACAAGGAGAAATATAAAAATGCACACCAGACAATAACTAGGGTCTTGGGAGGCTAGAAAGGACACAAAGGGACATTTAATTCATTTTCACATACTTTTTTTGTGAGTATGTTTGTAAAATCGGGCTCCGCATTCCAAATACCCCCTCGCAGTGTAGGCATGGCCTTGATTCAAGTGTTGAAAGGCTTGAGGGTTGAACTTAAAGCCTCGTAAACAGTAAGCTTCAGATAAATAGTCCTCAGAGCCAGAGCTTCCTTTACCCATGGATAAATTACCAGCTTAAGTCCCTCGGATTCAGAGTTTGATCGTTTATAGGTGCAAAATGGGATTTTTCCCCTATGCGTGTTTGTATGTATGTAGGAGGTGTTGGAGGTGTGAACAAACAATGTAAAAAAAAGAGCGGCCTAATTCAGGAGTTTAATTCATAAGTCAGGTGTTGTTTGCACAAAACATGTTGTCAATGATGCTGGGAAACATAAAAACACCTATTACTCCACTATTTTTAAGAAGTTTTTTTTTTTTTTTTTTTTTAGAGGTTTTGTAGTTGTGTGGTCTATTTTCATTACTGAGCAGTGTCCCTGCTTGACTGTGACTCCCTTCATACCTTGAATCTGGTCTTAATCATCCAGCTCTGCTTTTTGCCAACATCTCTAACAACATAATTACATTTAAAGATGACAAAGTTGTTAACTCCCCAGCAGCCTCTGGCTTGTCCCTGACTCGTATCCGGGTGACTACACTGCAAGTATCTGTTGTTTTCTTTTACTACATACACAGCCCAAACAGAGGTGGCTGTGTTTACATTCTCAGAAGCAGAAAAGCATTTTGTAAACAGAGCAGTGACAATGGCAGCCTCTATTGATTTTGACCTGGATATAGCTTCTGTGTTATCATTGTCACAAAGGAGAGTGTATGTGTGACACTGTAGAGCAGGGCCAAACAAAGCAAAGGAGACATCAACAAGTCCATATTTACAGAGTTGATTAATTTTGTTTTCTGGACAGTTATGGTTTTTTATGCTGGACTTGATTCACTCTCTCCAGTTGTTACCTTAACTGTAAGCTTCGTTCTTATTCCTTCAGTTACACATCCTCTGATTGCTGCTCGGTTTTCTGAGTTGCAGCAACTGGATGAGAGGAGAAGTTTACTGCATCCGTGGTTAGTGAGGAAGCTATTTTTGGCCTTCCCAGGATGACTCACTGTGACATATGTGAACGGATAAGAAATTTTCTTTCCACTGGTTACAAAAAAAAAAATCACCACTTTTTCATCTCCTATCATGACCAAATCCATGCCATTTCTTTTTGTCCTTAACTTGCCGCAACTGCAATCTTCCTTCTCTTTTTTTTCTCATGTCTCTCTGCACCTTTTGTCTGTACATTTCAATAAACAACCCCCTATATGCCTGCCTCATTTGTCTTTGTAGTAATTGGAGCAAGCGTCACACTGATAGCCAAAGCCCATGACAGTTTGTGTGTTTAAAGCATTACATATGTCACCTGCTATTAGCGACACGGAGCATTTTAATTACAGCTCAAACATGTCCCACAAATAATAGAAGTATTGAAAATGAGGCCCACAGGATAAGGTATGATGAACGCCCTGAGGAAACATCAACAACGTCTCAATTCTCGGAACAAAAGAGAGGCAACATGAAAGCAAATGATTTCAACAAGCGGTGGCTATTTTCTCAAGAAAAAGTGGGGGTTGGTGTGTGACAGATTTATAGTCTGGGTATTGCAGGTATGGAGATTAGACTCAGAATATTTCCCCAGAAATTCTTTCATTTATTCCTTTAAATGTTGAAAAATATATATAATAGCAAAATGACACTGTTATAGTTCATTTCAAACATTAAAAAGTTAAAAGGATCCTGTGAAAAATTGAAAAAGAAAGCAGCTCATTGTCATTTTCAGGCTATAAGGAGCGAATCTATTAGCTGTAGCTGTGCTAATATCATTTGTTCATTCAGCATAAATGTTTTCGTTCCCTGTTTGTAAAACTATCTGATCGATAATGAATATAAAGCAACTGACTCAATGAGACTTGGGGAAATTTGACATCATTATCCCGTGGTTCTACTTGTGTCCCCACATGTTGTCGGCAAACAAGAGCAGGCTTCTCTTAAACAGATGTGACCAGTTTATTCCAGTTAAAATGCATCAAATGGCAGTGTGAAAGCTATTTTATTAGATGTCACAAAATGATACTGACGACTATCGGACAAGTCTGCAATAGCATTTCGATCATTAAAGTTAGTTTCAACTCATTGTTGATCTGTCAGGTTGACGACCTCACAGATTTGCATCACTATTAAATGCAGAAACGTTTTGAAATCAATGAGCAGAGAGAAAGTGAGAGACTAGCTACCAGGTTTATTGAGCACTATCAATAAAGAAAGGTTTCTCATATTTCTCAGGTAATTCTCTTCAATAGTTCCATTTAGTGTGTATTTCCAGCATAGAAGCTTCAGAAGACTGACATAAATATCCCTAATTTCCACCTTCACCGTCTGTTTGAAATAGAAGAAAAACAATCCTTTCAGCTGTGAGAGGTGAGTCTGACTAATCTGACAAGCTGCAGCCTGTGTAGCAGACAAGACAAACCTCCACAGACAACAGGTATAAATCTTGCATCTGCCCTCTGAGATATGATCGGAGCTAGAGTTTCTAAATATTGCATGATTGTCCTCTTGGTGAGTGTGGGGTGATTACAGGTGTCTATCACAACAAAAGGAAAGTGGGGCGGCACTGAAAGAGCCTTTGTCTCTGCGCAGACAGCACACCGGGTTATATTCGCACCTGTTTACAAGTTTGCCGCTCCGTTCCCTGATAATATGGGTCAGAGAAAATCCATAAAGGTGTAGAGAGAAGGACAGTGAGAGAAGAGTTGTTATTCCTCATGTGGCTGTCAGCCTGCCTGCCTGTCTGTCTGTGTGCACGTTTCTGCTATCACAGTTCTCTCTAATTCCTTTTATTAGCTTCAGGTCCTAAGTTTCCCACTGTATTTGTTTGCAGCTTTAGCAACCATGTCGGTTCCCCTGTACACTGTCTGAAGGGAGCCGAACACTCTGTTCTTTGTTTGGAGCCAGAACTATGAATTATATATAGAGGAAGCTGCTCCGATATGTCACTTTCTGAGGCTAGGCAGAACACACACACACACACACACACACACACACACACTCACACACACACACACACAAACACATCAGGGTGCATCCTGGGAAACTCTTCTTTTTTTATTTTGAAGGCTTTTCAGTCGCCCACAGCGCTCCAAATACATACACCCCTGGAAATCTACTCTGGCTTTGGTTGCTATTATAGCAACCAAATACATAATCAACTCAAACACACATACACACACACACACACACACACACACACACACACACACACGCACACACGCACACACACACACACACACACACACACACACACACACAGACAAATGTGTTGGTTGTTACTGACTATCAGCTGAGAAAAGGCTCAGGCACACTTGCAGTGTAATGATCACATTGTCACATTGGCCTATGGGGAAAAGAATGTGCTATCTTGTCTTTTACTGTTTCTTGTGTTTTCTGTTTTAACAATAGAGAAAATGTACACATCCTCAGCAGGAGATCTTCACGCAACACTTCTCAGATTGAGATGAGGCTTGTGGTATATTAAGGTGTCGCCGAGATGTTAATTGGTTGTTTTTCATTTAGTTCATTTATCTGTTGAGCTACATGTGTGTGGGTGTCTGCGCATGTGAGTCATACCATAAGTCCTGAAAGAGAAAATCTTTTTAACACAGCTTGGCTGATTCCTTATGGAAATACAAACATTGTCATGAACAAGTTGGCTCTAGAGATTTAGGCTCTGTTTGGAAAAACAGGAAGGAGATAATGTGACAAGGAGTCACATGATCAAACAGCCAGTAAACAAAAGTCCCCTATACATTACAATTCTGCGACAGTACTTTGTTGAATTTCAGCTATCCCTACACTTTCACTGACACATTTGAATCCTGCAATAGAATAATAATGGTATACCAGCAGACTCTTATGGGACCATCACACACACAACACTGCACCTCCCACCACTCAGTGTCTATGCATCACACACTGCAGACAACCACAGTAACCAGGGTAAATATGTTCAAAAGGAATAATGATATAGCAGCATGAGCCAAATGCCTCAGATTAAGCTATTAATATTTGACGGGAAGCACCCTGTAAAAGGGTCATTTCTAACAATTTTGATGAATTTGGCGATAACATCATGATTAAATATTTAAAGTGGTGAAGAGACAAAAAAAGGCCATTCTTAAACATTCTTAGACTTGCTTATACTTTGATTTTGCACACTAAATCATAATTTGGAAAATACAGATAACAAGAATAACAAAACACTGAAACACAGGATGATTGGACATTAGAAAGTTCCTGTGACATGAGAAACTCCTGAGTGGAACTTTCCGTTTGTGCTGATTTTGCTGCCCCCCTGTGGATTTGTGCTTGCCAATCAAATGTGTCTAATGTGTCTAAGCTACAGAGGAGCCACCTGCTATGAGCTCAGCTGTACTCTGGCTATTGATTATTATCAGAACTCTATGGTGCTGGACTTCCTGGATGTAAATAAGCACAGATGACAAATAAGAACTTGTTGTGCTGTGCAATTTAATAGTGTTTGGATTACAGATGTTTAGATTAAGTTTTCTGAAGGGTGTGTCTGGTTCACTGGTGTAACTGTTTAACTTGAGCAAGGAGGACAAGAGGCTTGTAGAGCTAGCTCTGCTAAGTTAGCCACACTTTTCAAACCAATATGACATTGCTCACCTTGCTCTGTAGACTCTTACTTCTTTTCTGAGTATTTTCTTACCTTCAGACTGTGTCCTTTGTTTGAATTTGTATTCTTATTTTAAAGACAAGGAAATAAGTTACTGCATAACATCCCAACTGTCTAATTGCCCTTGTTCAATCAGACTTCAAAGCAGATGCTGATACTTTTATTAAATGCTGTAAATTGAGGTAGCTTAAAGGTAGGGTCTGCAGGATTTACCTTTAAATAAAATGTCAACTTTTACGGGAGTAATCCTACTCTATCATCAATTATGGGCTTCTAGATGTCTATCTGTGTCTGCCTCGCCCCTCTCCTCTGCCTGTATGTAGATGTAGACGTGATGACCATCCAATCACAGTGCGCCCAGTGCTCAAGTGACTTTGTGGGTTGATGATAGCGAGTAGAAGAAGGTATCCCGAACAGCTACATGACACAGAAAAGAATGATTGCAGGATATGTCATTTACCTGCAGGAAGTCGTGTGCACAGCTCTTGAGTCTCTCCCATGTAGAAACCCGATGTTGCAGGTGAGCTTCGTGAGTGTATTTACAGAGCTGCGGCCGGGGGCAGAGTGAATGTGCTGTAGTTGGCACAGAGCCAAGGAGGAGGAGTCCAGTTTGGATGTTGTGTTTACAAACAGTGCCGAAAATTCCTGCAGACCCATTTTCCACTAAAAGTTTGGTTTTCTTTTCAGAGGATCACCTGAGTGTATTCCTGCATGTTACCCAGGCAAACAGAGCTTAGTCTATATTTGGTAACAAAGGCACACACTCCCCCCTGAAGTGAACTTAGACTCAACTCATCAGTTTCATGATGTCACCAGGTGTCAAATATGAACCTCCTCCAAAGATAATAATTCGGAGGGAGATGATGAATGCATCTGGAAAAACACCCAAGGGCATTTTATGAGAATACAGATGCGTGTTTTGGATGAAGACTGCCAAAAACAACAACGTATGAGGACTCAAATGAAGCAGCTGTGAGTCCATAATAGGAAACTCAATCCTGAGCGCCACTCTGGGAAACTCTCTGTTAATCCTTCTTTTTTATTTGGCATCTGGTTGTTGTGCTGGATCACCAGTATTTATTGGGCCATGGTAGAGTAGCAGAAGAACAGACAAATTTTTAAACTTAATGATGTTCTTTTTAATGCCTGCACAAACTGAGTAATGGTAAGTGTTGCTCACTGTGGCAGTGGTAATATTTGGAGGCCATTAGCTGGGCATGATCTGCTGCTGCACTGCGACTGTATTCTAAATGATATAGGAGGAGCACAGGGAGAATGGAGGAGTAAGCACTTTTGTTATCATCTCCTTGTCAGATCCTTACAAGCACAGCCCTCTATTACACTGCTAATAATAGAGGCAGGCTTTATCGCTCTGAGCTCTATCACAGTAGTAGAGAGGGGAGAATGAAAGAGTGCCCCACAATATTGACAAAACTCATCTTGTGTTTTTCATTCTGTGATATACTAAAAAGGAAAGCCAACATCAGACACACAGGTGGAGAAAAGGATGTTGACATTGGACACCAAAAGCAAGTTGTGATGAATGTTTGATTGGCACCTGAAAGAAGAAACTGAGCACGAGATAAAAGTGTATGTGTGTGTGTCTTTGTAGTGTGTATAGCTGAACATGTGGGTGGGAAGAGCTAGAGCCAGGTTTTCTCCTGGTTTGAGCTGCATCCAGTAGTGCATGTCTGGTAGAGATGGAGAGTCATCAAAGAACGAGGGGAAAAAAAAGAAGAAGTTCAGATTGGAGCAGATATCTTTGCTGCATCAAGGCCCCCCAGTATCAAAGCTAGACTCCATCCCACTGTGCTGCCTGGAAGAAAAGGTGGAGCAGATAGGCAGAGATTAGCCAGGTGGTGTTTAAGGAGCATCTTTGGTCAAAACAAAACTCAGCAGATGAGATATGGCTCCAGATGAATTCATGAGAGGTAGGAAAAGCTCCCGTTCATTGTGGTTTTGTCGTGTCTTCTGACAGCTTGATGCAAAAGAGGCTGAGCAGGCTGTTTGTTTAGTGACATGAGGAGTTCTTGAAGTTTGGCCTATTTGTGGAGCTGGATAAGGCAGGAGCATATTCTCTGTTTGTTTTAGGCTTTATGTCAAGCGCTTGCATGATTTATATTTAACATTTGAGCCTCCAAGTCCATTATGTGTTTGACGTTTATTTTTGTGGAAAACAAAGTTTAAGAAGAACTTATGAGCCTATTTTTAATGGCTTGGATTCTGCAGTGATGTTTCCTTGGGTTATTCTACAACTTTGATCACTAGCATGAGATTTTTTTTTCTTTTCGTGTATTGTTTTGGAGGAGAAAAAAACCTCCCACAGAACTTGTGTCAGTGTTTGTACTTCTGCACTGTCAGAACAATTCTGCAGAGTCGGTGTGGAGATATAAAGGCTTTGAAGGCACTCAGGCACACAAAATGTCTCTGTTTCTGAAGCTCATACACATACAAACAGTGTCCATCTTTTGTTTCCGTTCTTGAACACACATATCCAAAGTCCTCGCAAGCACACACTGATGTAGCCTCCTTTGGTCATATGCTTTCTTATTGAGTCAGGGTGTGCACTCTTTGAAAAGACTGACGTGTGTGTGTGTGTATGTGTGTGTGTGTGTGTGTGTGTACGTACATGCCCACCTCTGTGTTTGTGTACGTGCTCGCAGATGTAAGTGTGCATGCAAGATCACCGGAGTTTGTCTGCAGAATTTCTCAGTAAGTGTAAATGTGTGGTTTCTCTTCTTTATATTTTAGAGAGTATCCCAGAAAGTTTTGGTGTCAGTTATAAATAATAGAGAGAGCTGAATCCAAAAGGGAGAGCAGTCAGACTGACAGTCAGATCTTTGATGGCTCTGTCTTTTAAACACTGAAAACCAATTAGGTGGGTCAGGGGCCTGGGGAGCACGACAGAAAGGAACCCAGTGCCACCGTTCTGTCATCAGCTGCTTCAATCAACACACCGCGACGGCTAACACACTCTTCCTATTTCTCACACACCCGCTCGCATGCACATAAAAGGGCATGGAACAGTTTCGTTAAAGGCTCTGTAGCAATGTTTTCATTCAGCTGTCAAGCAAATTATTTGAGGGCTTTTGAAATGTAACAAAAAGTGAAAATGTAAATTAGATTTGAGGTCGTATAAGTGAATGTCCCAATGTGATTTGATGTGGCTCTGTTAGAAACGTCTGAGAAAATTCAAGAAATGTAGTTGAGAATGGATGATTTATTGCTGGTATTGTTTTCCTTCTGCCTACTGCTGAAAATAAAGAAAAACATTTGATTCAATACCCCCATACACAATTGATCGGTTGGGCCTTCATGGTGGCAAGCCAGTGCCCAGAGAACAGGTGACATTTCTTTGAGGTTGTCCATCATATTGCTTTTCTCTGAACCTTTTTTTCTCTGCTATCATTCAAAATAACAGAAAATTATGTTGATGCTAATGCTCTGGCAATAACTAAAGCAAGTTATTTAATGTACTTGGATGTGTTTCCTATTTGCATGATTTATAAAAACAACAGTAATACTATCTAGGAACACTTGGCAGAGCTAGTTGTATTCCAACATTGCACTCAACTCATGGTTGGATACAATACCATACCGTACCATAACATCATATCAAACTATGGGATAAGCTGCAATACGATCCACCACAAAACAATAAGATACAATACAGGTGGATAGGATATGAAACAATATGATTAATCGCTATACAATATGATATTAAATGACCAAGTGTATCACAGTTTTGATTTTTGGTTTTAGCAAAACCAAAATTAAGGTTCTAGGGGGACGAGACAACTTTTCTGTCACATTGCTTTTTCCACCTTCCATCCAGTGTCACCATTCTCTTATTCCATAATTTTAAGCTCAATGTGTTGACACTGTCTCACTCAGGAATCACTTGGCTGAGTGGATACATTGTAATAAAAGATAATCCCTCTCATTTTCCATTTAACCTGCTCTACTTGAACTCATGTTGTCCTCAGGGTTAGATGTGTGACAGCCCAGCATGTTGCGTGATAAGACTGAACTTCCAGACAAAGCCAGTGAAGCAGCTACGCTCTGGTCTGCTGAGATAGCAGTGGCCTTTCTCCTCTTTCCTCAAGCTGTGTCAGTTTGACCATTCAGCCAGCCAAATGTGCCAACCTCATCAAGGTGCTCAGTGCTGCCCTTTTCAATAATTCATCCCCAAATTTGCAGGGAGGTGGGTTGAGGTTTGTCTAACAGCTTGCTGTACAGGGGAGTGGTTTCTCTAATTGAAGTGACACGTGGTCCCTCCTGGCCCAAGCCAAATGTCACTAGAGAGGCAGCCAAATACCAAGTGTTCCTTGACGTGAAGTATTGGCTGCTGGATTGAAGCGCAACAAGTGCAACACTCATGTACACTTGAAAACATTAGCACTTCATGCCCACGCATAGAAGTAAATGATAAACCCTGTAAGACTGATTATTCCTTTTTACAAGTTATTACTGCTTTATTTTCTTTTTTCTCTTATTGTTGCAGCAACTTTGCCCATGTCACATGAGCATTTACGCCCACATAAACAAAACCATTGAAAATCTACGATGGCAAGGACCTCAGCACTTCTTTCCTAACCCTGTTTCTAATAGAAGCAACACTCCAATAGCCTCTGTGAATCTCTTGGAGCTAATTAGAGCATACACAAACACACAAGCAAACACACGTGCACTCAATTTGCACACATACATACATGCAAACTGCCCCTGTAGTGCTGTGGAGAGGTGTAATTATAAAGTCTAATTCCTGTATCGTTTTACATTATTTATGAAGCAGTGTTGCTAGTGTCACACTGACCTTCCTGTAATGATGCTACACACGTACACATATACACACACAAACTTATGTACACACACATGTATGCACGCACCTACATAGCTCACATGCACTCTCATGTCGTACAAGCACCATTTGTATCACATACACATGAAAACACACAAGCAAAGCCCCGTAACTCCCCCCAGTAATCTGAATATATCACCACATTTTCAACCATGTTTAAAAGCCTTTCAAGCTGCTACCAGCTGCGACTTGGTGCCAGTTCAACTGCTTGAAGGTTGCATTTATTTTCAGTTTGAATAATGCATTGTGGAGAGCCAAATAAAACTGACAGTGTGGCAAACAACTCATTGTTCAAGAAAATGGTAGTTGCTGTCGGCACTTCTTTTCAGCATTAGTGTCTTAGTGCATTTGAAGTGAGTGGCAAAGGACTTACGCAGATACCTGATAAGGCGTCAGCTCTATGTCTGATACAGTAACACCACAGAAAGTATGTTCAATACAAATGGCTTCAGCTTGGCTGTTGAAGTGATTGCCAGTGGCGGAGATTATGTACTGCAATCTGACATTTTGCCTGAAATCTGTGCTATTCTCCTACACAAACAGTTTTGTTTCGATGATTTGTCACTATGCAGAAGTACAGAGGGAACAATGCTGAAGATGACAGCTTGTCAGATAGGCCAGAACATGCCAGTGGTGGTGGGTGTGCAAACATAATCCTCATTGTTCTAAGTCTAGCACAAGTGTCAGAACCCACTTCTTGATGTAGGCGTCTTCTGCTTTCATTTTTCAAATGCTTTGGCCCCATCACACACGTATATGAAAGAGTGCATCGATAAAAGCACTAAGATACAATTATCGAACTCTTACTGCGTCACTGTATCCGTGACTATCACCAGACAAATCCCCCTGTTTGACTTCCATATAGGTGCATTCTGCCAGCCACACAAACAAAAGCACATCAATTTTTCATTCTCACTAAATAGTTTTGATGAAAAAGTTGAGATTCATTTCATATGCACACTTTACAACCTCAAGCAGCAACTTTGAAACTATGTAAATATGACAATAGAGAAACAGGCCTTTCTGTCAGAGCTAGTCCTGCCCCCACATGCTCTGAAAATAAACTGACAAAACATTGATGCCACCAAATGGGGACATCCTCATTAGATCTGCTGCTTTGGAAAACAACAGAAAGCTCTGGTGGCAGCAGTGGTGAGAGGAGCAGAGAAGTCCTCTGAAGCTGCAGTGCTTTCTACTTACACTATTCAGACATTAATGGGCTTCATAAGCAATGGAAAGAAAATATTGTCCTTAAACAGCCTTTACACTGTGTCTTAGGGATAACTGTAATGTAAAAAGCACATGCTGTTAAAGGAGCATTGCTGATTGCAAAAGATCAGGTCAGTCAGACTTTGTCTCATTTGAAATATTTACAGCTATTTACGAGTTATGCCACACAATTGTCATTATTATTTTCTCCATCAATGTAGTAAAATATATAGATTCTACTGAAGCTTTAGAAGTAATGGCGCATGCAATCCTACAAACTGCCCCAGAGTGATGTTAAAAGCAAGAAATCACCTACTAAGTTTTGGCTCAGTGGCAGTCAGTTGTCTCTTTATCAAAAGGTTGGAGGTTTTAACCACGTCCTCTTGAACTGTTATTTTACAAGACACTAAACCCAGAACTGCCCATGATGCTGATTCATGTGTGTGAGAATGGAAAAAGTTTATATTGATGGGCGCACTGCGTAGTAGCCTCTGCCATCAGTGTATTAATGTGGTGTGGTTCGGACCATGCAAGTGGTTGGAAGATTAGAGAGTGCTGAATAGCGCAGAAGACTGTATCAATGGCGGGCAAAATAGTGGGCAAACCACCAAAAATCTCTGTCCCAAGTATTTACTGACAGAGAGCGTCATAGCAGATGGTTTCCACCCTCTCCTCTGGCTGTTTGAGCCTCTAAGCTCATGGAGACGCTATAGAGTCCCTCCAGCAACTAAAAACATGTTTGAGGACAAATCCATCCCAAGTGCAACAAATATCCTTAACCTTACAAAATGACTGATGGGATCTAATCCCTGAACTGACATGGACGACATTTGATTTGTAATGTTGCTGTCTGGTGTGTTATATTGAATGTGTTAATGCCTTTGTGCCTACATTATGTTTCTAGAGAGCCTTTGAAAGTCTTTCCACCTCACTGGAAAATAAAGATGTATTCTGTTCTAATTAAAATAAACAGTTAATTTTGCGCTGTTGCCTCACAGCAAGGCAGTTTCTGATTTAAATCCCAACTATTTTATTTAGATTTTTTTTCAAGCTTTTATGCATTTATTAGAAAGGATAGGAAAGTGGATGAGAAGAGAGTGAGGGAGTGACATACAAGAAAGGGGCTGCAGATTGGACAACCTAACCGCTCAGCTGTACCTCCAGAGACAGCAGCCTCTGTGCAGTTTAGATGTTCTCACCTACATGTGTTGATTCAAGTACTCAAGCTCTACCGTTTAACGGTTTGCTCGATAGGTGAAATGACTGCTCTAAATATCTCATAGGTGTGAGTGAGAAGTTGTCTCGACATGTCAGCCCTGTGATAGACTGACAGCTTTTCCTGGGTGCAACCTGCCTGTCGTTTAATGTCAACATCAGCAACTCTGTGACCTCAAGACATAAGCACAAAACACTATTAATTCTCTATCATCTTTTTACAATCTGCTTAATTTACCCCTTTTAATAAAGACAGAAATAATGAATGACTGAGTAGGAGCACACTACATTGGTTCTCTTCTATTTTTCAATGAAAAACAGAACATAAACATCCTCACTGATGTTTGGAACTAGATGCATCCTGCAGGTAATCTCCATCCCATCCTGTCGTGTACATCAGGACACCTGGACTCTAAGCTATGTAAAACAGCTGGCATTTCACTTTGCAAACAGCTGTGATAGAAAATCCACAGAAAACAAAGGTTAACAGAGGTAAATGTCACACACTTCAGTGCACCAAGGCAATATTTTTCTCATTTTCGATATGACATTTATTTTTTCATTTTTTCTTTCTGACAAGTAATCATAAAGATATAAAGTCTTTGTTTTTTCACACTGCCAGTTTGAATACGATCTGAAGGAGGGTGCAGAAGAGCCAAACATCTGTTGATCAGATCACATTGGATGAGTATAGAGAATGAAGGTGGAAAAATAACAGGAAGAAATGTATGAAAGGCTGTAAAAGTTGAGAAAACTTCTGCATCTGTTTGGATTCTGGCTGAACTCTTTTTCAAAACAGATCTTGCACTTGCATTTCTCTCCTCTGGGTGTGCTATTTCCCTTCTACCCAAGTGACTCTGCAGTGGGAATACTCCTGCTGTTACCCTTGACCGAGGGAGTGAAGACGGTCACTGCTGCTTCTAATTATTTCAGATGGGTCAAATGAAGAGGACAAATTTCCCAAAGGAGAAGTGCAACACATCTTGCATTACTGCGAGCCTAGAGTCTCTAATTATTTCACACATTTAATGAATGTTACCCAAAATTAAAGTCTCTTTTTATTAAGAGTTGTTAGTCAAAATCTCTGCCAGCCAGGAAACTTTCATGTCAGTAAGATATAGATAGATGACCCTGGCTGATCCTCCTGGCATGCTTCTACGCCTTCTGCTAACCACAGCTCATTTCGGTGAAGAGGTTTTAATATGCAGAACTGTGTTTCCCTGACATGCTACTGCAAACCCACCTCTTCCACTGACACACAAAAACAGCACAACAAACTAAATTTACTCTCTACTTTAACTGGATTGCACTGAGATATTTTCATCTCAAAGCATGTGATTAGTTATTGTGGTGTGTTTGTATACTAGTCTGCATGGGATTTCTGGGGCAGCAAGTGAAACAATAGACTGGTTCAGATTGCTCATCTGCTAATCACACCTGCAGAGCCAAGGGGAACAATGGACAATGAACTAAGCAGCCTACGTGCCTTCTTTTTTCCGTCTGTCTGCATGTGTGTCTGCATATCCTGAGGCAGATCTTACATAAATTTTGTTTTCTGGAATGTTTCTCAAAGCTTGTTTTGTTTGATGATATGACTCATTCTGGGTTGACTGCTCTAGCACAGCCTGGGTTTGTTACAAGATATGTGACAGTCTTCTCAGAGAGCACAGGACTAAGGCATGGGAAATAAAAATCTCACCGAACAGGTCTATATGGATTGATGAGCGATCCATGTTTCTGTGCAGTGACAAAGAATAGCTTATTCAGCAAGATAGTTGTTTTTAAAGAAGGGAGAGAGAGTAGCTGAGGTAAACGCTATCATCATTTTTTTCACATCTACTCTGGCTGTATGCATTTCCTTTCTCTGGTTTATATATATTCAGCATCTTATTTAAATAAGCTGTCAGCTTGTTGTAAGCTGCTCCCAGTTTGTTTACTGGTCCAGCTCCTTTTGACAGTTTGCATAAAGCATTTTACAATTATGTCCATTAAGCACTATTTTTCTTTCTGCCAGAGCCCTCCAGGAGGATGACTAAAGTCTACTCCAGACTTTTGTTTGGGGTTTATAAACCTGTATATGTGTGTGTGTGTGTGTGGGAGAGCACACTTATTTATTTCCATGTGTGTCTGTGTAAATATTCTTGCTCGAGTATGCATGTCGGCCTCATTGTGACTGCCGCAGGGCTGATAGCAGAGAGCAGGGTTGACAGTAGCTTCTCCTTAGCCTCGCCTGTAGACCTGGGAAGCCTCGATAAGACACCGGGACTCTGAAGCCTCTAAAGAGACACATCAGTGTGGAGAACAGAATGAAGAGATATGGAAGTGAGAAGGGGGAGGAGAAGGTTGAAGAGAAGAGGGGAGGAAGGTGGGGATTTAAAAAAAAAAAAAATCCCCCCCTGCCTTTTGGCAATGGTTCCCAATGAAGTTTTCTCCCTCTGCCATTACGTCAAAAATCCCCACAATCCTTTTAGTCACAGCGGGGATGGGAGAACCCTTAAAGCAAGTTAACCACATACACATGCATACGCATCACCTTTTTAAGGGTTCGTTTTTGTTAAAAATGGTGTGAGCTTGGTTAATTCTATCTGAAGGCTTCTTCCAGTTTTTCCAGCGGCAGTGTTACTCATACAATCTTTAAACTCTCAAAGATATCCCAAATTAGATATTTGTGGAACATTGAGGCTGAGGTTTTGATTCATATACCTGTTACATCGGATTAAATTTATTATTAACCCAGGTGCCATTGAGTGTTTTAAAGTCAGATATCATCTCAAAAGGTAGAAGGCAAAGTTCAGCTAAGAACTGCATTTTCAGCAGGGTACTTAAGTTGACAGAAGTCATCCATTTTTGAGAGACATCATCTTGAAACACCTGAAAACCTTTCAGAGACCTTTTCCAAAGTTTGCAAGATGAGGAGCTTCCTCCTGCAGGAAGCATTTTGACCTAAGAAAGTAAAAGCATGTCTTAAAAACAGCTCTAGGGTTTCAGCAGTTACCTCTCCGCTGTCTCTCACATCTCAGAGGGCTATCACGACTCGAGTGTGGAGACAGAAAAAGTTAAAGGTGATGATGATGGGTGCCTGGCTGCGTACGTGTGCATGTGAGCATGTAGACGTGTGTAGTACCTGTGTGAATGTGACGATGATGGGGCAAATGGTGGTGTGTTGGTATGTCTGTGTATATGAGCTTGTTTTCAGGTTAGAAGAACAGCTTGATGGATGGATGAAGGAGCCGGGGCAGGAGGGAGAGGCAGTAAAGGGGGCTGACAATGAAGATGAGAAACACCGGCTATGTTTTGATTTGGTCATGAAAGACGAAAGGGTGGCTGTGGAATCTGGATGACACCTGACACGTCTCTTTTGTACTACGTTTTTTCCCCCCTCTTTCTCTTTCTTCACTTTGGCTTCGTTTACTTTTCACACTTCAAGGATAAAGTACAATCAAAGCTTTCATACCCCACACCCCCCCACCCCTGGTGAGATGTTGAAAGAGAGAGAAGAATCTAGGCTACTGCATTAGGTTGAATAAGGTCTCTGATGTTATTTTTCAGAGATGAATTTTGTTTCAGGAATGTAGTGCTTTGTAACACACAGAAATCGCTTCTATATAGCAAAGACAAGAATGCGACCTCTGTTCTGAATTTGAGTTTATCTAATTACCGAAATGATTAACATGCTAACATCAGAGCATAGTGATTTAAATTGTCAAGCTGTCAAATACTCACGGGAGGTTCCTTGGTATTAGTTGGTATGTAAGGTGTAGTCTGTTTATGAGGGGTTCCACAAAGACCTTTATTGTATTCAAAAACATGCATTTTTTTCTGCAGACGAGTGGCTTCTTTGCATCATCTTTTATCACCATTCCTTCAACTACCTTTACAGTAGTTGTTCTCATCCTTAGGTATCATTGATAATTGGAAAGCACCAGCTACCCACAACCAATTAGCAGAGCCCCTTTACAGTGGTCACCTATTGTCTTGAAACTTTTTAGTCAAACCAGCTCTCAACAAGGTTTATGTATTTGATGTGAACTACTTTGGAAAAATTGCCAAAAAGCGGAGCTGCTGGACTGGTCCACTTTAATACAGCTAAGTGCTTGCTTCATTGAGGGCCGTCTTGGATATAAAATACTATAAAAGTATAGAGTACATCTCTGCATTTTATACTGGTGGACTATTCACACGTGTTTTAAAAGCAGCTCATGTTTTAGGTTATAGAAACCAAATAAAATGCATGTCTTATGCACAGCACTGCAGGGTAATTTTAAAAGTTGCGATTAATTACTGAGTTTCAATTCCATTTATTCTAATTCTGAATCTAAAATGCTTCAAATTATTTTATCTGCAGATCTGTGGCCACTCAAACTCTGCTGGCTTTTGTGATGTGGTTGCCCACTGGCATCAGTCTTGCTGCGCCTGTATGCTTAGCTCTTAGGTGGTGGCTCAAAAGAGTTTTTTGATGACATTGTAATTCCATTTGGAACTAACTTTGGCACACAGCTGAGGCGTCAGAAACTTTTAACTTTTGAAATGTGCCAATCAAAAGCACAGCATTAATGTTACTGTCCACTGCTTCTGCTGCAGAAAGCAGGTAGATACTACGACAGTTGAACCACAGTGTGCTAAAAGAGGAAAAGAAACATTTTAAGAGCAAAATCCATTGAGGTCAAAGCTCTTGCTAAAATGTTGCATTTTTAGCTCTGAATCAAACAAACTACATGAACTCTATTTCACAGCTGAATACCATGTAAGTTCGATAACCTTAAAGAAGAAAAAAACTTGTTACCTCAAAATCCATCTATTCTGGGGCTTTTGGTGAACCTCAATGGATGTTTTAAAACTGAAGATTTTCAAATACTCTCTTCTTGTTTGTTGGTGTTCAAAATGATAAGTGCTCTGGTTGAATACTCATGACAACTGCATTAACACAGCAGAGGAAAACCATCCACCTAATGGCGCCCCTGTGGTGTTATGGTGATAAAGTTGATGTTAATTATAGGTCAACTGCTGTGCCTAATGTCAGACAAACTTCCTCACAGACCAAAAACAAAACCTTCAGATTTCCAGTCTTTTAGTTTGAAGACTAGGTTACATAACAGGAAAAACTCATGTTCCCAAATCCCAAAAATGACATACTTTCTCAAGATTATAAACACCCTTAAAGTTGAAAATACTCTTCTGGTTTTCTTGTTACTTTTGCACTAAAAAGGACTACTCTGGACTCTTCTAGTGTTTTACAAACTTTGCAGTGTAGCGTTTTAAACTGCCATGTGTTTAAAAAAATAGTTTCGTTTTGTAACTCCTTATAAAACCCAATAAAGTCAAAGTTTATTCCCCCAAATTATCACTTTTCTCTTCCATTACACATCCAGGCCCTAAGTCAGTGTGACTCCCTGCTTTCACCTGGTTTAACAGCTCTGTGTCTGACTCTGACACCTCAGATATACAGCAGGCTAATAGGAGCTGATTGTTTCACTTTTTATAGAACTTCACAGCACAGGATGAGCTCATTATGTTATAATTCAGTCTGCTCGCTGCCAGTAATGGTCAGGTCTGCATGGTTCACTTCATTTTTTATTATCAGGCATGCTGACACACAGTAGAGATGTTTAAGAGGGAGCTATTACTTTATGAAAATGAATGTCAGAGTTTATCTGTGATGTAATAAGTCTTCAGGCTCTTCTTATGGGCAAAAGTTGAAGCTTGTTTTTTATTGTGATATACATGCAGTACATTAATAAGACATGGAACAGAGTGAGTAGGTATTTCATTACCATAAAATCCCAGATTCAATAACTTATGAGACAAAATTCGCAAGCTCAAAACCCCCAGACTTAAACAGACAATCCAGTTCTTGTTCCTCTTGCCATCACTTTACTTCAAGGTTTTGATGTCTGACTTCATAAAACTCTCTTAGGCAAGTTTGTTCGATGCACAAAGAAAATGGGACTCAGTCTACACTCCATGCAATTGCACAACTCAAGATACTCAAGAGGATGATGACAAAATGCAATAGCACAACTCAAGACAGAGTAGTGCACCGACATGTTTTGGTGGCATAAACTGTCAAATCCCAGCAGCAGCCATATTTGTGTGGTTTTCTTTGTGTGTCAAATTGACTGTTTTTGTGGTGATTGAACTTAAGTAAACTCTCTCTAGGGTTGGGAAATTGATTCCCATTTTATGAAAAACTTAACCAAACCCCAAAGACAAGCAATGAGTAGTCTTTGAGGAGGATGATGAGAAAAGGGATGGCCTGCAGCAGAACGATGTTCTCTACTATGAGGTTTTTTTTATCACCTTTGTTTAAATACTGAGAGCTAAGTTGTAGAAAAGTGCTCTAGCTCTTTAAATGTTACTGAGAATGGTATTGTGCCTTAGAGTAGTTGGACAGCCTCCCTCAGTAAGAGCTCTTCAGAGTGTCTGAGTGTGATACTGTATGCACTACTATTACTACTTTCATTCTGGTGAAGCAATAAACTTGGCTCTTTATTTCATTGTGTTTGACCATTCCTCTTAGCTTAGGAACCCATGTAATGTGAAACATTTCTGCAGAGAAAAAAAGTTGAATAGCACTGGTGTAAAAATATTCTCCTGTAAGGTTAATGTGCTTCAGTAAGCTTGAGTACAGATATCTGAATCCTCTCCGAATGAAGCATGCCTCATTAGTCTAGAGTACAGTATTCAGACCCTATAACTCCCAGCCAAAGTCAGCTCAAACTGCATGCATAATAAAAACCTTACCACCTCTTAGATAATCATTTTCGTTCCCATAAATTCAGATGAAAGACAAGGTGTCGGTTGCATAGGTGTCAGGTAAAGTGTGATGCATAATGCCATCACAGGGAAAGTGTATGTGACAATAACAACAGGGGAAATGAGTGTGAAAGACAAAAAGTTAATATACAGCTCTCTTTGGTTGCTTTCTATGCTTATGATTAAATTTGTCTGTTTCCATCGTTATATCTATGCAAAGGTCAAAGCAGTCTGGTTTTGTCACACTTTGCATCACAATCATTCAGAATCCAGGCAAAGAAGAAGTGACACACCAGATCAAACCTGCTTTATGTTAATATCTGGGAGTGTCATTGCAGCTCTCTCCTTAATTAAACATCTCAGAAAGGTTAGAATATTTAGTATTTTGCAGGTCAGAAACATAGGAACAAAGACACTTAAAAGTCACCAGACAAAGTTAAAGGTGAGAAAAGTTCCCCTCTCTCCCTGATGGAAGTGTCCTATTTCAGGTGGCTTTCCTAATTAAACGCTTCATCAAGTTGAGATTTGGTGTTTCCACAGAGAGTCAAGATATTTCCGCTTTCTTATGACAGGTAGTCACACTAATTAGGCCCCAGTAAATCTAAAGGTTAAAAACACTTCGGTGCAGTTTTTGACTTAAAGATTTGGACACGAAGAGGTGAAGGGCAGGTTAGCAGTGCAGGATTTTTTGCACACAATGTCCACATACATTTGGGGAATTAGCCTGAGAATCCTTAATCACAGTTTCTCTCAGAGGCTTTGTTTGGTCTTTTTTTTTAAACTCAGCCACTGCAGCAAAAGGCTAATTAGTCTTTTTTCCCCCTAAAACTTGCTTCTTGATCTTTGACTTTTGAGTCTAGGCAGGCAGAGGGGAGCTGCTGCAACCACACAACAGCCGGCTATGTTAAATGAACGTCAAATCATCTTAAGTGCATTTGTGCTGCAGTTTAAGGAGCTTATTATGCATAAAGTTTAGGATTTATAGCTTAAGCTTGACCTGCTCTGCCAGCAGGTTGACTTCTTCAGAAGCTGGTTCATTGTTCACCATACTGTCCTACTGTGTCTCCTCCCCCTTTAGCACCGAGCTAATTAAGAGGAGGGGAGTCTGGCTTTGTTGATGTGGGTGGTTCAGGGACTTATGGTGTTAGAAGGAAAAAGCCAAGGCCATCACCCATTCTCTAACTAATAAAATGAAACAGAGTCGGGCTTCTTTCTTTGAGGTAAATTTCAGGCTAATGCAGAAGATGGGCAGTGTTGTCAAAAACAGGGAGAGAAAGGGAACGAGTGGAATAAATACGGGGACAGACAGTCTGAGAAGTGACTTTATTTTGCACATTTACAGTGAGAGACATTCAGGAAGCCTTAATTGCAAATTTTATACCGTACATCGATTTTTATCTCTCCCCAAATTGAGTCCATCTTTTCCCCACCACTTATCTCTAACTCTGGTCTTTGCCTGCCCTTTAGACTGTGAAATGGAGAGTGGTAATTTCCCCCTGCTTCTCTCTGTATGTTAATGAAGCGCTAATCTGTTCCTGAGCGAGTGCCTTAATGAGGGCGACGTGCCCCTCGCTCAGCCGGCTAGCTCTCCCGTTAAGCAACCATTATGGAAATAGCTGGGTACTGCGCGCGTCGTCCTGGGACCGGACTGAAATGTATGCCTTATTTCCACTTTTAAAGCTTTCTTCTCTCCTCCTTAACAAGGCTGGGTGTTCCTCTGAGAGGAGCGAGCAGTAGATAAACAAACATGGTAATGACGAGCACGGGGAGAGGCTTCACACACTTTGAGGTCTGGTCGTTTTTCAGATGCTGGATGTTGGTTGGGATAAATAGGCCACCAAGGACAGATAGTTGGAAATGGAGAGTAAAGTGTGAGCCAACAATCAAACATCTTATATGCGCCCAAGTCATCTGATTTATTATAAATTAACATTATTGTTAGTGTTTTTTTCCGAGGTGTTTCTCTAAATATCTTATATGAGTGAAATGTCTGATGCAAGAAATTAAATTAATGGGATTATTGACATTATTTACCACCAGATTAGTGTACACCATTGATCATATCCTTGGATTCATAACGCCCGCTGATGACGGTTATACTTGACGGTATTTAGAGAAACTCCCTAACCAGATTAAAAGTAGGAACAGATGCTGCTCGGAGCTGAACACGTTTCAAAGAGTTGTATCAAAGGATATTATAGCTTTATTCATTCTGCATGTATCTAGGCCAGCCCAGCCCCTGCCACTCCCACAGACCACATATTAAGCGTGCTGCGGTGGGTGACTATGAAATGGATTAGCTTCTCTTGCTTGCATATCTCTTGAAATGAAATTGCTCATCTTTAAGGTTCTTTCTTTGTTCTGTTGCCTCGATTTGTTCCTCCATGTCTTTTTCTCTCTCTTCTCCTTCTTCTTTGTCCTGTGTTTTTGCACCGTACGACATTCACTCCTGTTTTTCATTTCTGAGTCACTTTGTTGAATAAATGTTGTAAAAGCAGATCAGCTGTGGACGGGCTCTTCTGTGGTTATCTCCCCTTCCTCTCAGAGATATTACCTGCTGCTAAGAGATGAACTGACATTCATCTTAAGCTGGCACTGAGCTGACTCATCTGGAGCTACTTCCTGTCATTGCAAAGCTTTTTGTGATATCCAATAAAACAGAACTAGTGTGTAAAACACACAAGTAGGAGCTTCAAAGGTGGAAGTATATTTTAGAAGAAACAAATGAAAGCTCAGCAGAAGTGTTTGAAATAAAAGTGAGCAGTTTAAGTGATGTTAGAAAGAGATGTATGAATTTTTTTTTTGTACTGTGCTACTCACATTACACAATTCACTACATGGGACTGAAACCTCGGGATTCCTCCTCAGATGATGAAAAGACATCAGAGTCTCCACTCAGATGAATCTTTTAGAGTTTGCTAAGCTTTAAAGACTCTCTGGAGGCTTTTGTTACAGGTTTTCAAGTTCATACATCAATGAAACTGTCTTGGACCACACCAGTTTGTCAGATTAGGATTGTCAGGCTTAGGTTGTTGGTGGATTGGTTTGATGTTGGCAAAGCTTAATGGTTTGTACTGCTTTCTCTTTTAGCCCCATATGGAGAGGTTTAAACAGAAATCCACAAGACCCCTTCATCTAACCCCTTTTATTATGACCAGTTATCAGTCATATGTCATGCTCCAGGCCCCGAAAAGGTGAATTATGCTCAAGTCTATTGTTGAATTCATGCCAGAGGGGAATTAAAATGATCTGCAATAGAAACTGCAGCCTGTATGTTTGAAATACAAAGTTATCTAAGTCTTAAGAAGTAGAAGTTTATAAGCCATCTGAGAGATGAAGAAAGTGCCCCAGATTTGCTTATTAAAAATTTACTGAGTGTTTTGTACATGGCATGGTATGTGTCAGGCTCTTCCTGCTGCCCATGACTCAGCTTTGGGTAATGTTGTGAGAGAAACTCACTGATGTAAAAGTTGGATTTAATAATATTTGCGAGAATGACCCTAGAAAAAAAATCACAGAAACAAAACCTGAAGGAATTTGTTTTAAACCTCATAGCTTAAAATTTGTATGATTGATTTCTGTTATGATCTTCAGGCACCAGAAACGTATTGACCACACCAATGAATCAAATCAATGACAGAGGTTCTTATTCCCCCCTTATTAGTTTAAGCTTCTATACTCTTGGATCATGGAGGAGCCATCGACCGCAGCATGTGGCGGATGACGCATTGCAGACGTGCCGACTCGAGGCCTGATCACAACCAGACCCTGTTTCTGTACAACACTGACCACAGCAGGGAGAGAGCGGTGAAGAGGAGCTGTCATATTCCCCCAAAGAAACAAGGGGTGGATTCCCATGTTATGGAATAATAATGTGGCTCTTCCTTGGCGGAGAGAAGTTTAAGGGTGCAAGTCACAGAGTGGGAGGAGGAGGAGGAGGAGGAGAGCGGGGCATACAACATTAGCCGTCAAAGTTCAGAAGTGTCTCTGCGACCGCAAGAAGCACTCCACTGCCTTTAACCCCATCAAAATGGCTTGTGTGCGTGCCTGTTTTTGTGCTCCTTTCTTGCATTAAAGTGTATGACATTAAAGTTTGGGTTGCTGAGCAGGGAGAAGCTTGCATGGAGGATGTGGCGGTGGTGCAGATAGTCCCAGTCATCGTTGGTTAACTGCTGAGGCCACTGAAGAGCACAGATGTTACCATGCTGTCTCTGATGCAAAACAAATACATGGGCTGTGCAAGACTTGAGCCAGAATTATCCCAACATTGCAGCTCATACAGGCTGAAACTGACTGACTGTAGATTCAAAAACCTCTGTTTCGAGGCCACTATAACATTTTATTTTCTGGTACATTGGCTGTTTTATTTAACTGCTTACATCCAACCGAGTTCTGGCCTGTAGACTATACCGTGTTTCAAAGCTTATGACTGAAGAACCACACGATCAAAATTCATTAGTGACACCTCATTTGAGGGTTTAAAACCTCTGAATCCAGAAAATGTTGTGTTTTAATATGTAGCTATTGTCCACATCAGGCTGAAACCTGATGAAACCCTTTTTTTCCCTTTATTTTTTTGTAACTTTTTTTGAAAATCACTCCTACATCTTTTGGGTGAAAATTGAGCTTTCTAGGTAAATCCTTGTAGGGGTTAGAGAGTTTTTAGTCTCCTCTGACTAAATACCAGGCAGAGTTGTACTCACTGTCCACTGTCCGTTCTTGGAAAACTGTGCAAACAAAACCAGCTTCGTCAGTGCTCAGTGTCCTCTTTTTCGTCAACTTTGCTCTCTGTGGGAAGGTTAGCCAAAAATCATGAAATTGCAGTTCCCAGTCACAGATTATACCTCTTCTGTTGAGCTTATGAGAGAGGTCTTGTCAATGATCTAAATGGCTACAGCTGGCTTTATGTGAACAGCAAGGGAATTGGCTGCTGTGAAAGTGACTGACAGGCCTCTTATCCAACAAAAAAACCCTCGAGTAGAGCTGTTACACAAGACTACCACGCACTATTGGCTAGTCAAGCAGGCACTTGTTGGCTATCACAAGCTGTCTTGGGATGAAAATTCATCCCCAGGAAAACTAAAACAAACACTCCCAGCTTTGCCAGATTCACAATGAGGAGGAAATGCTATAAGACTGCGGAGCTGCTGTTAATTATAAATACAGACATACAACAGACTTTATAGGAGAAATTTCACCACTTTGATTAATTTTATGAAACAGCTCTTTTGAAAAGTTTGAACTCTGGATTCTTCTTCGTGAAAGGAGAGTAAATATTCAGGGTACTGGCTATGAGTGTGCCGTAATGTTCCCCAAACAGGTAGGATGTTCTTGTTGCTGTGATTGCTACCCGAGTGATTCTTTCACTTTTTGTGTTTTGTTGGTTGAGAAAACTTTAAAACACACTTAGTGACCGAAATGTTAAGAATCTAAGCTTTTTAATGGAGTATAGCATCCTGAGGTTTGACAAAGGTGTAATTTTTTATAGCAATAGTCCTTTGAGTTGCTGGAAAAAAAACTTCTTTGTGCTGCGTTTTATTATCTTCTGAAATGCACATTCCACCATGCCTTTCTTGCACAAGTGACAGTGAAACTCTTTCACCACCTTATTTAAACATTTAGGAAAACCGTTTTATAGCTATTACAACATTCTGACTGACTCCTACTCCACGATTTGTGATCACATCAGTTGAATCACTTATCTCCCAGCGTTTTCACAGTTTCCCTTTGCTTCCTGTGAAATCTTCAAAGACTAACTGCAGTCTTCAGCCTTTTATCGGAAGTGTGTGTAGCTCACTGAATGGCATTCGTAGTGGGGTCAGAAGGGAACGTGGTTGACAGCGGCTGTGTGTTTTAAGACTAAACTGCTGGTGTTAGCTGACAGCGGACTTGAAAAGAGAGAGAGAGAAGACGGGGAAAGAATGAGAAAGGAAGAGAGACCTTGGATGTACTTGGTTTGAAAAAGAGAGGAGAAGAAGAAGCACAGTTCTGCAGTCAAACATTCTGCAAAATAAAACACATTAAAGTTCAGTGTGTGCCCATAAAAAATACTAAGTGTGGAACATAACAGTTTTAAAATTTAATTAGAATAGCTAATTACCAACTATAAGTCTTTTGCCTTTTTTTGCCTTTTTAATCATGTCCATTTTCATTTCAGCACAATACTGTTTGTCCTAAGAGGAACTGTCTACGTAAGAAAGAGAGAGAATTTTTTTAATGTTTCTGCCATGCTCAATAAAACAAGCAGAGCAGAATATTTTATTAAGAGAACAGTGAGGGGCATTCAAATGTTTATTTTTGTTGAGTCCCTGTGAGGGTGCCTTGGCTATTACTTATGAATGAACTTCTAAAACGCTTCAAAAGTCCCTTTATGACACAGCAAGGGGGCCATCAATTTAGAACAGCGAACATGTATCAAACTGAGTTTAATTTGGCACTGCCTTGATTGCAGGTAAAATTCAGTAATACATCCCCCTGCAGACAGGCTTTAAAGCTTGGTTTGAACTTTTATTTTTGCAATTGTACCACCCAAGAGCACTAGTTTTGTGTAAACCAAACAAAAAAGTGAGATTTTTAAGTTTACTGTAATATCCAGTCTGTGCAAACTTCTCATCTGTGATTTCATGAACAGAAGTTTGTTGTTAACAAATTGTGTCTCTGCGGCCCTGAAAAGACGAAGAGGGCAGTGCTTACGAGAAACAAGGATGTGAATGCAGTTTGTGTGTAAAAGTGCATGTGTGTGTGTCTATGTGTGTGTATTCAGGCATGTCTGTGGTTAGCCTGTGTCTGTATCTGTGTCCATGCTTCAGTGTGTTTCTGTCATTCTAGCTCAGTGAGTGGCCCACTGGGTGCAGACAATCCCCGGCTTTGTGTGTGTGTCCGGCTGCTGTGCTGTGTACTGTACTGAAAGGGCTCTGGGGAGCGAGGCGTGTGAAAATCCCACCCTTGCCCACCTAAAGGCTGTCAGCTCAATGTGTGTATATGTGTGTGTGTGTTGAAGGGAAGGACAGACAGAGAGGAAAAGAGTATTGTGTGTGTGTGTGTGTGTGTGTGTGTGCGTGTGTGTGTGTGTGTAGGGTGGGAAGTGGTGGGTGAACAAGGACACTCCATGCTGAAACAACTGCTCTCTGTGTTCAACAGTACAGAAAGTTTCTTTATTATTCTTTTATTGCATTAACAGGGCGACTCAGTGACCTGACAGATGACCCCCCCGTAGGGGTCACTCTGTTCTCTGACATACAGTGCCACTGTCACTGCCTGTCCATCCATCCATCTGTTTGTGTCTTGCTGTTCTTCTGAATCCCTCTCTAACCCTGAAGCATCATATTTTATCATCTGAATTCAGGCCAAATTCTATGGCAAAAAACATACATTTGACCATGACACACTGATTTGTGTACTCATGATGGTCTGATTTTCTGATAGAGGAAGTCGTTAATCCATCTTGAGTGAGTTCATGAGCTTTTGATATTAAAAAAGCTGGACTGCTGTGACGACAATCAGCATAAATGCCTTGAAGAATGTGTGTGGCATATTGTCATAAGGAGAGTTAAGTTGATATGGAGCATGTCAGTTATTAAAAACATTGTTTGAGCGCCATGTTGATGACAAATTTGAAGCAGGGAACCAAATTCTTGACTGAGTTTTTGAATTAGAAACTTGTTTTTCCTGAGGAGTCTTGACATGGCAGTAGATGTGCGGGTGTTTCCCACACTTCACATGATGCCCATTTATGTTGGGATCTTTTTTTTTTAATCCAAAAAATCTGATCATTACAATGATTGTTTGGTTACATCTGAGTTTTCACTGCTATGTAATCATGACTTAAGATTAGCAGTTCGATTAAGATCTGTGTGGCACATGCTATGTTATTTGTTAATAACATTTACTAGCATCCATTTTCTTTTCTTATTTTTATAATATATTTGTGATACCATGCTAGTTCCCAATCCTTTGATGCTTCCTGATAATTTTTGTTTGTAAAGATACTTGTATTCATTTCATTTTAAAATTAGAGAGTATTGTGTTTGACCCACAATTATTAGCTACAGAATTTCACCAGGTGAACTGTTGAAAGTATAAATAATTATCCCTTGGGAACCCCTTTTCTGGAATATCAACACAGAAAATAAAAGACACAATTAAATAAAACCTTCTTACCAGAAAACATTAATCATAAAGGTTTGTGAGAGCTTTTTGCAAGAAAATTGTCAACATGACTAATTGGAGTAAGAAAACCTGTGAGTGGACTCTGGTGTGTGAGGACGTAAAGCAAAGATCTGTGCTCATTTTCACTCCGATGTGTTAGCACCTCCAGAAAAAAAAATGTCACTACAAAGACTTGTAGTGTGTGACTCGTAGGAGTTTTCAGATGGTTTTAAATCAGATTGAAATAAACATGTTATTTTATACACCTGCTGCCACCTTGTTTCAAAAAGAATCTTGAAAAGAATTTCAATGCCAGAAATCACTTTTAATTGCACTTCAGGCATTTAAAGGGCACAGAGGGAAGTTTGCCAGCACTCACCCAAGTGCAGGAAAGAAAGAAATTGTATTCTTTAAGGACCATTTATACTCCCTTTACGTACAAAAATGTAAACATCCTTTTCAAACAATGTTGCTGTTAGTGCTTACATACTTCCATATGCTTCCTTTATGTCCGCATTGCTGTTTACTAACAGTCAAAAGTGAATGATAACAACACACTCAGAAACACAAACAAAAAACATTTATCCAGGTGAAGTAACATCATACAGATTTTTGAAGTGCCATACCAACTTACAAAGTTTTTCTTCAAAAAGTTCTGCCTTTGTTATTTCTTCTTCATGTCTTGCTGGAGCGTTGTGTAGTGTAGTAACAGCAGCACTGCCCCCATAGTTTCTGGGGGTACTGCTCTGTTTGGCAAATACAAGCGTTTTCTGTATCTGGATCCATATTTAACATTGAGCATTAGCAGGCCTTAGGTCCTCAGTGGTCACCAAATTCCCTCATCTCAACATTAAGCTGTATATTTTTTTTGTTTAAAAAGGTTAGCCAGCCCATAAAAGATGATGACATCTTTGTTCAAGAAAGATTCGAGCCATTCACCTTGTACGTGCCACAGCAAACTTCTCCTTGGGAGCTGTATGTTTTGTGCCATCTATGCTTTGAACACTGGAGCTCTTTTAAATATGTGCCTTCAGTCAATATGGAATTTTACAAGATCAAAAGCGAACACTGATCTCTATAACAGACATAGGAAGCCAGTCTTGTTCTTGTTTCCAGGTCTGATGGGTCTTTATTGTTGCTGCTCTGCCTTCCTCTCTCCCTGTCTCCTCCTGGTGATTAATGTATGAATAGATTCGTCACAGGTACATCATCATCAATAATTATAACACATGTTCATGCTGTACTGACTCGCTGAGTTGCATGAACAAACTCAAGAGGCGGATGTGGGAGCAGCACGCTCTGTTGGAGGCCTCGTCATGTTCCTATTGTGCCTGAACCACAACACAGGATGTGGTGGATTCTAATTGGGGAGGTGGATGGACAATGCAAGCGCACAAACAAATAATAGAGAAGCACACAAACTCATACTGCATACACAGGACATTGGCGACCTCAGCCTTAGGGGAAAACCAATAGGCAAAACAGCCATGGCTCTGTTCATCCCACCAGTGTGGATGTTATTTGTTTAACCTCAGCGGCTGCCTCCTGCTGCTCATAAATGTCAGACCCTGCTGTTGTTTGAGCGTTTGAAAGTCTTCAATAGAGGTGCTGTTTGTTTGTCATGTGTTTTTTGTTCACCACACACTTATTAGCTTCTGTCTTTGTTATAGCACCCACTTAGCACAGTGGGAAGTGTTCCCATTTCTGTGAAAGTTACTGTTAATTTTGTGTTCTACAAAAGAGTGTCTTCCGACCATCTCCATCTGTGGTATCTGTTTGGATGCTTGTTCATGTTCGTGGTCCAGTCACTCCAAGCATGTGGACTCAAACCCTGTCCCTTCCCTAACTGGTTGTCATTATTCATGTGGGGATAAAGAGAGAAGCAACGGCAAAGCTGACTCTTAATGAGTGTCAGCCTACAGCTGGACGGTCAGCCCGCTGATGGTCTGTTTTTAACAAGGAGTCACTTTATGCTCAGGGAAGAAGGAGCAGAGGTGAAGTCAGGGAGATAGAAGAACATCAAGGAGTGCATCAAGTTTGTCAGATGAGAGAAATAAAAAAAAACAGTACATCTCCTTTTCTGTTTTTGAATGGTATCGAACACCAACTTTCTCAAATTTAGAGTCAGTCATTGGATTTAGATGGTGCAAACTTTTAATTCCATGCCGTAAACCACAGAATATTACTCTTAAAAATCCTCAAACATCCTGGTTACTTTAGTCAACCTGGCTTTTGGACTGCTGCAGCAACAAAATAGTTTACTGTGGGGAGGGAAGCACAAGACGACCAGACACTCTGTGTGTTCATGTGTTCATAGTCTGTTGCCATTTTGCCACTTCGCAAATCATCACAACTTGTACCATGAATATGTTAAGAGAAATAAACTAATTCGAACGAAACCTTTTTTTTTTTTTGTGTCCCAGGAGAGAAACATAAAGATGGTTAAACTGGTTGTTAAACAGCCTCATGTGGACACTTTAGGAACTGCAACTTTTGTATTGGCTTTATTTCTCCTTGTCAAAGGCTGCTACTTAGTTCTTCTGCCTTGTTACCATTGTCTATTAGTCAATATCAATAAATGTAATTCTGTTTTGTAGATTTCGCTGTTGTAACCTCCAGTTTCTTCTTCTTTAAACTCTGCTGCCTTTTCCCCTGTGTTTTTGCCTTTTTGTCACTTGTATAGAATAAAAAAGACCTCTTTCTGTGCATTGGTTACAATCAAAGTCTTCCAGACTCTGTGATCAAATCCACATATCTAGCAAAGGTATTTTCCTCTCACAAAAGTCTAATATTAGAGAATAACAGATTTTTGCTATGAATAGCCTCTCAGTCTTGGCTATAGTCCTGTGATAAATACTTGATACGTCAGAGCCACTGCCGTAGTTTCATGATATTAACGATTAGTGTGAGGTGTGTGTACTTATGTTTGTGTATGATAATGTTTAAGTTTTTAGATGAGTGGGCCTCTGTGTCTGTGAATGTTGATTTCAGGCGCTTTTGTATCCGTGTGTGTGTCCAGGTGTGTTTTCAGGAATCCACCCTGCCAGGTCTTGAACCTCTTCCTCCTGCTGGATTCTGTCTGTGCAAAAATCAAAGTGAAATCTTTTGTTTGTTTATTGTTTTTCCTGCCTTGCTTTTCTTTTGATTGTTGTCAAAGTTCCCTCTGTCTTCTCTTGTGTTGCAGCACATACTCCACTCTCCTCTGCTGTTATTTACTCCCTGTGGTTTTCACAGTTTCGATTGAATGAGAGCATTATGAAAAACACTTTTGAGAAGGGAACAGAAAATAACGATGGATGAGGTATCCGCACTGATGGAATGTTCCGGGCCAGCTTGTTCCCCTGTGTTTTTTTCCCAAATCAGAGACGTTATAATGACACTGACATGCACTTTGGAGGCAGTGTACTGTACAGGAAGGGTTTTCCATCATGTTGTTTCTTGTATGCCATAAATCTGACAGAGCTCTGGAGGAAAACTTCTTTTCTCTTCTCCTTCTTTCTTCCTCTCATTATGTTTGGGAAAAGAGGACTATGTGTGCGTGGGCCTTTGTGTGTGTGTGTGTGTGTGTGTGTGTGTGTGTGTGTGTGTGTGCACATATATGCTTGTGCTCATTTCTGTTATAAATACCAGAAGTGATTGACAGTTTCTAGTGTTTAGCTCTGACAGCTCTTATTTGTTGTAGTCGAAAGGCTTTTAGTGAATGGCTGACGTTTTGAGGTTCTGTGTCTGTCACTGTGCGATACACAGAACTGTTGTGGATGTGGATACAGGTTCATTGTGCCCCCTTTTCAGCAGCAATGCACACTCCATATGTGGCCCCTGTGGGCTGTTATTCTGCACGGATCTGAGCTCATAGGGTCATGGGAAGATTAAACATGCTTGGATTTTAACGATGGATTTTGTCTTTGCTATTGTTGACTTGCATACTATCAAAAAGGGAAACCTAAAGTTAGAAACCTATTGAAGATTGACCTTGTGGTCCTATTTTATTGTTTAGCTGTTTTGTTGTTTTGTATCATCCAGTGAATACCAACCAATCCATAGTCGTAGGATAGATGATGTAACAAGTTGATCAGCTGTTCTGCATTTCATTTAAAGACATAACTTGTCACTTTTGACTTTAAAATTCAGAAAAGTAACATCCCAGCTGTTGTATATAGTGCCAAGTTGGGATTTACCCATCTACTGAATGCATGTTGTGTTGCATGTTTCAATTCTTAATGGATTTTCCTTGTCCTCATCTCAAAGCAGATGTTGGTGACGTTCACAATAGAAGTGGGCTGTTGATCAGTCAACTTGTTTTTTCTCATCTCCAAGTTCAATGCCAGCTGATAACAGCCACATCCACTTGGTGCATCTCTTTTTGTCTGTTTAGGGCTTTTAAATTAGCAATGGGCAGGATTGTCACGGCAAGTTTTGATTTAAAACACAAACACAGCAGGGTTTCATCTCTCCACAATAATTATTTTACATATGAAAAGATTTATTACTTCCTTGACTGGGATCATAAATACAGAAGTGTTGAAAATAAATGTTGCAATGTTTGGACTCAGTTACTGCAATTATGAGCCCATATTCATTAAGATGAATCCCTCGCAGGAAAAGTCTCTCCCTGTTTAATTTAGGACTACCTCTGTTGTGGAACAGTCACACAAGGAAATGAAATGTTTTCAGCAGCGGAAACTTTACACAACTCCTTAAACAGTAAAAATAGAAGCAATGTCTGAAAATATCTAGCGGCAGAGAAACTTAACTTCCAGCCACACAGATTCATTTAGAAACTCTAGCATACGAAGAGCTGAACTTGAAGCGACGATAACGAGTTCTCTCTCTGCTCTCATACATAGACGGGTGTAACGCATCGCCCAACATGTGAAAAAGCATTCGCAAGTGCATTCACAGAACAATACAGGTTTCAAGCAGCAACCTTTAAGGCAGTGTTCCTCTCACAGATGCTTCCAGTATTTTAACATTGATTCTCTCACCTGTCAGTTGAAGTTTAGTTGCAGCTACATCAATGTGGGAGAACACAGCTGTAATGAAGCACAAACAAAAAAAAGGATTATCTAGATCAAACCTTTCATTTCTGTTTCTGATCAAAGCAAAAAGCATTACACTTTAAAAAAGTGAAATCTATCTTCATGATACATCAGACATCTGTCTCTGAATGGAAAGAAAGATTTATTGATGAGTCAGAGAGAGGGGAAGCAAATGAACACATCAAAGCTTCAATATTTCGTTAATCTAAATGTTGTAACATCATAACTAAGTCTAAACTACTTAAATGTACTGACTCCCTCATGTAGTTTCTCTGAGTAACTTGAAACACGTTTCTATCTGCACTTATGGTTTTTAACAATGAAGAAGAAACGCTCATGATACCTGGCATGACATCATCAAATTGTGTCTTTTGTGGTTCTTTCAATCGAGAAACTGCTGGCCCTGGCGAAATCATCTTTTGTGTTCGATACACACAATTTGTCACAGCACCAGGTGTCTGAATAAAAGTCAAAGGTTTCAGACTCTCTATTATACTAACCATTTGTAGAAAAACCGCCATGAAAGAGAAAATACAGCCCCATCACTGCCTGGAGCTTCCATAGACAACAAAGGGTCACTTTTTCTTGATTGGAAAACTCTGGTGTTCACTCCTGCTCTGTCCCACTGTTGCTCGCTGTTCAGTGCAGCAAGTTCATTCTGACTTGCCTGGCCATGAGCACAAAATATCATGTGGAAAGAAAAATCATATAAAGAAAACTACAAAATTCTCAAAAATAAATGATGAATTCTGGATTGGCTTTTTGTGGCATAAAATCCAACCATGATTCATGTGCTAACATTCAGTATACAGAAATTACCAATCTGGTTGCTGATAATGTGTTTTACCAATATAGGTCATGAAGAAGACTCAGTGAAAGAGTGAGACCATTTCAGAAACCTCCAGAGTGCTTTTTCACATGCTTTTTGGTGAGTTTGTGTTGTGCGTAGATTCAAACAGTGGGAGAATAAATATGAATTCAATTGCAGAAAGAGCATGCAAACTTCAAAGTTAAGAGGCAAAAGTTCTGCTGGAGGGCATTGATTGACAAACTAAATTTTAATCCCCGCTTGCAGAAACTATTTGGACAAATCTATAAATAAGTGGCCTCTAGTTGATCTTGTTGAAAAATGAATTTTTTAACAGCAGTTATTGATATATTATTATATAAAGACAGTACAGACCAAAACAGTTGAGATGAGGTGCAAGTAAAAACAAGGTAAAAACTGGAAAAAAAATTGATGCAAGAGAACTATATGTGCTGAATTTGATGCTTGCAACAAATGTTTGGGCAGGGACGACAAGAAAAGTTGTAGACAAATAGAAAAGTTGTGTAATGTGATGGGATAAGGTTCAGCTCTTTGTTAGAGACTGTGTGAGCAAATAGTGAGCAGTTTCCAAATTATCTTTCTCAATGTTTATGAAAAGAGAATAAAGCAGCTTATGCTCAAGAAATGACTATTGTAATGGATTCTGATGTTTTGAACTATTTGAGGGTTAGTGATCATCATATGGTGATTGCCTTAGTTGACCATCCTTCCTCTGTTGATAAACTGCAGTCAGCAGACATTTTAGCTGTATTAAACATTACATTAAGTAGGATAAGTGTGCCATAATGAGAAGAAAGCTATTAATTAAACCCAGCATAATGCTCAGGCTAAACTGCCAGCTGTTATTCTCCTCAGATGAACCTTTAACCTGCCTCCATTTCCCATCTGCATTCCTCCTCCCCCTCCTTCCTCTTCACAATGAATCAGAAGGATGCAACCTCACCACTGATGATGAGGCACAGACAGATGGACAGAAACACTCGCAGTACAAAAAAAGAGGCAGCACACCTGTAGCACCAAAGAAAAACAAGAAAAATCTTTATTGAGACATTAAAAGAAGGTGTTTTGACAGCACAGCTGCCTTTGTCACAGTATCTGTTTTTAGTGACAGACAGCTACGCAGCTGAACAAACACACTTGCTCACACATACGTCATAAAGCCCACCAAACACGTTCTTATAGATGAGCAAAGAAGCTCTTATTGACTCAATGTCTCAAAAAAGTGTTCACCTTTTTCACAGCAGAAGGTAGTCACAAAAAAGGTTAAAAAAACAAAATACTTTTTCTGGAAAGTGCTCCCAACGATCTCTAGCCACAGTTTTATTTATGCACTCAAATCTCTGTCTAAATGACAGGCAACCCTCATAAACTTACCCCTGGTGATCATCCTTCAGCTAGATGGCAGAATGAAGCTTCGACAGCTCTGTGAATCTTGTGCAAGTTTTCTCGCACGAATACAGAAAGGACAGGAAGACAGGTTGGCAGACGTATGAATTCTAAGCTAACTGACAAACAGTAATGACACATATTCTACGGTTTCTGTTTGCTGACCGACAGATACTAAGAAGAAGCCAAGCGTGCAGACAAGTTGATGGATAAGATAGAGAGATAGCTAGGCTGTCACTCAGTCATTATGACTTGTAGAGTTGAGTCATGGCAGCTAAAGAATGTGTGTTGTCAACTTTTTTTGCTAAACTACCAATATTAAGGGTGCATGATGAAGCCAGAAACAAAGAGTGCGTGCCTTTTAGTGTGTAAAAGCATCAAAGGGAAGGCTGTTTTTGTTTTTACAGTGTATGTGTGTCGTGGGTTGAAGGGATAAAGGGTTGCGAAAATCTGACAGCTTAGCCTCCTGTGCATTCCTTCCTTCTATCTATCTCTTTGTCGTTTACTGTCAAGATTTCTCTCCGTCAGGCAAAAGTCAAGGACCAGGCAGCAGCAGGGAGCGCCAATTGGACAAACTGTCATCGGGCTCATAGTCACAGAAGACATAATGTAGCAGAGCCACAGAGGACACATAATATACCATATCCTCTGGCTGCAGAGCTCTTGAGCTGGCAAAGTTACAGTAACCCTCTCTTTTGATGCTGATTTAATGCTGTGCTGGTGTCATTTAAAAAGAAGCAGAAAAGCGTTTTAGTTTAGCTGAGGATGAGCTGCAGCACATTTTGTGCATTTCCAGGAGACGACTAATTGTGGTTGGATAAATATTGTTGCAATCAAAATACTTAGAACTGCCAGAGGCTGTGGATATATTACATGCATCTGAACATTTACGACATTTGTGTTTCTGTGTGGGCCATGTGGCTTAAGGAAAATTAGCATGCGTCACTCTTTCTGTAACAACAATAGGGCATGTTTTTCTCCTCATAGTCAACATGGTTTTGCCTGCATATAAACACCTGATGTGAATGTGATGTAATTTCTGAATAAAGAGACCAGCCAGAGGCCAAAAGAGCTCTACATGGACACAAAATAAAGGTAGAAAAGAAGACAAACATACTCATACATCATTTAAATACCTGTCTGTTTTTTCAGTCCTGACACAAGCTTGGGGAGCTTTTATGTAAGCTTGCATTTTTAGAAAGAAATCATAGCTAAAGAAAGACATAATAGAAGTTTAGAGTAGGAAGGGACAAAATGTTTTAGGAACTGTTTCATCAAGGCTCCACAAACCTCCTTCCCTCTGATAGACCAGCCCTTTGGGGCAGACCTTGGTGTTTGAGGCCCATCTCAACAGCATGTCATGAAGATAGACTGTAAAAACATGGAAGTGAGGTCTCTAGAAACTGCCCCCACCCTGGTGACAAGTTGCAGTACAGGTCAAAGATGCCTTCTTACCATATGCTGGGTTGATATGGAAACAGTGTTTGCTGTATTGTGTTCAACCCTTCTTTTTTCTGAAAAGTTGTTCTTCATCAATAATTAGACATGTGTTTCATGATGATTTTCTGTTCTTGTAGAGGTTTTTTGGGAGTGGTAAGATATGTCAGGAATGGGAAAACAGAAAACAGACTAAACTTTCAAAAGAAAAAAAAAAGTTTTTGTCACCCAGCTTCATCCTTTACTGCACAGACATAAGCTGCAAAAGTCCCTATGGTTTGAACTATGCAGAGTGGCAGCCCCTCTGAAGAGGTTCTTACAGGAGAAGGGAGAGAGGTCTGTTCTGTCTGTTCTCTTTATTGTCACTGTCAGTGTTATGAGCCCTCTAAGTTTTGCAGCGTCATCACTGACGGGTCTCCCTACATTAAACTCACCAGCTGAGAAGATAGAATTGAGAGTGAAGGGGTTGCATTTTTTTCCATTCTCCCAGATATCTCCATGTTGTGAACACTTTCATTTTCATAAAATGTGTTGAGGCATTGTCTCAGAGACAAACATGTTCACTGCATGAACCAGTCTGAAAAGCTCTTAATTAACTGACTGTTATTTAGTGTTTGGAGAATGTGTCTTTTATCTCTGTATCCACCTGCAGTTTCCTCCTCAGCTTGAAGAACTCTTGAGCCTCTTGAAAGTCCTCCTCACTGCTAATGACAGTTTTTCACTTTAGGAGCTCTTCTAAGGACCGAGATGCTGTGGGACTTACCTTTGTCTTTACTTGAATCCAATCTAAACTTTAAAATGCTATGATTTTAAAAGGTTTTATTAATTTCATCAAAAGAATGAAGTTGTATGAATCTGGCCCCTGGTCTTATTGTATGCCTGTTTTTGGCTAAATCCGTTAACAAACTTTTTCTGCCCTTCTGTCTTAGTTAGGTTTTTCTTGACAATTAATTTTAAATCAAAAAGAATAATAATGCTTTATATAATCACTTCAACTTGAGTTATAAGGCCAGTCTGAAATGTTTTAAGTTGCAGAGGAGCAGCTAAATTATGTAACATGATTACTTTTGACTGACTTTTTTTTTTCATCATAGACTTTTTAAGAAATTAGTGTTTTCTTAAATGTTTGATCTAGCTGATCAAAACCTTGCCAAAGAGAAACTGTTGACTGTTTTGACATTATCACATGACTTATTAAACACTAGAAGCATGGCATATGCCTTACACTTGTTCTGATCAAATGCATTTGTTCATAAATGTAATACCACAAAACAAATCTTGGCAACAAAAAAAAACAAAAAACACTGGAACAGATTGTGACAGCAGCACTGTGCCGACACACTCACACAAGGTAATAAAAGTTCAAGTTCCTGTGGGACATCAGCAGAACTTTCTTCTGTTTAGCTTATCTCTGTATTTAAAAAGTCAAACAGGTCTGTCTGGACCCTGATTTTATCTATTGTCTGCTACCTTTTGTTAAACAACCACACCAACATATCCGTTTAACTCTTCCCCGAGCAGGGTTGTTAAAATAATTTGCGCCTCCTTAACCAGGAGAAACAGCCTCTATGGACAAAAGAAGTGATTAACAGCTTGTAGTGAAAGTTTGTCTGCATCATGTTTGGAAGGAAGCAAGTCGGAAAACCCATCTATTGGACTTTGAGAATACTGGAAAATGGCAGACAAGAAGATAAAGTGTATATAGTTTAATAGCCAAATATTATTATTTTTTTAAAAATCTGAAAGTTGTTAACTTAATTAAATGTTTCTCAAACTTCTATGTAATGAGACTTATAGAAGTAAAACAGAATTGCTGATAACAGTAATTGATTTATATATTAATAATTCACACTGTTTTTAGTATCCATATAATGATTTTAAAATGTAAAACTCAGGAGCTTATCAGCCTTACACAAATGTTCAAAATAACCTTTACTTCTTAAATTCTGCAGAAGATTGATTGGCACTTGCTGTCAGCAGCTGTTGAGTCTGATTTCCTTTACTCTGTGTCTCTGTATCTGGTGTGGTCTTTGGCATGCATATTTTAAGATGACTTCACCCCGCAGACAGTTTCATGCAGTTTCATTCTTTGTGTGAATTTATAGACAGCTTTGATGTTATGTTGTGTTTGAAGATACAAGACTGGATTGAAGACAAATTCTCTCTGTCAGTGAATTCTTGAGAGGTGATGTTTGATATGCCTTTAGTTGTTTGTTACAATGAAAGCTCTCTTGGGATTGTATATTTTTCTCACTTATGTTGTGTTTACAGACACTTTTTTCTTTCTTTCTTTCACTGTTCATCTCGTTTTTTCATACCTATATCTTACCTCCACACAATCAATGAAAAGTGTTAATTCACCCTCTGCAAAAAATCCTTTCTGGTACAAGCCCTTGAAGTCAAAGCTCTTCTATATAACATTGGTACAAATGAGTAATGAAAGGGGCCTATTAGCAACCAGCTAGCCCCATTCATAGGGACATCTTGTGCTAAGAGACACCTCTGCTTGATGCTGCACACCATGGTCTTATATAAGCTGTCATTACTGACACTTCCAACCACTTGATGGGATAAAAGCACCACTTGTTGAATGTGTCGTTCTCTTTTCGATTGGGGAAAAAAAATGCCTCACTGAGCTTGGAACAGAAAACCTCCTAAAGCTTAAAGTCATGAAATTGAACTCCTCCGAACATGAATGTAGCAGCAACAGGTTGTTCAGCTGAAGACACCAGGGGAAAGTGTTTTGCCATTTGGCTTTGGGCACTCGTTCTGTTTCCAGATGCTGCTGTTACTTGGGTTTTATCTGATGTCTGCACTGCATCACTTGGAGCATCTATTGACACAGATCAAAAAAGAGCGCCATTTATTGCTTTTTAGTGCGTTTGGCCTTCAAGCTGTAAAGAAATCACACCTGTGTGCTGGTACTAATGGAAGAAAAAATATTTAAAAACCAGACAAAGTAATTTTACTAAAGACCATGAATATGTGTGTCTTACCACCTGAAAATCTATCCATCTGGATAAAAAAACAATCTAAAGCAAAAACCACCAATTAAGAAAGGTGTTAAATATGTTTGCCAATCTAGTTTGCAGTGAGAGAGATATTAAGCTGTATAAGAGGAGGCTCAGGAGACTCTTGAAGTAAATGGATTTTTCTGTGTAGATCCATGTAACCTTTCCTAAGTGTTGGGTTTTTGTGATTATTTTGTAAGAGAAGACAGAGTCCAGCCCCTATAAAGATTTGCTCTTTATGTAAAATGTCTTGAGATTATATTTGTTAAGAATTGGCACTTTTTTACTTGATTCATTTCAATGATTGGTAAATCACTTTACTATATAGGTGTTGAATATCTCATGAAAAATGCTAACCCAGTGACAGGGCTAAAAAAAAAAGTAATTTTATCTTTATATCCAAGAATGGGACTAACCCCAGGAGGTGTTTGAATGAATTTTCTGAACTTTCTTTTTCCTGACTTAACCTCCCAATGCAAGCTTCACAGTCAGCTGTTGTCATGTCACAACACAATTCGTGTTGAATTTACAAATTAAACTTAAGCTTTGGCTCTTCTTTTTGTAAGGAACGTTCAATTCTGCTGAAACCACTGCTGATGTTGCTCAATACCAACCTTTTCATAGGTTGCCATTGTTTAGAGGCTTTTAATTGCCTCTTATTTCATGGCAGTTAAACAGTACAAGCTCTGATTGGTGTGGTCGTTCTCTGACAAGGAACAAGTGACCATAGATAGTATCATAAATAAATGGACGTGGTCTCTGTGAGAACACCTGAATTTTCCCAAAACAGAGTTTAAAAGCAAATAATCGACAGGGGGCATATTGAAACAAAGTGGGCTTTGATACCCCACATTAAAAACTGTAGGGCACCCATCTGTCAATCAGCTAAGCTGCAACTCCTGTTTGGTGAACTCATGCTTTAAACCTCCCTCGGTGGGTGTGGATAGAGAAGGAAGACATGTTTGTACCAGGCTGTAAACATATTAAGTTCTGCTCTGAAAGTGGACCCTTTGATGTGTATGTGTCCATATAGTTCCCAGTTCTTCCAGAGCAAGCCCCAAGTGGACTCTTGACAAACTATAGATTTTGGCACCTCTACTTTGCCTCATAAATTTAAACCGGGGGTTGCCACTCGGTAAACGGCCAGCCTCAAGTGGACACTGTAGGAACTGCAGTCCTCATTGGCTGAATTTTCCAAAAGGGTAGTTTTTCCTTCTTTGGGGTTTCCCTTCTTGAGAGATTATGCAGTAATCCAAACAGAGCTTCAGCCACAGTTATCTCTCACTCACTTTGTCAGCTCATCAAGGGAATTATGCATGTAACCTTGTTGAAAGTTATTGGGATTGCACAGAGGGCTGCAACAGAATATTTAGTCCCATTTACCAGCAGTTCCTAAAGGAGAAGCTGGAAGGCATTCTTAGAGTTCTTCTTTAAGGTTTGTTTTTCATTTTTTGTTTTGTTCTGTGCTGTGAATTGAAATTCCCAAAGTGTGTAGCCTATTTTGTAATGAAATGCTGACATGTAGCACATATGGAACACCAGATGAAGGCGAATTAATGATCGTCTTCGTGGGTTAATCCTGTTGTCTGTATCCTGACACACTGGATTTTGGCACTAAGACAGATAAGAAGTGTATGTTGTGTTGTGTATCAGTGTGTGTGTGTGTGTGTGTTTTTGTGTATGTATTTGCATATTTGCATATCGGTAGGATCAGGCTGTGATGATGAGGATGATACATCCTATCCCCATTAGTGTTAGCCTAGATCTGTCAGAGCCTTGTTGGGTTAGTGCCTGGCAAAATCTCAACCCTGAGGAACAATGAGAAGGGTTATATACACACACACACACACACACTTATTTCTTCTAAAAAGAAAAATGTTTCCGTGTCTTACACACTCACATCTATCCAGCTGTACCTGGAAGTGCTTGTCGCAACACTCTGTCAATCTCACTCTTTCAAGCACAAACACACACACGAAAACACACTTTCATCCTCAACTCCAAGCGTTAGAATCTAGGCTGTTGCCTTCAAGTTATTGTAGCACACTTCTGATAGAAATCTTGCTTCTCAAACTGCATTTTTGGTTGCCCCCTTTGTCACCTCTGGCAATAATAGAGTTTTCATTTTGCAGTCGAGTGTTTCTGTCATTTTCTTCAGTTCAGTTGCTGTGACACAAAACACACCAAAGACCATCAACCCAAACAAACTGATTATACAGCTCTGGTTCCCTCTCATTATAAAACTCTTTTCCATGGTGAGGATCAATAGGAAGACTGAGTTGTGCAAACAGAGAAATAGATCAGAGCTGTCGGAAGCACAGGGGGCGTCATCATTCAGTTATTTAACCGTGTTCCCAATTTTAATTTGAAATCAGATCATTTCCTGGCATTAAACTAGTTTATTGGAGAAATAATTAATCACCTAGTAGAACTTCTTTGAAGTGCATCTTTCTTTAATTGTATCTCATGTGGTAACAGCACTTTAATTCTTTATTTTATTACCTGTCTGCCCTTGTCATGCTCCCCCTCTGCTGTTGCTGAATTCAAGGCTGTCCTACATTCTCCTCATGTGGTGGAGCTGCTTCGATGAGAGCTAACATTTTCCCTCTGTGCTCTGCTTTATAGACTTTTAACGTTGCTTCTAATTAATATCTCTGTCATTAATTTGCTGTGACACATGGCCCACTCTACCCAACCACCCACCCAACAAACCGACCAACCAGGCAGGCAGTTAGAATCAAGCCCCAGAGCAGCGTTTAGTCTCCAAGCACCAAACTGCACGGGGGAGGGCTACTGTAGCGTACAATCCAACAATTCCTGTGGTTTTAGTGTCTATCTGTTTGTTGCCGAGCTTTTCTCCTCCATTTCTCCTTCTTTTCTCCCCCTAACCCTCTTCCCGGTTGGTTGAGAGAGCTTGCTGCCATTATCACGATGCTTTCTGATGACGCAAAGTGCACTTCTGTCAGATGCAAGTTTGCTCTATTCATTCTGAGCAACCTGTAATAATTTTACATATGTTACTGCTATTTCTTCAGTGATTGATGTCTCCATAAGGTCTTCTGCCATTACGTATAAGTGGTTACATTATTGTTCAGCCAGTGTTTCTGATAATGATAGTGATGTTGATGGATGCCCTTGGTTTCTCATGGTTTCTGAATGTACTTAAAGCTGCTGTCATCTTAGACGGAGGAAAAACAAACACATTTCTGAAGTCTCACCACAGAATTTATCATAAAAAAAATATTGTGAAACCTGATGAATATTGGAGTAGTGTTCACAGATCTAAATTACAAATTCCAGTTTTACAAGATGTGGTTCCTGCCCAATTGAATTAGTGTTAAAAAAGACTGCTTGACTTTCAATGGCATTGATTTAATCTCTGACTTTATTAGCGACTTTTTTTCTTGTCTCTTTGCATTTAATTTTTGTCATGAATCAGAAGTGGGCACCTTCAAGGGCAAGCTTGGCGAGCAGCTCTTTCACAGGACATTACAGGTTATGTTGGAATAAAAACATCTACCTCTACTCAGTATAATATGAGCAGTTTGTCCCTGGGCATAAGCAGAGAGTATTGTCTGACCCATCTGTCATCCCCCACTCTGGAGTTTGTGCAATTATTTTATGGTCTTCTTACCTTTTGCACACATTTATGTACTGTATTTTGTAGAACATCTGCAATATATGTGATGTGTAATTTACATATGTTGTTATTTGTGTATTTTACTGTGTAATTTTGTTGTTTTTTGAGTTTTTTTATGTCTTGGCAACCTGATTATTCAATTGAGAAGTGAAGTGTATCATACATTTCATGGCATCTCATCATGTTTCATTGTATTAGCCATATCTGACTGTATCACATCAAATTAAATAATTCTTTATCTAACCAGGTAAAGCCTGGTTGATATTAAAAGTTCTTTAAAAGGAGTGACCTGGCCCGGATGGCAGACTGAAGACGGTTACAGACAGTCCATTCACAGTCACATTCACAAATTGCGTTCTATGTATTGTCTGCAACAAATTGAATGATACGGCAAGATATCAATCATGTCATATTTTTTTCTTGTCCAATATCTATCCTATTGTATCACATTTAACATCGTACCATATTGTTTTAAATTGTAACATATTCGTCATATTGCATCATATCAATCGTTTGTATGGTATCATATGGTAGCATACCCTAACATATAGCTTTTATCATTTCATATCCTATCTCTACCTTTCCTATCCATTCTCGCACTGTCTCATATCTGCCAAAGAGTTTTGCACAACACTGTTTTTCACCAGTTTGTTGGTTTGTTTTTCATTTTTTCAGTCATCAGTCATGGTTTTGAGATATCCTTGGTTTTTTTCTGCAGCTCAAGACACTTCTGCAGATGACTCTTGTTACAAATCTGTCTTCAAAAATATGAACACTTAAGGAATCAAAACCCAATAAACAAACTTTGCCCCTGAAAACAAGCTGAGCAAATTAAATCAGCAGCTTAGCCTGTCACCTCTGCTGATACCTCGAGGCTTTTGAAAGGGTCAGTGTTATACTAGTTATCGTTATCGATTCAAAGAAGAGAAAGATGCTTTATAAACAACAGACATCTTAAATCATGTTTGCTTGGGTCAAATTATAGGTTTTAGTTGATATCATCTATGTGGAACAATGTATTCTGTCAAATTAGATGCTGAATTACTTTGGTCTCAATCCCTAAGCAAGCAAAACAGAAACTGATGGTTTCACTACTTTGTGGACATGGACTGGGGCTTTGGTGTATTTTTAAACTCTCTGATGGATAAAACTGAGAGAATAGTATGTACCGGCTAGAGAGCAGCAATAATTAATGAAGGTTTTTATAGAAAGCACAAGAGAAAATCTTGGTCATAGCTTTCTGCATGTGCTTTTTTTCAGCTTTTTTTATCCTTTGCTCCATTGATTTTGTACTCCTGGCCTTCCTTTTCTTCTTTTTTTGTTTGTTCCAGTTTCGCCCATGCCTCCAACCCAGTCGTCTTCTCTCTCTTTCTCTTTTTCTTTCTCCAGGTTCGAGAAAACGTCTTTGTTGATTTTAACCACCAGGAGCTACTTGAGTTCTACAACAAGGTCTGTCATTTTTTTCTAGCGTGTGTCAGAGCCTGCATGTGTGTGCGTGTGTGTGTGTTTGTGTGTGTGTGGGCACTAAACGTGTTTGTTCTACTCTGATGTCACATTGCATACATGTCTTGCTATTTCTTTGCTCGGCTCTCTCTTCCATTTCATCCTGATTGGCAGACATTGCCTTACAAAACCCATGTGCCAGCCTGTCTGCGTCATTCTTTGATGCAATTTGTTGCCTCTTTCTCTCTTATCTCTCCTGTTTTCTACCTTTACATGTGCGTGTGTGTGTGTGTTTGACTCTGTAAACAAGGTTTTTTCTCTGACACTCAACCTTGTCTCCTCTCTCTTTCAGCTGGAAGTTGTGCAAGGCCAGTTGGATTCCCTAACATGATGCCTGGTGCACTTTGTACAACCGCACACACACACACACACACACACACACACACACACACATACACACACACACACACACACACACAAAGATTCACACATTCTATCATTGTTATTGTTTTCACTGGCAGCTGTGCCCTCTGTTAGACGAAACAATACAGTTTGTTTTATGTTTGTTAGAAATACAGCTCCACTCCCCCAATGATTTTTTTTGTCCTTATGGCTTTTGGATTTCTCAAAATCCTGGCTCTTGCTCAACAACAATATGAGTTAATTTGACAAATGTGTACAAAGAATTGCCTTCATTTAGGAGTTGGCAGCAAAGTTGCTGTTGTCAAAGTAAATTTTACTGTAATGGGTTTTTGTGTAACATTTTTCCTACACTGCTCAATGTTTAACAGGATTGTAATGCAGCAAAATGTCTCATAATGTAAGAGAAAGTAATGAATGAAAATTAGTTGTCACTTTGAGTTGAAATAAATAGATTTTGTACCTTGGAGAATGAAAGAAGGTCCATGCCGTTTTAATAAAATGTGAAGTGGAGGTGAAATCCATCCAAGCTGTTGTTGTTTAGTGAAGGCTCATTATTTCTCATTAAGACAAACCTGGACTTCTGCTTTAACAGATGGGGGCTCTGGGAGACTCACTGCACGATCACACTCATTCATGGGTCTATGGGTAGAGGGGCGTATTGGATATATCTTCTGTGTATCCCATCCTGTCAATACATATGTGTGAGTGTGTTACGTCAGTTGTAGTATAATTCTAGTCTTCTGTTTTCTGAATCTACCCTCAAGAAACTGCTTCATTCCAGTGTGTTGTTTTTTTCCTCACAGCTCTACTTGTATTCTTCTGGTAAGATCTATTATTTTAGGTTTTCTTGATTGAAGTGAAGAAATTACACCTGAAAATGCACACTTAGAGCCTATTTCACAAAGGTCCCATGTAAAGAGTGCTACACTGCATGTTACTCTCAACATGTTACAAGATTTTGTGATAGCTTTAATTCCCTAGATGACAAAAAGTGCAAAGACTGTGGAGGGGACAGTATTGAAATTAGAGTTTTTGAATTTTTTCGGGTGGCCCCGAGGTGGCGCAGGGGTTGGTGTTGCTGCCTTCGGATCCAAGTTCAGGCAAGTTGGGTCTTCTTGTGTGGCATTTGCATGGGCACCCAGTGCAGGTGTGGGTTCTCTCTGGGGACTATGGCTTCCTCTCACAATCCAAAAATGCTCAGTTGGCCTGTAGGTGTACATAAAAGTTGGTCTATCCCCTGAGTGTACCCAACCTCTCACTCTAAGAGAGCTGGGATAGGCTCCAGTCACCCCTGACCCTGAACAGGATTAACAGTAGAAGATGACCCATTGCATCTTTGTCTGCTCCATGTCACTATAACAGCAGTAACCTTTATGCAACCCTGGGATCAGCACCTTCCTTTCATCAATATTACAAACAAAGAAAGTCACATTAATCAACTTTGATTGTATGCTTGGTAGATCACAAAGTAGGTGCTAGTTAGTCTATTTACACTTTCCAGGCAATGATTTCCTGTCTAAGATACAAGCTGATTAAAGATGATTGCTTTATTGAGGCAAATGTATAAAACAGGCCATAGAAGGTGCCGCACTCAGAGGGTGCTATAAGTGGATCAGCTTGCTTCTTTTTTTTTTTTTTTTGCAGAGACATATTTATACATCTTTTTTCCACACATGGACATGCAGTATATCAGGGTGTTAGAAGACATAATACACACTTAGTGTAGAGAAATAATAGTCGCTAGATCATAGAAAACTAGCTGCTCATTATTTAACTTATGCATTGGAAACATATTTTAATGCCAAACTTACAGAGTAATACAGCTGACTTTCAATTTTAAGAGATAGTGCAAAGAAAGTTGAATTGGAAACATAACACAAAAGTTAAAATCTTGAAGGCAGGTCACGGGCTTTTTGAGCACTGCTAAAGACTCTGATGCTTTCCAGTAGATTCATTTGGTTGGTATTTCTTTAAGCAGCAGTGGTTGAACATACAAGAGGGATTATAAAACTTTATGACCTGAGAACGTCTTGGTATTTGCAGGAGTGTGAGCTGGTGGAAAACCTTTTAAACCCACCGCTGAGAGAAACTGTCCAGGTTAGTGGTGGAAATCAATGCATCAAAGTTCTGAGATAAAACAGATTTTATCTTTTCTTTTAATTAAAGTAGCCCCTTTATCTCTGTCCTTAATGAATCCTGGAAATTGTTCACAAACTAAATTTTCTCTTAAAAAGCTGTGCCTGAGTCAGTTCAGTCATTGCTAACAACTTCCCCATGTGGCTGTGTTGCTTTTAACGTCTAACCTTATCAGGTGGCAAGCTGTGTTAATAGGATAATTGGCTTGTAGGGAGGACATAAAAACAAAAACACACACAAAACCAAACAGCAGAATCACTCCCACTTCCTCCCTTGTTAAATGGATGAATTCGCCACAGTGTTTTACTATGGGAACCTTCTCACAACTGGCACCCTTGGTGATACTTAAAATATCCAAATGTGTGTTACTCCAAGAAAAGAGACGACCAGTCTCCTCCTGCGTTTTAGATACTTTTTAGTGGAGATATAAGCTCACACAAAACAGAAAAGGAAAAAAATTATTACAAACCCCTCATGATGTGTGATATTTATAGAATAATATTTCAAAATGACACAGTGGATGACTGAAATGTCAAAAATCAGCCTGAATCACTTAAATCCTGCCTGTTTCCTCTTTTTTTCCCTTCTTCAACTTCAATTGAGAATTTTTGCCACCGTGTGAAAACGCCTGCAGCCGGAGGGAGCACCGTGTTCCACAGCATGGAGAACAGATGGCGCGGCCGAGCAGAGATGGCCGCCTGGTTAAAAAAATTGTAAAAAAAGAGGGGGAAAAACAGAGACTCACACACTGAGATTAGCAGAACACAGCACACAGAGTCCTGATGAGGGTGATATTGGGAGTTTGTGTGTCTGAGTGTGTGTATTTATGAGTGGTGAGCTGTGTCTTTGGGTGTACTTGTCAAAGCACTTTGCATCTCCAGGCGTGTGTGATGAGGCAAACTAAATACGGCTGGTCGACTCATTGCTGGGCTTGCAGAGCAGCTTGTTGGAGGGTAGCTGTGTTTTTCCGGCTTTAATAAGTGACCAGTGATCAGTACATGGCCGCAGAGCTCGGTTACAAATGTGTTTGCAAGAACAGTGTAACAGTGTCTTGTGTAGGTTTGAAGAAGTTACTGATGAATGTGAAATTCAGTGTCTCCTGTCAGTGTTGGTCACTTTTCCTCTGGACTTGTCTCTTCCACACTACTCACCTGGTTCACATAGTACCACAGAAGCTACTATTAAATTGCAAAATACATCTATTTTGAAATAAATTACCATAATTAAGTTTAACTGTGAATACATTAAACATGTTTAAGAAGGCTTTATTTTAAGCTGCAGAAAGTCAGCAAGAGGGGCTCTAAATATTTGGCCTCACTTTTAGTGAGCTGTCATGCCTCCCATGTTTAAAGGCAGACTATATGAATCACATAAAGTTAGTTTCTAAGTCAGGAGTAACACAGAACCAACAAAATATTTGGACGCAGTATTTTCTAACCTGAACCCCAAATGAAGCACAAAGAGTCTCAAGGAATCTTGCTGTTACCCATTTAGAGTATGGTCACACCTGAAAATGACATTAAAGCTCAGTGACAGTGACTCACAGGTTGCTCAGGGTCCACAGATGGATGGATGTGGTTCATTCAGTTTGAGGGAAAATGAAAATGAATGAAAAAAGGGATATATGAAATTGGATGCTTTCTCAATTTTAGACTCTGCAGTGCTTTTAAAGAAGACTGTTTGCACGGTTTGAAATTTACATGTCAAAGTTTACTCAAGTTGGAATCTATGTGAGGCTGGCACACAGGTGAGTTCGACAAGTCAATTATTCAGTCAAGGCAACTTTCCTGAAATGAACTCATAGAAGTCTAAAAACTAAAACCATTCACAGTATTGATATATTTTTGTAAAGCTTGATGTCTGAGTTAGTTTCATGGTAATTGCCAAAACTTGAGAAAGAAAGAAAAAAATAGAGGAGGTAATCACTAACCATTAACAAAAAGTTACTAAAGCACTATAAACTTTTTAAAGAGTTCTGCCCTTGAAGTTTTCCAAAGCTGCTAACCCACACGTCCTTCACAGCTTTAAATCCTGATTTATGCTTTTGCAATGGCTCTAAAGTATGGAGGTGGACCCTGTTGTGAGCACTACATTCCTGTGTGATGGAGTTGGAGCTGATAAAAGGTTGAGCAGCAGTTGATTAAACTGCAAGTTGTGCAAAAAAAGGAGAAGAAAGAAAAGAGAGGAGACATTGTAGGAGATGAAATAAACAGCATTTAATCATTGTGGGCAGTGATATATGAACTGTTGTAATTATAGGGCTTGCAGTCTGTGTTGTTTTGATTTGTAGCAACTTTTTGTGAGGGTACACACCAGGTGACATGCTCATGCCTCTGCCTTGATGCAGAGCTACATGAAAATATGTCCCATGATATTGTGGATTCAATGCTGAAGTATAAACAAAGCTTTAATTCTGATTTATTCTTCCACGTGAGACTAGGGAATATGCAAAGGATGGATGCAAAATCTTCTCTGTTCTTATAATGGCTGTCCTGCTTCAACCCCAGGTGTTTTATTTAACCTGCTCAGTGTCACTCTTCTCACTTAGCACCAGTTTCCTGAGATATATCCGTTGCAAATTCTCCTGAATAATTTCTGCTGCTTTCTTCACCAAACTTAAAAAAATACAGCTTCACATTTCTCCCTTGTTAGCGTTTCTTGCTGTAATTTTCCATCTCTGATCCAAACTGACATGTTCAACTGAGTTTATAGCCAGTATGAACAACATACGTTAGGTTAACAGCCCAGTAATTAACCTTTTGTGCTGCATGACTCCATTATCAGACTTCAGGTGCGTCTGTGGATTAAGCAGTCTTTTCCTTTGACGTAGAAAGCGTCTCACCTATATTGTCAGAACAGAGTGACAAAAACTTCTTAGTACTTTTCATTTATTCATTGACAAAAGCTATTCAGAAAAAATAGTTCAGTGTGAATAGATTTACTAAAGGACTTCATGCAAATGTTGTAAAAACCTCAGATCTCACTGGGAGCTCATGATACAAAAAGCTTTTTTAAAATTTGGTGTGAACATGTCCCCATGCTATTGACGAAACACAGAGCACATGTTTGAGTGCTTTTAAGAGCTCAGTGTGTGTATCAGTTTGTGTGGACTTCACATGTTGGTGTGCATGTCTGTACATGCAGTATTCTCCATCTGTGCCGCTACACTTATCTCTTGCCTGTATGACAGTAACTGCTCTTATAAAGACAAAAGAAGCACGATCATGAGTGTCTTTTGTGAGAGACAAACAACAGCTCAGAGTCATAACAATAGTATTAAGCTGTACAGATAGCACCAGTCTGCTTTTATTAGGGAAAACCCTTCACAATGGACAAGCGAGCCATCAGCAGCTAATAAAAAGTGAACAATAGCAGAGAGGCAGTGGCAGTAAATCTGTTTTGTGTCAGGAACAATTTTGCTCACCATTTTCTGTAACGTGCCTGGTTATTAAAATATTTATTACTGTGCTCTGTAGCAGAAAGAGGGACTGCATGAGAACATCGACTGAATAAAAATTTGACCACCCTGCGTCACCTTTGACAGAATTTTCCAATATGATTTATACTGTCTTTACAATCCAGTTAGAGCCGTTTTATGCTACTGACAAACAGAGAAAGGAAATAGTTATTATAAAACATTTCCATGGTTCACAGGTTTCCTGGAAACCAGTTTCATTTATGAACCATCTGACAGCTGAGCTCGTGTCCTGAAAAAAGTCATAGACCTGTATATGCACTGAGAAAAGGTTATTTGCTTTCAACGAAATGCTTTCAACTTTTTGCATGTTCTTCAATTTCATTGAACGTATCAACTCTTAAACTTTAAACTGGTTGTAATGACCCATTTGTATGAACTTTGCAGTATTTATTTGGTCATACATGAACATTTGGCAGAGGGAGTCAAAACCACTACATCGAGCAGTGAGCGATGATGCAATCTTCTGGGAACCACTCCCTTCACCCTCCATTAAGGAGCAGACTGTGACTGTGGTACTTGCAAGAAACGAGATAGGCCTAATCCAGAGCCAGTGTGTGGTTTCTGTTCTGGGCTGTTAGAGAGCCATGATGGAACAGAAAATCTCACTCAGACCCTAAGCTCCAAGTCCTGCAGTTTATGTTTAATGTCCTGAACAAGTCTTTATTTCTCCATCACTGGGTCCCTACAACCAAACCCACTTTTACTACTGTGTTGTGTAACCTGATTGGCAGTGGTCAGATTTAATTTAGGCATATGCAATACATCACTACACATTTTCAAACTTTGGGCTTGGGGAAGACATCAGATATCATATTTAGTCACCAGTCATTGACTTTTAAATGAAAATGGAAATGCAAGTAGCTTTTGAGTTCATCAAGTCAAAGTCAGAATCACAGAGGCTGGAGTCTCACTCAAGTCTAAGAAACAAAACTCAGCTCAGCATCACATGCAGCCATGTTCAGTTTCCCTCATTACAGACACAGATAAGGCTTTCTGTTTTAAACTATGAGTTGTTGTAAGCAAGAAGGGAATCTCCCACAAGAATACATGATGATACTTTTGCTGATCTGCTGCTTTTCTCGAGGCTTGAAAACATCATAATGTGTGACACACACTGTGACATCACATAATGTTTCCCAAAGTCCGATGGAAACGTTTTTCAAAAAGATGAGAAATGTGCTGTCAATAAAATGAGATTCCACTTTGATGGTCTGTTGTACTCAAATGGAGGATATGATACCCTCCATGAAGCAAGGATTCAGGCAGAGCTCAGGAGCTGTAGCTGGTGAGGTGAGCTGAAGGTGAGTGCATCGTTTGAACCGACAGGCAGTAGAGAGAAACGTTTTAAATTCGGTAGCAGCAGGATGATTGGTCAGTTGCAGTTGAGGCTGGTTGGTTTCATGTTTGGCTGATCACTGGAACAGGAAAAGACAGAAAGAGAGACATAAAAGGGAGAAAGGAACAGGTGATGTGACTGAAGTTTGACTCAAAATTGAACGACTGAACTTGTGGTGAGCTTCATCTCAAAAGTTCAAACCTCCCTTTAATGCTTTGGATGGGAAATGTTTGTATCAACTGTGTTGCAAACAAGATGCATTCCCTACCCCCAGATAAATCCCGCTTTCTCATCTCAGTAAATTGAATCTGGATTCAGCTGGTGTTGTAATAGCAAGTTCAGCTCATAAGTTAGGCAGAAGTAGGATAATAATAGTTTTATTAGAGTATTTTCCAGCCTAAGACCGGGCCTTCTGGTTTCACTAAAGGGTCCTCAAGCTACAGAGACATTTTAGCCAATTTGGCCCCTCAGAGCTTGTGGCAACATTTCAAGAAACCCCTCCACGCTGCCTTTGTGTCCAAAGTAAGGCCCATAAAGGCATGGTTCACCATCCACGATTTTATTTTGGTAGGAACCCAGTTTGCTTTTCCAGGCCAGTAACCTCAACCACATTAAGCAAATTTGGGGAACATTAGAATGCTGGTTGCTATCCAGAGCTCTTGTCCAACTTAAGTGCATGAACTCACAAATTCTCTTTTTGCCTGATGGGCACGTATTTCCACAGACATACTCTAAAAACTTCTAAAACCTTTTAAAATTGAAGTATGAAGCTCCTTATTTATGCTCATGGTTTTAAAAAGGTCTCCAACAAGCAAAGGTGTCACTTACTGTCAGACAACCATTCACCTTAGGCTTTATAGTACTTGTTTACATGATCTATGTCCATTTCAAAACATTCTGTTTTTGTAGTGTGATGAATTTCTTTATCAGCAAGCACCATCTAGTAATAATGAAAGCAGCAAACAGGAAACAAGAAGCCACCAGGGTTTTGCAAATCACTCTTTTTCGGGAGGGTCTTTAAAGACAATGTTAGAACTCGGGGAAAAAACAGGCTCTCACATCAGCACAACTTGTCCTCTGTCAAAACTGGAGAGCAGGGAACATTTATTCTGACATCATTTTTAGAGAACAAGAGGAACACAGGAGTGAAGAGTGTTATCCTGTTACACAGAATCAGAGTGTAATACTTTATCTTAACTTGGATGACTAAATAATTGAAACCTCAATTCACTTTGTACTTATAGTCTTCTTCAGTTCTTCGGCACTGAATCAGCTCTCTTCAAGGGGAGGGGGTTGGAAATGGGTTGGCACTGGAGTGATTGGTGTTAGAAATGGGAGTACCAACTTCTGAAATGCACAAGTGATCGAGTGGGAGATGAAAGTAACTCTTTTGGGCTTAAAATGCCATCTGAGCTCATGTTATCCTGCTACCAGATCATGTCTGTGATATTTTTGAAGCAATTTATTAACATGAAAAACAACACCTGCCCAACGAGCATGGATCAAGTCCAACTGACTAATAGCGTCTGTCTTTAAAATTTGTCAGTGTTTCAGTTAATTTTGTTCTGTAGTACTTTTTGTCACAAAAAATCTCATCCTGTTCTCGGTTAATTGTCAAACATGTCACTCAACATGAAATTTTGGCGTTGAAAACAGAGGGCCATTCTACTCCATCTGACAATTGCCCCGTGATAAACAACACTGATAGCAGTCTTTGCACCAGCAGCACCTACAATCTCATTTTGAGGCACTTCTGGCTTGTGCTCACTGTATTTGAGCTGCGAAAATTGTCCCATGACATTTACAATTCATCTATCAAGTGGACGTGTCATTCATTTATTATCTTATCTGCTTCATGTTGGTTCTCAGCAAAAAGAAATATGTAGTAATATCTGTTATAAACGATGGCAGATCTACACAGGAAAAAAATGATGGAAATGTGAGGATAGTTTCTACTCCATTCTTATTTTTTCTGCTGATAGATTTTACATTAGATATGCTCTGGACATGCTGATATAGCCAATATATATCTATATATATTGGATAGTAAAGGATGAAAAGAGCAGTGATGGTAGACAAAGGCCATAACAGATATTTCTCAGGACTAGAAGACGGTGGCTTTGTATAGGAATTGGTGTTGTAAAATTCAAAAATGCAAAGCTGGGCCTCAGTCCAACTGGTTGTTAACTGGAAATTTTTCTGACACCTCCTCTCCATTTGATTATTTCGCACACTCTTTTCCAATCACATTCACTGTCTCCAAAGTTTCAGCCCTACTCTTTGCCCTGCACACAGTCGTATGCTATCACTCTTCATTTCATTGACAGGAGGTTTTGTCCGTTTCATAGTGCTGGTGGCAGTAAATTGGTCACATATCATGCCTCTGGGCTCCATCTCTCTCCACCTACATTTATTTATTCCAACAAAAGAGCCACATTAAATATTCCGTGTACCTCTCAGTTTGTTTTCCTTCATAAATGACCCTTCAGCATTCAGTCCCAATAACCCACCTGTGGTCACTACCCATACAAACAAATCTTTTGCAAATTATCAGTTTCCATCCTTTTTTAAATTTGTATTCTTTTCAGCTATGTGCTCCTGCCTTTTTTCTTGCCCTCTGTTATTATCCTTGTAGAGCTGTGACTTGCTGCAGGGCACAGACAGAAACAGTTTTAACCTCACTGTCTTTCCTGCATGTTTATATCAAGGTTGCAGACTTGAATGGAATTCCATTTCATTTTCTCTGCAATGAACTGGGACACCAAACCTCTCCCTCAAACTTGTCTTCTTTTCTCAATCGTATTATCCAACCAACTCTTTCCCACAACTTTTTTAACTCAGACTTTACTATCTGTTCCACCCAGCCTCAAACCCTACTTGACCTGGCCGCCCCCAGTTCTTGGAGAGATAAAGACACTTCACCCCCAGCTCTTTAAAGCTTCTTTTCTTTCTGTATCTTCAGGTCCAAAGTCTTCATCTGGACAGGACTTATTATAACTCTTTCTGCCTCTGTCCTCTTCAGCCACACTGCCCTCTTTCTGTTGACCCTCAACTTTCAACACTTCTGCCTTTAAATTATGACATCCTCAAAAAGCTGGGATGTGTCTTTTCAGTTAGCTTTCTGGATCAACCCAAGATGTGACCACACGTGACATCTGCCAGCATTACAAATCTATTTCACTGAATTGCAAAACATGTCACCAGCGTCAGTCGTCATCTCATTAAGCAGAGGGCTGCTTCTAATTGTCAGTGGCGTTTTGCTTTGTGCTGCAGCATGTCTAAAATTAGCCCTTGCCTTTGTTTCCTCTGCCCCAGGAGTTGCTTGTCCATCTGCACATCAGTTGCAGTAAAGCTCCCTCAGTTCATGCATTCGCAAAAGCATGATTTATGAACATCAGTGAAAGTGAAGTTAATAAATTGATGTCATTTTAATCTATGCAACATGCTGCAAGAGCTCAATATGTTAAAGGGGACATTTATCTCCACTGGAATTCATGATGGGATGGCCCCAGCCCATTAACCTCCACTCATGTATCCTCCATATAACTGCCAACTTGTTTTCTAAACCACAAGCTCATTGATATTTTCATGGTGCAGGTATCTACAAGTTCCATTCATGATCATGCCTATGATATGAATTTGAACTTAAAGAGGATAGATCTTGGCAGGAGATCCATCACAGTTGGCAACGAGCACCTTTATTTCCTTGCCAAAGACTCTTTTGAGCCATATGGCATTACAAACCCAAACTGGGACCTTTTCATGGCAGACGAGCTTCCAAAGATGGTCTTATATTCTGAAGGACTGCAGCCAGAAAGTCCTGCATTAGGAAAAGTTTCCAGAAAATAAGCTCAGGAGACCAAATAAGCAAATGTGGTCTTCATGAATAAAGCATGGTATGAATCTCAGAGGTTTTAGCACGTAAACCAAAAACTTTTACCAGTCTGAGTGAAATAAACTTTGGATCAGCTTTGGATCTCAGGTGTATCAAAATGCAGTGATGGTGCAAAATGATAAATAGTATTCCACTTGTTCTGTCACTTGTTCCAGTGCTGCTAAGCTCCACAGTAACAGTTTTACTGACATCCCTACATCTGTCTTTTTGCAAATACTGACTGAACCTTGTACTGTGTGTACTCTACAAATGTCATCTCATCACTATTATATTTGCAGATCTGATAAATAATACCTCTGCAGCTCCCTTTTTCTTTATTCTTTTTTTAATCCTTTATCTTGCGTTTCTGCTTGGTGCTATCAAAGCTAGAAGCATCATTATTTCTTTGTTTTCTGTTGTCTCCTTTGTAAAAAGGCACTTTAATTCATTTTAAGCTTCAAAATTTTTCCAGCAACAGCTTTCTTCATAGGTAAAAATGACTGCAAATTAAATTGTCTTGATGCTGATAAAAGTTTTTTTGACATAAGCTTCTTAACATTTTGATTGATTTTCAAAGATTCTTCTTGCTTTTTGCATTTTAAATCATATAAATAGTTGTTGCAAGCCGACAATAAAGGATCTATTCAGTACAAAAGGAGAAGGACAAGCTACAAAACTAGCTAGCTGTCTGAAGCTGTCTGAGGCTGATGTATGGTAAAGGTGCATGTGGTCTAATTTAACTTTCACTAAACTTTGTTTTCCAGGTTATTTATTGTGCTGAACTTTGTACAGGGGCTCGATATTGATTTCCTTTGGGCCCCTACTTTGTTTCTTCCAGGCAAGAGGCAAGATGAAATTACTCTGATAGTAAGTCTATACTTTTGTGACTTTAGATTTTGTTACAAGTTTTCTTTCCCACAACCTCTATCTAACTCTCACTAATTATATCCATCTTTCTATCCAATATTGTGTCCTTACATCATGCGGCATGAATATTGGCTGTTATAATATCACAAAATCAGCCAGATTCCCACACTGATGTCTTTGACTGGAACCTTTATTGTAGTATGATGCACTCCCATGTCCATGTTGCACGTTACATGCTGCAATGGTAATGTGTTTTGGAGTCAATATGCAGTGATTTAGCTATCGAAGCCATGAACCTGATGTCACACCTCCCTTTTCTTTCATCAGCCCTCCTCCACTCTGCTTATTTGGTAAAGGTTAAAGCAGGAGAAGGTATGATCAGCAGAGCTGTCAATCATGACAGAGCATCCAATCCAATCCAAAGTTATTTATAAAGCACAATTAATAACAACAAAATGCTGACAAAAGTAATCTGTTTGAATGGAGGAGGCCTAAACTATAGTCAGACTTGTCAGGTAGAGATATCAGACCATATGCTTAAGGGAAGTTAGATGATTTTTATACTCTACTGACATTAACAGTAGCAAAGTTTAACATTTTCTAACATTTTGATCATTTTTTGAAGTAATGTTTAGTATGTGAAATCAACTGGACTCAAGCATCAGTATCTGTCTACCTGAGTTTGCTGAAGTTTTCTTTGCCCAGGCTCCACCATTACCTCCGCCAAGGCTTTGTCATTCAGAGGTCATCTCACTGCTGCTGTCCTGCTGTCCCCATAGTTTGAGGCAGATGCATCATTATCTCTTCAAACGACTTCCAGTCCTCACCTCCATCCATCTTTTTATTTTTTCCATCCCTCTTCCAAAACCCTTCCAGCAGTGACCATGATGTCTTCCTAAAACTCCTCATCTTTCTCTGTCTCTCTCTGTTTCTGCTCCCATGCTTTTTGTGCCGGTGCGGTTGGCAAAATAAACAGGCACACTCATTCAACTAGCGCCTCTCTGTTGGTCCGCTGCCCTAGGTGGCAGCGCTGGGCGCTCAGCCTCGTCTGGCTCAGTGTAGTCTGGTTTCCACTGTAGAGGCAAAGGAGACCTGCCAGGCCTTACTCATGATTCACATCGTTTGCTTTCCCATCATTCCCCAACATAATTTCTTTGAGTCATCTTTTCATCCTGCTGCCAGCGGAGATGCTTAGCCAGATGGGCAGATTTTCCAGTAAACAAGTTGCAGTTTTGATCTTGGGGTGTGATATTATGGAGTCGACCTTGGCGCAGGGATAGTGCACCTGGCCTACATCTACTGAGTTTGCCTCTGCAGCATAACACATGTTTGTTTTTCACTTTTTTTGTCTCTGATGTATAATAAATGCTGTTGGAGCAGGTTAGTCTGACAAACTGTGGTCTGCATCCATCAGCCTGATTCAGAAGTCTTGATACTGCATACCCCTTGACTTTACCTCCAGTGTGGGATTTTGTATGCACACACATGTTTTTTTGTATGTTCCAGTGCTGCATTGCACCACTTTCTTTTACTTCTTCTTATTTTATTCTTTTATGAATAGTTCATCTGTGAGTAATTTAAAGATTATAATGGTAAGTGTTGGGCTGAATAAATTTGAAGCTTGATCACATTGAAATCAATACTAGCGTTTATTTGTGACCAAATAAACTAAACAGACCAAACATTACTGCTCATTATTTTTTATATACAGTAAATATTGGTTTCTATAGCTGGTGCAAGTGAGGACAGGTTTGGTTAATATCAGAAAGAAAGTTATTACTTTGTCAAGGGGGGGTTGCTGAAATGAAGGTATGCCAAATAGATGTCACAAAAGTCTTAATTTGTTCGTGATACACATAATGCAGTGTTTTAGAGCTTATTATCACTATATTTGAAATGCTGACACAAAGGTACAGTTTGCAGGAATTTTCATCACAGTTTGTAAACATAACATTCAAACTGGGCTCCTTCTCCATGGCTCGGTACCAGCAGCAGTGCACTTGCACTGCCTCAGTAGCTATGTAAACATATGAACACTTGAACACATGAACATGTAAACACCAGCCAAGCGAGAACCTGCAGCACTGTGTTTTATATGGGAGAGACTCAAGAGCGGAACACCTGACTTGCTGCAGGTGAGGAAGGTGTCCTGCAATTGCTATATCATTCTTTCTCTGTGCCACAGCTACCATCGTAGCCACTTGGGATAGCTTCTCCCATACAGAGACATCAACATGCACAGTCACTTGGGTACTGGGTGTGCTGTGATTGGTTGAGGTCATCAGGCCTTCTCTCCATCCAGAAATGTCCCGAGGCAACCGAAACATCAACATACAGGCAGAGGAGGGGGTTGAGGCAGACACAGGCATTGACACACATGTATAGAGACTCATACGAGACAAGAGCAGGATTATTCTCGTAAAAGTTGACATTTTATATTTTAGGAAAACCCTGCTGACCCTACCTCCAACAAAACTTTAGGTTGAGAACAAAATCAAAGAGATGGAGTTGAGACCTCTTCACTTATAGATACAGTGCTTCCCATCAGTCAAGTCAGCCCTGCCTCTGATAATAAAACACTCATAACTTTCATATTTTCAAAACTATCAGGTCATGACACCGTCCAGTGTGTGCAATAAGAGAAATACCTGATTCAGACCGAATCAGATCAGAACATGTTGTAGGACAGCAATGTAACAAAAAATGTATGTTGTACAGACCAAGACATTATAGTCACACATAACTGAGACACTGTAAAGGAAGACAGAGTTTAACTGGCTCTGTCCAGCAAGTGTGTAATAAGTTCAAGGAAAGCTCACTTTAAAAAACTTGTTTTGTTTGTGTTTTTTATGGGGGAAGTCATGTTTTTGTCTACCACCTCATCTCTGAACATTCATTTGTAGTCAGAAACTGGAGAAACTGAGTTCTGAGCTGTCTGTGTCGACTGAAGACGTCTCTGGTGTGCAGCTGGCACCGCCAAGACCCAGCGGCACTGCTAACGTACACCAGCCTCCCTCTGTCTCCTCGGTCATTCTTTTATAACCTTCTTTTCCTCCAGTTGCTCTGCCTCTTTCTCTCACTCTCCTCACCCTCACTCCTCACAATCCTCCTCATGTATTGTCTTTGTCTCGCTCTCTCTGTCAATACTTGTGACATCAGCTCTGTTATTTGTTCTTCTGACTTGTCCTTTCTTTTCTTTTCTTTGCTCTCTTGATCATCTTTGTTCTCACTGTGGTAGATGTTTTGATAGTTTCTGTGTTGTGTTTCATTATTTGCAGTTCTGGTAAAGTTTCCTTTGTTATGATGTTTGGTGTTTTTGGGGGATTCTGGGCATCATGACAGGTAAGAATCGATCGCTGTCATGCTGGTTGAGGTCAGTTCATGTTGGCAGCTGCTGAAGAGTCATGCTCTTCATTATTTTTCACCTGATCATTTCTGGCTCTGTTGTTTTTGCCTGTAGTGATGTTTTTAATTGAAGCATTCACTACTAAATTTAGTCATTATATGGCTCATCTTCTATACACAACAGGAGAAAACACTCAGAAAACACTCATCTGGCAAAACACACTTTTTCCCATGTGTACGAGTCAAGTACAATAGAGGATTAGAGCCACATAAAAAATAGAAAATGTACAATATAGATCTCGTAGATTTACACAAATAAGGTCATAAATTTACAAGAATGAAACATAATTTTATGAGAATCAAGTCATGAATTAATGAGAATTAAGTCATGAATTTAAACAATAAAGTCATACGTTTATGAAAATAAAGTCATAAATTAACAAGAATAAGGACACACACTTACAAGAATAATTATGTCTATTTACCAGTATAAGTAAGGCCCTAATCCTAGATGATAAGCAATCATCAAGTATCTCCCTGGCTTTCTAAGTTGCTACTTAAGACTACAACCTACCAACCTACAAACTAAACTACTTTCTACTTTTAAAAAAAGGCAACAGCATTTTACTTTTTTATGACAACTTTATGGGATTGGATGGTCATCTTAAGCCTGTGTCAAACTCAGTGTTTCCAGGAGCCAGTTGCAGCTTTTTAAAAACTTTCTATCAAGATTTTTTCTGCAAAAACAATGACCACCTCATGAAGAATGACCATTTCTACATCATTGTTATTGCATTGATTTGCATTGATCTACTGAAGGCCCAGCTTTGTAATTGCTGTGTTTAGTGTGAGATGTGAGGTCTGACCCTTCCCTGACTCCTGTCCTGTTTTAGCTTAGTGGCTGTTTTTGTTGTTGTTGTTTTCATTGCTGCTTCCACCCCCCTGCCCTGTGATGTCCTACAGAAGGTGGTGCTGGGTGTGTACCTGCAGGGTGTCTGCAGCAGCAGTGTGGAGTAAACAGTCTCGACACAGATGGTGCAGCATGCCTCCACACATGGCAGGTTCACAGCCCGGGGAGCTTGCCACCATTTTTCTCCGGTCTTTCAGTCCTCTCTCTATCACTCTCTCTTTCTATCTGTTAGTGTCTGTCACTCTGTTTCTTTCTGTTTTGCACCTGCTGTCCCATTCTCCATTAGTTTTCTTTGTTTTCTGCCTCAGTGTTTGTCCATCTGACTGTGACTCTGTCTCTGTGCATCTCTTTCCTCGTGAGTGCCTGTGTGCTGTTTAATGCCAGCACCCTTAAAGTATCATTTCAGTTTTACAAAAGTTGTATTTTACTTTTAAACTTGTGTCAAGTTTTTAATTTGAGTGACAAAACTGTTTCCACTAAACCAGACACTTTTGGAAATTGCTACCACTTTATTTAAAGGTATGTTCAGTCATAACTGCATCTGAAATGTTGTCACTAAAATCAACTCTTGTTGCATTGGAAAAGTTGTTCCAGCCAGAACTTTGACAGTCAGTCCAATTTCCTGAAAAATCACATTTACTTACCTCAAATTGGATCTGCCAGTTATGTATTGATGAGAAACTTTAGTGCTGTCTGAATTTTTCCTCATGCCAAAATTCATGGCTGAATTTTTGAACCATACCAAAGTTGTCAGGATGAGTGTGCAAAGAGCTGAACAAGTGGATTGACAGCAATGTTCTTCAGTTGGAAAACAAGTCAACTTTGTGGATGTATAGCACTATTAAAAGAGATCTTTTGTTTCGGAAACAAAGTATTTTGGTTAAAGATGTTACCTGTTAATGCATCACTGTTCAAGTCCAGCAGGAAGGCTGTGTGCTTCTTTGCTGCCATAATTTCCCATCTCCCTTCTGTCTGTAACCTAATCCATAATTAAAAGAGTTCTCACACAGACAGCCTGCTTTAAGTAGATAAGGAGTCAAATTAAAAGAAGTTTTAAACTCTAATTTGTTAAAGCTCTCATGAGAAAGAAAAATATGTTACAAAGTCACAAATAACTCCACCAGTGGTTTTGCAACCAGTTGTGGATCTGGTCATTTTCAAATTAAAAAAGGCTGATAAAATGTAAAAGGACTTGTTACTTTATGCAAAACAGCCTAAATCTACATTATATCTATAAAAAAGTGGTTGAGGTTAAGTCGAGGTCAGCACCAAAGCATCCTGGGAGAAAGAATATCTCTAGCAATAAACACACACAACATAACTGGTTAAAATTTTTTCACAAAAACTGTATATCTCAAGTTCTATAATTTTGAGGTTTGTGCAAAACTCTCTGTCCTTACCTGATTTGTAACTTCTTTGTCAATTCAGCTTTTCCACAGTGATAGACCAACAAGAAAGGAAAATGAGGAGGTTGACGCTAGTTTGCTTTTACAGCATGATCAACAGGAAATATGCTGCTGGTTCACAGGCAGCTGGGTTATCCTTGGCTCACATTTACTTTTCACTTTATTTCGCATTTTCAAATATGAGGCATATGAAATATAAATTTAGAAATGTCTGGGAAAGCTAAAAACGTCCTGATCCCAATCCAATCCAGTTACACAAGTCTTCATTCTCTTGCTGAATTTTCCAAGATACGGACGGAGGGTGGTGTTTTCTTTTTATTGATTCCACTTTAGAGAACTCACAGTCGTGCTTTTTCCGCTCTGTTATGGAGGAGAGAAATAGAGGGATAGAATGATGAAATCAGAGAGCGGCAAGATATGAGTGAAAGAAGAGGATGAAAAGAGGAAAAATAGGACAGCGATGACTGACTGGAGCTGCCTTGTGGGGAGTTTGAAACTCGAGCTCGTCTGGTTCTGGGGCTAATCAGTCAATCCATATTTCAATCAACTTATAATGCAAGAGTCCCTTTTGTTCAAATTGAAATGCTGTTCAAAGTGCTTAACAGTGTTTGAAAGATATCTAAATAAGAATAATGACAATACATATAAAAAGCTTTTGAGTACGGACTGATAAGATAAGATAAGATAAGGTAAGGTAAGATACGATAGGAGTGAAATCATGATTACCTTTTTTTATATCTACGAGCTTGAACAAATGCTTTAATCAAAATGATATCTTCAATATTAAAATGTAAATTGTTAGAACCAATGCTAAAATGTGCTTTTGAAAAAACAGAGTAGGGAGAAAAAGTGAAGCCCCTGTTTTGACTGCCAAATTAGTTATTTACTTTCGTTCCTGAGCATCCAAAAATATGTTAATGGTTGCTTGTTTTTTCTGGACTTTTTTCTGGCTTCTTAGAGAATTCATGCTGGCTCAAATTTAGGGATAAAAATAAAAATATAAAATCAGTTTGAAATTCTTCACTCCTGTTCAAATGGTAGAGTGCAGAGATCTCACTGAGAAACAGAGTTTTATTCAAAGCACTTCATGATGCTGGGTGGTTTTCCCATGACTGTTAGTCTAATAAATGTATGAGCATACATAACTTTGCAATGTTTGATAGCGATCATTTATGTTTAAGAGAAACTTTCTGTTTTAAAAAATAAGATTTGAACCATTCAGCATTATTACCAGACTGGCTGCCACGTGATTGATCTGAACAAATTTGGTGATTATCAGTATCAAATGCAGCCCTTAGGTCAAGGAGTACCAGAATAGAAGGTTCACTGTTGTCAAGATTTGTTCAGATATTATCAATTACTTTTAAGATGTGTTGTGATGAGTTCTAAAACTTGACTGATCCAGTTCTTACTGGTGGTTGCATATAAAACGGTATTTAACGAAATGAAAACAATTTTCTATACAACCTCCTTTAAATGTGGGTGATTAGAAATTGGTCTATAATTACTAGTTGATAAAATGTCTAGGTTTCTTTTCTTAAAGAGGTTTAAACAAAGCAGTTTTGGGAGTGGTGGGAAAGACACCAAGCGGAAGAGAATAATTTAGAGTATGACTTCAGACACAGAATTTAAAACAGCTGTAAAGAAGGGAGGTAGGAATGGGATGGAGGGAACATGTAGAGGGTTTCAGCTCTGTCACCTTTTTCCTCGGTGATGAGGAAGTTCTGCTCCCCAGTTCAGTGAGCAAGGTACGCTACAAACCAATTCAGTCAATTCAGCACAGGTGTCCTGCTGGTATGGAGAGAGGGAATTAAGTTTTCTGTCAAGTGATGACTTCTCTTCCAGCAGAACTCGCCAAGTCTGATTATACGCTGTCAGGACAGAGCTTTTCATTTTGTTGTTGACGCTTTAACTAAGACAGTTGGAAAGATAAAATAATTTGACTGCCAAATCTCATTTGGGTCCAACTATGATTAATACAAAACAGTATGTGTTGTATTGTGTTTTATTAGGACATCTATTCTTCTGTAGGAGGGAACAAAATCCTTTGTGTTGATTTATTATGCACCAGCCTGGATTTTCAAAGTCTGCCCGGCTCAGAAAACACAGTCATCATATACAGAGTGACCTTGTTCTGATCTCTAACAAAGAGAATGAGCAATGAGATAAGCTGGTAGTTATTTATAAACAGAAGATGTATCACTTCAACTTTCAAAACATTGAATCATATGACGAATTGTTCTGTTACAGCCAGAAATCAGGGGTGGATCAAGGCCTGGGCAGGCATACCCCCTTTTTAAAACCCAAGCTATTGTGGACTATTTGTCAAAGGTGGGTCTAATGGTGACAAGAACTATAGACTTTGCTTCAATGGGCTGGAAACAGCTTTCTTTGTAGTGAAAGTAGCACATTTACTTTTCTTTGAGGCTTTTGTGTGGAACTTCCTGTTAGTGTCCATGTTGACACCCCCTGTCGACAAAGTGATAGTTTGAATCAGGTCTCCTTTGCAAGACATGTTGTGTTATCTCCATCTGTTTTTATTTGAAATGGCTTTTCTGGGTGAAGTACCCACCCATAACCATTACACTACAGGTACACATGGGTGACCAGGTATCAATGTAAAGAGATATTCCATATCTGCAAGCTTATTCAATATCAAGAAAAATATTTTACCCTTGCCCCTAAACTCAACTTATATCCTACAGGGGACCAAAAAAATGAGTGTATGTTCTTCTAAGTTTATTCAGTTCTATATGATTAAATCTTCACTTTTCTTCATGTATTTATTTATTGATTTATTTCCTTTTTTTTTTTGGCTTTCCACATTTTTAATAAATGAATGAAAGTATTAGTTATCGTCTGTTTCATAACCATCGAAAAGCTCCAAGCAGGAGCTTTGAAGTGTTCCTGTAGATGTGAAAGTGCTTAAAAAGAATTAAGTCTCGTGTGTAACATTTTTTTAAAGCAACGTTTCTTTACTTTTATGCCTTTTTCTAACCTGGATTAACTGGCATCCCTAATATTTTTTACTTCTCTTTCACTACTTTTACTTGAGCAAAAGAAAACCCATTCAAGCTTATTTTTCTACAAATTTTTAGTTTGATATTACATACATCAATGACCAAAAGTTTAAAGTTCTGTTAATCAACAGTATTCAGTCCCATATGAAGCAATGGAACCATGGGAACTGAGCAATTCAACACTTTTCAAATCAGAACGAACTTTTTCAGCTGCTCAGAGGGTTGACCTGGACCAAATGTGATCTAGTGCAGGAGCAGGTTGGTCCAGTCAACACAGAGTTGATGTGAAATGACAGATCAGAGGTCAGACCTGTAAACAACAGCAGAAAACCATTCGTTTCCTATAACCTGTCACTCCTCATCTGTGTTCAGCAATGCAGTGGTGCAACCCTGCAATACTTTGGATCAGACAAAACCCACCATCTGAAAAAAAAAACCTCTGTCATCAGAGGCAGTGACATTAAATGAAGCTCAGATGAAGACGGAGGAAGAGTGGATCCAGGGACAGCTGTGAAACTATTGTGAGGACCACAGTAATGCAATCTGACATGTCTTTATTTGTTCCTCACTATTCATCTGGCTTTATTTTCCCACTGCCTGTTGTTGTTTAGCTGCAGGTATCTTGAAGTGAAAATATTGTGGTAATATCACACTCCATCTTCACTGCTTCTTTTATTACGCAGAGGTGATAGTAAACAGCAATATGAAAAGACTGAGAGGCAGAAGTAAACCGATTTTTTTGGCGATGAAGATATTTCTAAGACATTGCAGTTTTATTAGGTTGTTTCAGCACGGTAAAATGATATGAAATATAGTTACAAATAAAGGTCAGGAGATAGATGTGTCACATTTGCTTATTCTTGAAAATCTTGGGAAAATATTGCTCCTTTGTTTAAAAGTGAAAAATAGATAAAAATAGTGCATGTTGAGTCTGGAGAGGATACCTTCAAATGTTTTTAAAGAGTTTCTCCTTTGGTCAGAAAAAATAAAATCAATCAATTTCCCTTTTTAAGACTAGTTGGTTACAGACATATTTAACTACAGAGGTCTAATTCAACAGTACTTCTTGTTACTTTGAAAAAACAACCACTTCATTACAGAGAGACTCCATCACAAGTTTTATAACGTGAGGAAAAGGCAAACAGTGGGAACAAGTTTTTTTTTATTTCATTGGAGTCACACCAGTAATAACTGCACCAGGCATACTTTGGCTTATTTGTCTCCTCATGAACCAATGCCTGTTTGCGACTTTGTTTTTGTTTGTTTGTATGAATGAAAAGCATTAAGGGGGCGAAGTCCCACATGTACTAATCCTGCCCGCCTCATTCATGTTTCATTACGACGCTCGGCCCTAAATTAGGACGGCTGCATCTTAAAACTCTTGGAAAAAGAGTAAGAAAGAGGAACATCTCATTCTTGGGACCTTCCTAATCCCTTTGACTGGTCTCTTCTACCCATCATCACACACATATACACACACACACACACACACACACACACACACAAACACACCCCGCATGGGCTGCCTCTTCAGTGCATTCTGCCCCCATCACATCCACATTATTGCACAGCAGCTAATCCTGTTTCCCAAATCCCAGTACCTTGGACTCCACTGAGAAAATCCTATTGGTGCAGCACATCTCTCCATATGCTGCAGCAAAGAGGAATTCACTGTCCTCCACACTGCCTTTGTCTCCTTCAAGCCTGCCTTCTTAATGTTTTCTCCTGTAAATCACCCCTTAAGTCCCTGCACCCCGTCCATAATCAACAATGTCTCCAGATTATTATAGCATGCATTGTTGTGAAGGAAATCTCAGGCAGAGACAAAAACACACACACAAAAGGAACATTTGCCCGCCCGCCTGCTTGCCATCCTGTTGTTTTGCTGTAACTAACTTAGTGGTTTATTTATTGCTCTTTTTGTTTATTGATAGAGTTAAAGTTAAGAATTCATGAGGCTGTATTCTTTGCAGGGAAACTCAAGTGTTTGTTACTGAGAGAGAAGAGAGAGGATGGGTTGTCAGATCACCTCCATCCAATCTGTACGGCTTACTTCATTATTAATTGTGTGACGTGTGTTAGACTTTGTGTAGGTGGTAGTGCACACGTCTGATAGTGTGTGTGTTTAAGATTGTGTGTGTGTGTGTGTGTGTGTGCGCGCGTGCAGGATTGTACTTCTGTCCAAATGTGTGATAACTGACAGGCTTTTCTCAGAAGCCAGATGATGCCCTCTTCACCGTGTGTAGCAAGGCAGCTGCTCCAAGGCTCCAGTGCCAACAGCGTGGATTAAGTTGCGCCTGTGTGTGTGAGTTTGTGTGTGTGTGTGTGATGGTTATTCGTGCTCTATGCTCAACTGAGGATCTGCAAGTGTTTTAGTGGCATCTTGGGACTAAGGTTGCATGTTTAGCCGTGTGCTGGCAATTAACCATCTGCCTCTCAGTGTATGTCTGTAGTTTTTGAGTGTTTCATATTTGTGTGTGTGTGTGTTTAGTGTTTTGTGTGTGTGTGTGTGTGAGTAGATTCTGGAGGGAGGCTCCTGTGGGCAGAGGGGCAGATTAAAGAGGTGTGCGTTTGCCGTGTAGAAGGAGAGCATGTGTGCTCTAATGAGATGGACAACAACACTTGGTAGGCCCCATGCTATTTCACACTGGGCTGGTGAACACTGTAGACACACACTCCAGTGCAGGATTAGTTTTACAAGTGGAGCAAGGTGAAGTCAGAGGTTCATGAACAAAACAGCTACCTAACCAGGATGAAGTACCTGTATTTTTCCACATTTCTAAAAAATGTACTTTACGGAGCATATATTAGAGTATGACCACTTTTATCCTCATTTCTTTCACAACAATATGTTGGGTGGTTGTGACTCAGCTGGGAGGTTGGTGGTTGATCCTGTCTCCCAGTGTCCTCATGCTAAAGTGTCCTCAGGCAACACACTAATCCAAATACAAACTGCGTAAAATGCGTATGAATGAAACAGGTGCGCTTGGTGTCTGTTTGTTATAGCTGGAGTCAGGGGGTGCTGAGACTCATCAACACAAACGATGGTTACCATGCAAATTCATGCCCATGAAGATTCTCATTCACACTCATATCAAAGCTCAGGCTTCGCATCTTTTCACAACTTTACCCGAAATGCAAAAAATACAGAGGACAAAAATCTGTGTTTACATGGAAATGCTGAGGGACTGAAAACGCTGTAGTAAGCATGCCGTGCCTGTAGTTGGGGATAAAAGTGTACGGGCCATGTACACAATGACTGTCTAGAGGCCCAAGAAAAGGTGAGCTGATCTTCTGGAGTATACAGTTGTGCCTAAAAGCTTACACCTCCCAGCAGATTTTTTGACTTTTTGGCCTTTTCTCAGAAAATTTGAATGATAACACAAAATCCTTTCTATCACTCATGGTTTGTGGTTGGGTGAAGACATTTATTGAAAAAAAAAAAAACTTTAATCTTTTCAAATCATAATGACAACAGAAACTTCGAAAATGACCCTGTTAAGAAGTTTACACAGCTCAGGTGGTTTTGGCCTGATAAATGAAGAAAAGTGAACACAAAAGTGTTTGAATGTCTACTAAAGGTAACCATCCTCACCTGTGATCTATTTGCTTGTAACCAGTGTGTGTGTATAGAAAATGAACAGGGTCAGTTTTGAAGTTTCTGTTGTCATTATGATTTAAAAAGAGTAAACACAGTTGTTTGTAAATAAATGTCTTTGCCCAACCTCTAACCATGAGTGACAGAAAGGTTTTTGTGTTACCATTCATATTTTCTGAGAAAAGGACGAAAAAATCAGAAAATTCTGCTGGAGGGGAGGTCGTAAACTTTTAGGCACAACTGTATTTTGAATGTGTCTTTGCTGATTGTAGAAATTGTGTAACAGATGCACATTTTCTTGAAAAATGGTTAGTAGATTCAGCAGCAATGCACAACACAGTAGTGTGCCATTGTTACTGTTTTTCTTGTCATCCTAGTCCAAACATGACCATGCCACAATTAAAGTGTCGTGCCCAAGCGCAAAGCAGAGCGTGATGTTAGGTTTTGAAAACTTGGGCTTACCATTTACATGACAACAGTGAAATAGAATTTCAGAAAAGAGAAATGTGTAAAGGAGAGGCTGGAATGCAACAATACCTTTGCATTTCATACTAAAACTGCTGTTGTGTAAGCTGCCCCTCAATCAGCACAGGGAACTTGGTATAGCTCTAAAAGATGTCCAACATCTTGAAGTCATAATGCTCTCAGCGTATTTGTAAGCCAGTTTGAGTTGCCTGAAAGACAAAAAAATTAGTTGATAACAGGGAAAAAATGTGCTGCTACTAATTAAAATGCTTTAACGCTCCGAGCAAACTTTAAAAAGAATCTATAGGTGATTTAGATTACTGTTTTAACAATTGATCCTCTTAGAGATTCCCCTCTCTGGATTTGAATAATCAGAGGACACAGTTACGCATTTTTTCAGTAAATTATAATGAAAATATAAAAGAGTAGGAGAGAAAAATAATGTTGCAACTTTGAAACATACTCGCACCTATGCAATGTGGACACATAAATACTCTCTTTCATTCAGCAACCTTGAGTCTGATCCTCTCTAACTTAGAGGTCTCTAATAAAAACAAGGGCAACAGATCTCATCGTATTATGACTCTCTCAGTGTGATAGATTCTCTGAGGAAAAACATAAACAGAGTTACTTCACTAACTTGTTGAGGCAAAAACATTCCCTTGGCCTTGGCAGCATTAATTAATTTGAGGGAATGTCAGCTGTGATGGAGGTATGAAAGCCTCACTGGTAGCTGTTGGTAAATTGGGGAAGATAAATGGACGCTGTAGCTAAATTACATCAGGCACACTTGGCTCCTCTGTCATTAGATCAAAGCAACACTTGCTGTTGTCAGCTATAATCAAGCCATCACTTCCTTTGCATTTGGTTGTTGCAGATTTATTATTTGAGAAAGGACCGCTCAGAGGCTGTGTGTTTGTATGTCTTCATCAAATACTAGTAAGAGGTGTTCTCAGAGCTTCATCCATCAGTGCTACCGTGCCGTGGCCCTCTTCTTGTCACAATATTTAGATGATCATGAGCTGTGTGATAGATGGTAAAAGCTGCTCTGCACTTGTTGTAAATGAGCTTGTCTCTGGGGAGTAAACATTACAGAGTCCCGCTTTGAATCCCTCTGTGTGTGTCTGTAAGAGTGCGTGTCTGATCGAATGTTTCAGACGCAGCCATTTGTTCTCTCAGGCTTAGCAGATGTGTGCCGTGCAAGTAACAGAGGGTTCATGATGATGAAAAACACTTTGCAACATGCATGATTACCACCCATTCAACCGGTGTGAACTCCTGTAATCGTGAGACCCATTGGCTAATGTGCAGCATGTGCAGGAGCCGTGTGTGAAACCCAAAGGAGGTGCACGCTGATGTGCCATTGTGTGTTTGCAAGTGTTGCAGACTCTGATCTCGGCTTTCATTATGTGGAGGAACTTCCAGGAGCCATGAATACTTGAACTTATATTTTCATACATTTTGCTTATTCAGAACTGGAAACTTTCCCACAGTTCAAGAGCGCTGTAACGTTTGAATTGCTGCAACTGCATCTCAGTGAAGATATAAAAGCCATACTGTAATGATCTTCAGTACATCCAGGCTGGTTGTACTTGAACATGTTGATTTGAGAACTGATCACATGAACATGCCGCTTTTGAACGTTTTTGATCTTCTGTTCCCAGACTTGCGAAAGAGGCCTCTGAAGAAAAAATGATGTCTGCGTGAGCTAGTTCACAAGATGTTGCAGTGATTTACTTGTTTGTTGTTGAGTAGCTACAGTCGAAACTAGATAAGCCTTGGTTCCTCTGATGTTAATGAGATTAAATGAAACTGTGTGAAACCCACAGTCAACGAAACAAGAAAGCACAGCTCTGTCTGAAACCTCAAATGTTCTTTTGAAATCTATCATGGTTATTTTCTACTTTTGGATGATGGTGTTTCTGCTTCTTCAGCGGGAACTGTATTTTAACAAGATTTTGAGTCAGCAGGGTCAACACGGTCCCTCAAGCTAAACGCTAACATCTGATGCCCACTCTGAATGGAAGGTCCTGTTTATACCCACTATTCACAATTTTAGGCGATCAAACCATGAGTGGACTGCTTTGAGTTGGAGTACTCGAGCCTGGTGATGAAATGTATCCTGAACAGGTCTCAGTCCCTATATGTAAACCAGGATGACTAAATGTCCTCTTTTTCCTGGACATGTCTTCCTTTTTGGTCGTAAAACTATGTCTGAGAGTTTTATAAATTTCCCCAAAATGTCTATGTTTTTATCATATTGTTCTACAAACTATTATTCTGATTCATCATCTGCTAAGAAGTTGTTGAGCAGGTTCAGACTGCTTGGCTGTGCTCTCAGACAGAAAAGGCTGAAGCGGAGATGTACTTTTACAGATAAACTGCATAAATATGGCAGAACCCCTCTTTTTGTCTTTTTTTTTTTGGCCCATATTGAGTCAAAGTATTGAGATGAAAAGTCAAGGGCATGTGATACAGACAGAGGTGCTTTTTCTCATGAAGTCTGCTGTCACTCTTGAGTTTTATAATTGACAAATGGAGTGTGTAAATCATCGTGAAACCGAAGTCTCTATTAACAGGGACAATTTTAATTTTGTTTTTTTGACATTGTGAAATAAGACTTAAGGGGATTCCTGTCATCTCTTACCGGAGATTGCAGCTTGGGAAGAACAGATCCATGTAAACATGCTTTTCTCCAGTGTCATCACCTTGTTGCATGATGAACTGCTCTTGGATCCCAGCTCTCTCCTGCTTTGGGATAATGTCTGGTCCTCATACCTCATCTGTACAGGTTTATGTTTTGTTGAAAAGTGAGATGTATTGTCATGAACAGCATGCATGCAACAGGTTTTTGCATCATGAGGAGCACTTTTACATCCCTCTGAGGTGTCCACTTCTAATTAAATGGCCCAGTAAACATGTTAACAGCAGGAATAAAAAAATGCCACAGAGTAAACTATTTTAATAATGTTGACTGGGAAGTAGACAAGCAAAGTCTTATTTTGGCATCTCCTGAGAGCCACTCGTGCATTAAAGGCATGGGGACGGTATAAAACTAATACACAGCTGTTGATGTTTCAAAGCTTTGGACACACTAACTCGACACTCCAGTGCCAGCATGTGTAAAAAGTGCTTGTTGGAAAAAGTACAGGACTTTTCATGTGTTGTGTAGTTCTGATTTGCAGTTTGTTATAATCCTCTTTGTTTGTGTTGATGGTGGTGGTAAAATGGGCACAGCTGAACAGCATTTGTCAGCTGAAATTACCCACAAACACAGCCAGAATAGCTGTAGGATGAGCTTAATCCAAAAAGACAAAAGAAAACAAGAACAATTTAGCATCTCTGAAATCAGCTCTCTCTCATTTCAAAACTTTAAAAATGGCTCAATCTCAGCCCTTCACATTCTTTGACACAGATCCAAACATTGCTCTCAGTTTGAGATGCTCTCATATTTTGCAGTGAGTCACATAAATGAATACAGTGAGGTTAGAAGTGCTTTGTATCATTTTTGGAGACATTTCTAACTCACTGAAGGCAAAAGTAAAATCTCTCCACTTTCTTCAGTAGGATGTTTCAGATGTGATGGAGCATGCTTCATGTCTTTTGAGTGCACCGTGTACTTCAGTGTCCTGCAGGTTTGATTCCAGCCCACAGACGTTGTTTCAAGTCTTTCTCTACCCATCTTCCCTGTCACTTCTTCCCTGAGCTGCCTGGTGTTCAAACACAGAAAACTCCCAATATTCTGTCTCCTGCTAGATAAAATCAGTTCAGTGTATCTGCTGCATGCAAACCCTTCCAGTCTGCTTTATTTGTAGGTCGTGATTCGTTTGTTGAAGAGCTAGTGCTTCTTTTTTTTTTTGATTGAAAAAATGTCAACAAGAAGGAGTCAAATAGGAGTCACAGCTTCATGTTTTATTCATTGTTGCTCCTCCGTTCGGCCGTGTTTCCACTTACAGTGCTGTTGTTGTTGTTGCTGTTGTCAGGAACATTTTAGAGAGCCGTCCATGCCGATCACTTTTTAGACCTTCACCATCTGCTGGAACAGTGATTGGAGGGATGGTCAGATATTTTTTGTCCCATGGGAGCGGAGACCCTCTTAGAGCTGAGGGGCTGCCTGCGAGGCACCCGAACCAGACAGTTTCACCAGACAGCCACCTCAGGCTAGTGTGTGACCTGTAACACATGCACAGCGTGGGCCATTCAGGCACTATTGATTCAAAACATAACACAGCATTTGCTTCCCAGGTTGTCAAAACAGGAATGTTGTTTATTTCCTTTGTATGGGCTTAAAAATCAATCCATGAGGATCCAATCATCAGTATTGTATATTATTGTACACTATTTCGGTTCAAATTTAACCTCACTGAGACGAATAAACTGTTTATTTAGAGTGTCCTGGTTTAGACCAGCAGCAATATATTCCAACAAGGTAACAGACATAAAACACACAATTAGGAACAACATGCCACAAATATGCGAAATATTTTGGATCCCACAACAGAAAGTCATCAGTCAAAGTATTTACTGGGAATGTATAGTCATTCACTGTCAGGCTGCATTTTTTTTCTTTTTTCTTCAAATCAAAACCTTATTGATTTTTTGTATGTCTTGAATTGTCACATAAAGTTAAATTTAGGCAAAAAGCTCTGTTGAACCAGGCCCCAAATGCGAACAAAAACCATATCAAGCACATAACATATGAATTTTAACATTAGAATTTTAAATATGGATGGTTTTGGTGTCTTTATCCTCTTGTTTCCACTCATGGCATCATTTTATTAAGAATACTGTAGATTTAACCCCCTGTGTCCCATTTCTAAATAAGCAATCACTGCATAAGATTGATCTTTTTGTACAAATATAATTCTGTGGAGATAATATAAGTAAAGGAGATGTGAATATTGTCTGCCCCTTAAACTAATGGCCTGTGAACTTTTTGCTTAAGTCAACAACATCCTGATTGAAAAGTTAATGCTGTTTTTACCTCAGTATTCTAATGGACTAAATCATGGGGTACTCTATTTAGTTCTGTTTATTTTGTTTTCTGAAATACTTGAAAATACGACTTGGGCCATTAGCTCAAGAGGGTGACAATTTATTTGCATATTTGAGGCTTAGAGACAGGGCTTTAGCTCCTTCTGTTTGTCGGTGACTTCCATCTTTAGGCTTTGTTATGCCTTTCAGAAAGAAGTGGCTGAGATGATATCAGTGTTTAATTTTTTCATGTCTAGTTTTTTGGGTCAATTAATTTGCTCAATTGTTTGCAAGGTTATCACACCAAACAAAAGAAAAGAAAAACATGGTTTTATGTTGGACTCTAATAGTTTACATGCAACTCCCCTCAGACAAGTAAGTGAATATTCATTAGATAGCAGCTTTCAAGAACAGACATTACAAAGTGCCTCAGATGAAAGCAGACATAGACAGATCAAAGATGGGCATATCTACACAAACAGCACTCGTCTGAACCAGCGTTGCTTAGTTCGAACATAATTTTTCATTTAGGATGGGGTTATTACACTATTTTCATCCACGTACTAACTGGGCCTGACCTTGCTTTGCAAGACTGGATAAGACTGGTTTGGAGAGTTAGGGCTCTTGGCTGGAGTTAATACATGATAACGTCATTTTAGTTCTTGTACCACATGCTACCAATATGGGCAGGGGTTACAGCTTGATTCTTACACCCAGCGCTAAGTGGGAGTAAAGTCCTTCACAAAACATCAGTCTTTAAAGATGGGGAAACTTCAGAATAAGATGGAGTTTTAAGGCCTCTTTTGAGTTGGCAGCATGTCCTCAGCAATAAATTACATCTACTTCAGTTTGATGGGCACTCTTGCTTTGATTTTTTTACAGGAAGAGAAAACTTGACTTGCATGGCAGCAGTTGTGGATGACAATTTCACTGTTTAAGACTAATGTATTATCATATTTGATCATATTTAGCATGCCTCTACTCTGCTGTTATTTAGATACGACAGATACTAATTAGTTCCAGCCTATGGTTAGTGTGCATTTTGCATCTGACAGAGTTTGTGCAACAGGCCACTGAGCTTTAGCCACTGTTTCAAGTGTTAACTACACATTTGTATTGCAGCAGGACATTATGAGAAACTCCTGTGTGAAGAATCTACAGGAGTAAGTGTTCAGCTGTTGCTCATGCATGAAGAAGCTTTATGAAGTCTGTTTTTTAGTGCGTTCTATTTCAGTCCCCTCAACAATAAATCCACTAAAGAAAAATTTAATGCAACATAAAGTCACATTGTGCCTAAATGACCTGGAAATATTGTATAAGTGTCATATTTGATAAATTGAGTCACACTGTATGTAAATTGATTATATAAGGTGAGATATATTGCCTGTTCTGTATATTAGAATATGGGATTACTAAAGGGTGACCAGTGAGGTCTGAGCTAATGTGGGTGTGTATTTTAGAGTGTGTGTGAAAGTGTGTGTACGTGTCTGTTCCATTAAGAGGTTCTGATGGTTTCACAGTAATCCAGCTTTTCCTCCACCATACGTCTCTATCGTGTGTGTGTGTGTGTGTGTGCGCGTGTGCGTGTGACTCTGTGTGTGTGTGTGTGTATGTGTGTGTGTTTCCCGGTGCCAGCTTTCTCCTTACTATCTCCACCAGCCAGGGAGACACTTAACATCTGGAGAGGGACCCAGGTATGGTGTGATAAAAGCCTCTGAGGGGAGAGCTAGAGAGAGGAAGTACAAGGTATGTGCGTGTGATGCAAAGTGAATTTGTGTGTGTGTGTGTGTGTGTGTTTGTGTGCAAGGGGGAGGGTGGACTTGCACTGAGATGTAGATGCAGGAAGACACAGAAAGAGGGTGAACAGAAAGGAGGTTAAAAAAGAAAGGCATCTTGCTAAGAGTGCTGTGCAGGAGCCAAACTGGTAACCCCTGGCGCCGTCAGAAACATTAAATGGATGAGGGCCAGCAGGCATGTAAATGGGCGGACAAGATGAAAGGCAGGGGGGATGGAGAGAGGTGAAACGAAAGAGGAGGAAGAAGGAGAAGAAAAAAAGGGGAGAGGAAGGTGAGCAGGAGACAGCCAAGAACAGCTGGGGAAAAGAGGAGGGATGAAGAGAGAGCAGATGACCCCTGGGGAGCCTCATCTCCCACATCAATTATGGAGGAAGTGTCAGTGTGTGTGTGCGTGTGCGTGCCTGCGTGTGTATGTGGGGAAGAAAAGAAGCAAGGAAACACTCTTACAGCCAGGAAAAAAATTCAACAAAGGTACCAGTGATGACTATCCCAACTCACCTCACACAGGCACAAACGCAGAGTTTTTCCATCAACAGGAACTTGAAATTTTTGGTAGCACTGCAGCAACTCTTTCCTTCTGATTGTCTCAAAACCAAATCGACAATGATTCTTTATCACATGCTGAAGCAGTTAATTTAACAGGTTCATTAAAGTGCTAGTTGGCTAACTGACGATGCAAGTACAGAACTGGCATTTATGATAGTGAGATGGCCACTGGGGTACCCCACCAGGGTCCAAGAAGGGCAATGGTCACTGGGAATAAAACATTATTTTAACCATGCATCATGGAAATGAATCTTCTACCCTTGTAAACCCTGCATATTGTACTTTAATTTGATGTCACATTTGTAAGGTACATGTATTTTGGGGATGAGCAGAAGACCTGAGTATTTGGGTTGTGCCAATGAAAAATTAGCCAAATTCTCTCTGCCATTGCCAAACATGTTATTCTGCTGTTGCTATTTAGTTGTTTTGAGTTTTGTCAAAAGTTATAAACTGTCTTCTGGCACCAAATCTCATCCAGCTTTATTGTGGCTGCTAGATGTATCACTGTCTACAGTGAAAAAGAGCAAAAAGAGTCTGTTTCTTGAGCATTTCATCTGACACGTACCCTACCACAGTGGTTGCAACCATTAAAAAAGACTGAAATGAAATGATCTTGTCCTTGATGATCTTGTCTGCTTTCATGGTTAAGTTAAAGGTATTGTTCATCATTTGAATCTGTTTCACAACTCACTAAAAACATCCCACAGAGGCCTTAAATTCAGCTTTAAACAAAATATTTTTATACAGTGGTAATAGATAATTCAATACGATAATACAATATACAATAATGCATTAATAATAAAATAATACTGTAAAAATAATGCAATTTAATACACTACTAAAATACTACAATAGCAGATAATACAACAGTAGCAAAAAATTAAATGCATAATGCATATGAAACTGAAGTCATTCTCTTCATTTTTGAACATTTTTCTGTTTATGCTGGCACAAAGACAAGTCTAGAGTCATTAAACAGTGTTTAGATCATAAAAGTTTTTGTAGTTACTGTGCTTAGAAAGACTTTATGTGCAAGAACTTATATTTTACAACTTGCATTTTACAGTTAGGGAGTATAATCAAAAACAAAAAAATTCAAAGCTGCTATTTGGAGGTCAATCAATCAGTAGTCCACTAATGTTATGCCCATTTGAAATGAATACCATAATGTATAGAAATATTTCATATTTTAAGAGACTATAAATTTAAAAGATGCCAATCTGCAAAGTATTAAGAAAAAATACTTGTCACTTTATATGAAGGAGCAAAAGCATTTTTAAATATTATGTATTGATTGATGTCAAGTCTGTAAACAAATAAATAAAGCAGCCACACAAAAGAGAAAAATTATAGGTGAGGGTCAAAAGCATTTAGTTGAAATCCATTACGTGGCATGATGCCAAATTAGGTTTTTCATTTGCACTGCAGCTTTTTGCATGAACATCAGGCATTGATGTCATCACTCATGTGGCTCCACTCTCGCAGCCGTGACCTGTCAGAGCTAACAGGGCTGTTAGCTCTGAGATGAACAAGCCTTAATGGTGGTCCCCATTCATAAGTAACATTCAAAGCCAGCAATCATGACTGGAAATGAAAAGCTTTTTAAATGCGTGTGTAGGATGGGGGGTAGTGTGCGGTGAAATTGGAGGCGTGTGCACTCTAAACATGTCTCCCTACTTGTGTTTGTGCGTTTTCATTCATTGCACCTTTGCTGATGAACTGTCAGCACCCTCGCCGCTTCGGTGATGCACACACTCTGTAGAGGTCAACGCTAAATGTCAAGTGTGACGGATGCTCCCTTCACAAGATGTATGACCTTTGACCCCTGGTGTAACAAGAGCGGGTCAAGATGGGACCCAAATAACATTAAAAGTCCATCTAGTGCAGGCGTAAATGCTTCTCATTATAGGACAATTGGTTTCTTGGTCCAATAATCGCAAATGGGGATCAGTACACAGATTTGGGCCATTCATCAAGTCTTCTCCCCCTCTCATGCATATTAAGGAACAATCAGATGGGCGCTATCACTGCATTCATATTCATGCAGTAAAATTGAGAAATACCGTGGAGGAGGTCATTTGAATTTCAATAACATGTCAGCTGTTTAAAATGTGAGGATTAAAATTCCAAATGAAACCTTTTCCTATAACCTCATTTGACACTTCATCCAGATCTCAGAGAATACATTTCCTGTCATCCGCTGAAACCATCAGTGGCCTGTCAAAAACACTGCCTGATCCCTCACCTTTTTTTGCGCACCAACTTTGGAATCATTCATCGCTTTGGGTCTGATTACTCTGTATATGTGTGTGAGAGATAAAGAGGGGAGAGAAAGAGAGATAGGGAGGAGGAGAAGGTGGAGGAGGATGGTCCAATCTGGTGTACAGTATGAATTTCCATCTGGAGTGACAGGAAATCAATGCGGAAGTGCAGCCGTTTGTGCTCCAAACCTTGATGCAGCTGAAGTATAATCACCTCACAACTGACCTTCAGGGCTTTCGAAAACACACACACACACACACACACACACACACACACAGGGGCAAACACACATCCATTCACACAGGCTGACAAACACACTGCAGCTGGCTAACATAGGTTGACCAGACACTTACATGGAGGTACACACTCACACTCACAGCAATTATTGAGCTTCTCACACACATATAAAGAGGTGCACTGCTGGTTTAAGTCTCCTTTGGGGACAATACATTAACTTATAAATGAATCCCCTGTAGACCTAACCATAGCACAAAGCTTCTGGATGAACAGAACAATAAAAATAAAACACTGATTGCCCTGTTACGTATAGATTGCCCTGTTACGTATAGATGCTATACTCTTCTTCCTAAGCAAAAGAAGCACTTATCACACATTTATTACACCAAACATTTATCTGGTATATACCAACTATGGATCGCATCACTGCTTGTATCAGGAAATAGTCAATCAAAGTTAAAAACCTACAGAATGGGGTTGTGAAACTGAGAGACCCAAACATCATGTATAGGAGGATGTACCAGCAGCTGGGCTAAACAGCTGGCAATGTTAAGCCTCTGTTATCCAAAATCCCAAAGAAAAGTCAGGTTGTGTACAAATCTGTTCTTTAACCGCTGAACTGATCAGACTGAGATCATAAATCGATGAGGGTCATGTCCTCAGGGTGACTGAAACTAAGATTTAGGCCCTAACAAAGGCCTGTGGATATAAGACTGATTCATCGGAAGCACAAAAGTGACACAACAGAATAGAGAGTAGAGAAGTCAGAGATGCCAAAATTAAAATTCAAACAGTTCTGAAGTGGAGGTAGAGCTGCTGAAAGTAACATACACAGAGTCCCTGCTTTAATATATCATATCCAATGGTGTCAGGAGGGAGCACAAACACGTAATACTTCATAGATTGGATGATAACATGTTTCAGAGAACGCTGTTGCCTGAAAAGGGCAAAGAAAAGATGAAGTGATAGAAAAAGGTTTAATCTCAACTCTTAGGGGAAAAGTGGACAGGAACAGAAGAAAGTGGCTGACCATATCTTATTATTATTTTTCAGAAAACAATTTGATGGTGCACCCTCATGTACTGTAAAAGCTGCCGCTCTAAAGTGATGGAACATGTGACATTTTTGTCACTTGGTGTGTGACGGCGGGTGATTAATGCTGTGAATAAGTGGCATTTATTCAAAAATAGTAAGAGCTCACATTATGTTTAAGGTTTCACATTTTGGTTGAATAAAAGACAAGTTCATTTAAATCATGTCATTTCAAGTGTATTGAATATCTGCCAATACAGAATTTACATCCTTATTTTCCCATATTTTCCAACTTGTTCTTAGTGAGCTCAGGGGCAACATGGATTGAGTCAAATGTACATAAACTTGTTCGGTCAAGGTGGATGGAGTAAGGTGATATGAAGAGTTTACAGTATTACCCACCACACACACCTTATTGAGTCATCCTCGCAGTCATGATTGCACACAGTTTGAAAATCTCTTTGTGCAGGCGTTTCTCGACATTCAAATATTTTTTTACTAGAACACATGAAATCAAAAATCAGTTTCGTTAAAATCTTTTAAATATCTAAAAGCAGAGACATGTCGTAGGCACCAGTTTTGTCTTCATTTAGACATACTTCCCCCTATCAGCTGATTTAAATTCCAGATTTGTCCCAAAACGTTTGAAATTCACGCACGGCAGACCCACACTCTGTTACCCCCCGGAGAGCTGACTGATCCCTCAGCCCTCGGAGGGGAGATGGCCAGACCTGCAGCTGAGACCCTACTGATTATAGTCCAGAGGAGGAGTACGGTCACATGTGGGAGCGTATGTGTGTGTGTGTGTGTGTGTGTGTGTGTGTGTGTATGCATAGAGGGTACAGATATCCGGCAGCTGTGTCCCATAGCTCTGAGGTATAAGTGACAGGTTGTTGGCTGAGGAGAAGGAGGAGAGATGGAGAGGTCTGATAGCAGGGTGCAGGGCAGGGAGAGGAGAAAAGATGAGAGATGATGCAATGGGTGGGGGAAGGTGAGCAGTGTGAAAGAAAAAAATGGATATGGATACTGTTAGAGGGTGAAGGGCAAGAGGAAAGAATCAAGAAGGACGAATACAGGCTGTGAATATTTTTTAGCCCTGCTCATGGATATTGACATGTTACCAAAATAATGAAGTAACATAATGGGGTTTATAATTTCAGCAAATGATCACACATAAAAAAGAGCCCTGATGTGATACGCTAACTTTCAATCTGACCTGAGATCTAAAACGGTTACTTGTTTGAGTAAGCTATAAAAAGGTAAAGTAACATAAATTTTCTAAATTTGTTTGATAGAATTGTCCATGAACAGCATTAAATAATGCACTGCTACAGTATATCTCAGAGAAATTATCTCAAGTGCTGCACAAAACACTCAACCATAACAGGTCACATGCACTGAAGTTTCACAGCATAAAAAGCTGAAATCAAAACATAGTTTCTCATCAGAATTTCTGCATGCCATTTAGTGGCCAGCAGCCAATATTTAATGGAACAAAAAAGAAAAGCTAGCGACATTAGCTTGATTTATTGGCACACTGTTAGCGTTGATGAAAGTAGTATAAAGGTTAAATTACAGGTTAATCATAATCAATATAATGCTGTTCCTGCTTTCTCTTGTTTATGCATGAATGATTTTTTTTTCTTTGCTTGATACTGTGTGTGTGTGTGTGCGCGCGCGCGTATGTGTGTTCGTCTGTTTCTCATGCTGGCTGGCCTTCACAAATACAAGAGATGTGTGTGTGTGTGTGTGAGTGAGGACTGGGCCACACCCAGCAGACCAGATGGCCCCTGCTTTACCTTCTCTTCGTCACACACCATGTGATCATGGCTCTAGGTAATAAGTGAAATTATTTAACACAGAATTGCAGGGTCTGAATTAAATATAGAGATGCAGCATCATGGAGACAGCAGCGGGGTGTGTATATGTGCGCACATTGTGTGTGTGTGTGTGTGTGTGTGTGTGTGTGTGTGTGTGTGTGTGTGTGTGAGTGTGTGTGTGTATGCCCCACCTGGGACCACACAACGTCAGCATGGGCGGGGATGACTGTGAGCCTGCAGATTGAATGTGATGGGAAAGAGGAGCAGTTTTATTTTTAGAGCCTGCATCATTATGTGCAAAAATAGAGAAAGTGCTCTCCTGATCCAGGTGTTCATAAATAAAGAAAAATTAATTACATAAGAGTGATCTACTTTAGAGATGGAACGAAACACGTCATCTACCGAGCCATCTGCTTTGATGAAGTATCAAAGCCTCATTCCAATTATATCCGAAGTTTACCACACATTTCATAGAGTGGATCAATTACAGATTTTCATCCTTTAATTTGTTATTTCTGTTTCATATTTTAGCTTTTGAGGCTCTGAAATTTCAATTTCTTTACTTTCACTAGCCTGTCTTCAGCTGAATTTGGCTTCCTTTCCTGGAAAGAGCGACTGAGAGACAAGCAGCAGGGATTCACCAAACCCTCCTCGAAGCCTCAGCTGCAAAAGGTAAATTAATTGGACAGACATTATGACAAGCAATCAATTTGTTCAGACTGGGGGCATCTCTAAATTTGGCCCAGCCAGCCAGCTGATTTTATGCATTTGCAGCACTGATTTGTCCTCTGATGGACAAACACAACAAAAGCAGACTCCATGTTCAGATTGGAACAACTCAAGAAAGAAGCAACTAACCTACACACAACCTGACAAAGTAAACAATTGTATGTTTCAAAATAGGACACACATATTAGTGTACATTTTACAGATTTTCTTATGCTTAGTTAGAAAACACAATGAAACAAGAAGAGAGTAATTGGAGAGTAATTGAATTTTAAAACCCATGGCCTTTAATGTCATTGATGCATTCGTCAACATGCCAACAGGATGTGCCATTACGTTTTCTTTACACTCAATTTAGCACTTTTGTCTGCCATAACTTATCAAAAAATTGCAGTTAGTAGTGTTATAGACTTTAGCAAATTTGGATTAAATCATGTAAAGTTACAATGTAGACATACAGTGATGTAAGACTCATAAGGAAATATATGTAAGAACTAAGTTTGCTTGCGTGTGTGCCAGTGTGTGTGTGTGTGTGTGTGTGTGTGTGTGTGTGTGTGTGTGTGTGTGTGTGTGTGTGTGTGTGTGTGTGTCTGTGTGTGTCTGTGTGTCTGTGTGAGGCAACCTTGACCAACCAACAGGCTGAGTCACAGCTGTGAGCTGATGGATTGAACACAGCTCTTCATCCCAGCTGATTTGAGTGCAGAGGACACTGAGCCAAGTCAGACACAATGACAAACACCCATGTCACACACACACACACACACACACACACACGCACGCACACACACACACACACACACACACACACACATAGAAGTAATTATTTGTGGGTTTTGTCCTAAATCAAAATTGACATCTGAAACAAAGAAGAACAACAAGTCCTGAAAGTAACAATGTTTTATGCAGTAAATATGCACAAAAACACTCACAAGTCCAAAAAATGTAATAAAACAGTGTTGAGAGTGAATAAAAACCTTTCGGGAACTGTAGTTTTTAGCTCAATGTGTTAAGTTTTGGGTGTTGAGCTACCATACTCCAGGATTAGTCTATGTTGAGCCAGCAGCCTATTAAGTTATTACTTGGATGTTTATTTGTATTTCGACAAGGACTCTATTGCACACCATTATTACTTTAGAAAACATTAGAAACCCAAGCTTGTTTTAAGAGCTATAAAATATTCAGAACTTGAAATGGACTACAACGAACAATGGATGACACAAACGCTGATCCATTAAAATTCACATAAACAAAATAAAAGTAACTGAATAAAGCTCAGGCCTAATGTGTTATACCATGACTTGTTTGTGGGGGTGTTTGTGAGATAAAATGAAATACTTGAAAACTGTAATACCTGAAGTCCTACAGAATTCTAAGATTTGTAATTAGCCTCATGAATATTGCTCGATAATTGAAGCGTTGGTGTCTTTTCTATCACCAGTTATCTTTCTGTCCAGAAACACTCATGGCTGCAACTTTTCAGCAAAGCTGTTCTTGTTTATCTCATAATGGGAAGCGCAGTAATTTGTTGTTAAATGTGTTCCTTTATAATACTCTCCACCTGCTTCCCACTGCTGAGCCAGCTTCTTCTCACATTTCTCTGTGCTGCAGCACTTGTGCAGGATTTTCTAAAAACTATTCCTCTGGGGAGCAGAAAGACTGCTTTCAGCGGCCACATCTGTGGCTCAGTGAGATATCCCTTTTTTTCACATCACAAGTGCAGTTTAGGACGACAGCCACCACTACACAAATGCCTCTGCATCATACACACTCAGAAAGCTTGACTGATACCACAGAGAGGCTGTAATGTGTGAAGATAGGGGAGGAGGCTCAGCTGGCAGAAGGGAAGTGCTCACGCAGGCCTGTGGTTCAAGAAAATTGTTTTTAGATATATATTTATCAGCCCAGTGAATAAATCTTCAGAAGTCATGCGATGCCAAACGCTTTGGAATTTATAGTCACCGTGGAGGGTGGATGACACAAAACTAAACTGTCCCATATGCGTACACTATTTAAAGAAAGTGAAATAATAACACTCTTTTAGAGGTCCATAAATCTGTAAGTGGAGACAGTCATCTGGTCTTCTAACACGTCATTTTTTAGTATGCATCATAAATCAAAGTAATGAAACTTTCATATCAGTACTTGAAACAAACTGCATCCAATCTCATTCCACAAACATCACCTAAGTCCATTTTAAAAGCTTTACCTGCTAAATCCTTGTGCACTACAAATGATATCATACCTATCTTCCCATCTTTTCCATTCACTCACCTTGGTTTTGCTTTGTGCAAACTTATACTTAACAGCACTTTCGTCTTCCTGAAAGTCATCCAGGCCCTGAGTGGCTAATCTGGAAGATCTGGACAACTCCAGGTGGGTTGGTCAGATTTAGGGCCACCCACGAGGGCCAGTGTCCAGTCATAACACTGGGTTTAAATATATCTCAGAAGCTGCCAATGCTGTTCCTGGTCTGCCTGCACTTGCAGCTCTTTTTTACTCCACAGTAGTCAGCCGTTGACCAACATGTTCGTACATGCATAGTAGTGCTTGTCAGAGGATTATGAGTGCATGTACAAACACAAGAAAATGGGCAGTAAGAGAAGCAAGGGTGGCATTGAAAATGTGAGAATCAAAAATAAAATTTTAAAAAAAGCAAAAACATATTATAATGTGACACAGCTGGAAGTGCCAAACTTAGTTGCTTTCTCATCAAAACTGGATGAAAAAGAACTCCAGATGGATAGGATTAATCGAGTAAGGCATACGCTGGCTCTGGAGTGCAAATCATGATTGAAAATCAGAAAACACAACCACCCACCGTGCAAGTTGATGAATTGTGTGGCATTATAACATAACAATACATGATTTAATCTCTCAAGACCCAGTGTCCGCAAATATATGTGAACATTATATTTCTGCCCCTCAGACCCATGATACTTCACTTCTTAAAACTTTAATCCATTAGTCACATTTAGAGACACTTCTCACATCATCTTTTGGTGATATCACAACTTTACCCATTTCAGTGAAAAAAACAGCTTAGTTAAAAACAACACTTATCACCGAAAACTAGTAGCTAACTAATAACACTTAAAACAACCTCCTCTACTAAGATCAAGTTTAGTTTTAATGCTTATTAGGTATTACTTCTCCAAAATAGAAAGAAGAAATAAAAAAATGCACACCAGACAAAAGCTTGGGTCTCAAGAGGTTAAATAACAATATGATGCTGCGCCACATAACTTATGTTATGATCTACCGTGGGCCGGTCTGAGGCATGAAACTCCAGGATTCAAAATAAGTCCCACTTCAACATCCCTGAAGTTATCTGTTATGTTTTCAGCACAACCTGGTACTGAAGGTACCAAAGCAGACTCTGTTCTTCTGTGTCGGAGCCAATGATATTACACAAGCTCCCCTTGTTCCCACGTACCGTCATGTTTTTCTCACTCCTGTTGCAGTTTTGGAGCATAGAGCTGATGATCTGCTTGTCTCTTCCATTAACTCTAATCCAGTCAAATATAGGCTAATGTGAGCTAATAGGAAATCAACTGTCTGGTTTAAAGAGATAATTTTACAAGTGTTTTACTTTGCACTCTGTCTGACATTTTAAGTCTGGCTAGACAACTAAAAACAGATGAGGAAGGAAAGTGACCGACTTGGTGGGATAGAGACTGATGAAAGATAGTCACACCCAACCTTTTACTTTTTCTATATTTGATACAGACTGATGTGGATATCTTGATCAGAGAAGAAAAATCTTATCAGGCAACAGCTTTCAAATGACGTCAAAGCTGTTTTTTATTCTTTCGCTATATTTGATTAAATAAACAGACAGACTCTCATTCTTGTCACCTAAACCATATGCTTTCATTGCAAGCATTCAGTGAGTATTAGAGTTTGAGCTTCTGGTCATTGGTAAAGCAGTCTCAGAGGCCTCTCTGTGACCTCAGTCATGGGTTCGTGGTATTATTGTGAGGTGTGCTCACACACACCAAGCAACTTCTCTCTTTACTTTGGTGTCTAGCAAGCCCAGACAATCTTCCCTGACAGCAGCTATCAGCAGCCATCAGGCGCCATGTCTCTCTAGTCATGTCCTGCTTGAATGACCACCATGTGAGATAAATGGATCTTGGCTATCTTTAATGAGAATTTGACATGCTTTCTGTTTCAAATGTGGGTCCATTATTCAGTATTACAAGTGGAACTCATTCTTTTGTAAAGGCATCTGCTTCCTCAACTTTGTATTGTTGGCACTGTTGTTGTAAATTCAGAGGTACTTGTACAGCAGAAAACAACTCAGACCCCATTAATTACAATAAAAATAAGATTAGTCATGACTCCCAGACTACAAAGCATAATGAATAATTCATTAACTTTTTGGCACTATTAAGATAAAACATAATCTCAAACTGATCTGTTGAATTTCTCTAAAAAATTGTCAATACATCCATTAAGTGACATTATTTTGCAAGTAAAAGTATTATCCACAGAAAATGAACTCAATTTGCGAAGTTCTTGTTATTGTGGTAGTAGGAACCACATTTCTCTTGAGCTCAGTTTCTAATCTGTAACCCATAAATGTCTCTGCATGTGTAGGGAATAGCATATTGTAAATGTTTTTGTAATTATGTAAATAGTCATTGTCCCTGGGGAATGAACCTCGCTTGGAAGAGAATGACGTGTTTGTGTAGTTACTCGTGTATTTACCAGCACCAGAGGATCAACATCAGATTTCCAGTGGAGGTGGGATTGGCCTCTCACCTGTTCTTATTTTTTTTCTGCAAAATGTCTTCAAATATAAATGGAATCGAACAAATCTGATGCAGAAATTGTGCTTCTTCTCAAGTATTATCCCAAATTCCAGAGTTTTGACCAATTTCAAACAAGATTGTATGTCTTTGCATGGCTCTTGTAGGACATGTTCATTGCTTAATGGCTGGTAGTTGATATAAGGTCCAGAGCAAGTGTGTATGACAGGGAAGGGGAAACAAAACCACACCAGGCACTCTTCATTCATATTAAAAACTCTGAAATTAAATAAAAACTCACTACAAGTATATAAAGGTTACCAGAGAATAACTGACCAATTGTGTCTCTGTTTCTTTTTGCACCTATTGGCCCTTTCAACCATCTTTCCATTAATGACCTCTGTTGAAGACAATTAAAACATTTTGCAGAAATGGTGTCAGTCCATTGAAACACAACAACATTTTTGAGCCAAGTGTAAGTTCCTTTTTCTCCTTTCAATAACATCTCCTCCTGAGTGCCTGACTCGTAAGCAGAGGAGTAAAAGAGTAAACATCAATCTACTTCCATGAGTCTCAATTGCTTATGACGCAGGCATTAATTTTACATACTTGTGCTGATTTGAGCTCTTTTTTTAAACTGCTCTGACGCAACTAAGAGTGCAATGGCGGGACAAGAGCTGTACCAATTACATGTACAATGAAAGACGAGACAAAGAGAGGAGACGGGACAAAAATAAATCCTGTCAAAGCATGAGAAAGCAGCAATGTAGCTCCGTCCCTGATTACAAAGAGTCGTTACAGTACTTTTCCACAGACTTAAGAAAAAGCATAACAAGATGACAAAGTCGATTCCTTACTTTGGAGTGGACGGGTATAACCCCGTCAGCAAATTAACAAGTGTGTGACAGTTTTCACACGTTCATGTCTTCACCCCTGTTCCCTGTCACAGTGGCCTGAGAGGGTGGGAGGGAGGTGAGACTTTCATCACACTACTCCTGTGACCCCTTTCTCTCACCTTTTGATTGCTGCAGGGAGTCTGAAACCACTCCAGAGTTATGGCGCTGTATCTGAGTTCTTATCGTAAAGATTTTCTCTTGAGATACTAAATCAAAGGAAGTATATGCTAAATCAAAATGTCAATTAATAAGCCAAAATTACAGAAGAATAGTCTGGGTGAATATTTCTGCAACAAAAGAGCCTATTCCTCTGTTTGAAATGATTTTATGGTTCAATGACTGAGTAATGAACTGGATTTAAAGCTTGAGAGTAAAAGAGAAACCTCCAAAATCTCCTATCGAGGAAGGAAACACAATAAAATGCAGGTGCTCTGAAATATTCATTCCATTATGATGTTCTATTCATGACTTTAAAATTTAACATTTTGGGTCTTGGAGAATTCTGGGACCCAGAAATGTATTCTGATTACTCCCGGTCAGTATACTCAGAGAACCTCTCCTGAAAGAGCTTTTTGAATGAAGTTGAAATGACAAAGAGAAATGAGATGGTTCTATGTAGATAATGATGAGTTCTTTCAGATATGACATTATTAATTAAAACACAACAAACAATGTCTAAATCTAAGTTCTTGTCATATTCTCTCCTCCAAGCAAACTGCTAGAAAATGCCATTAGTACACAGTACTTTAGCGCTAGTATCTTAGGAAATAGGGTAAAAAAATAAATAAAATGAATCCGTTTGATTGTGCAAACATACTCCACATATCTCCTGAATTACTCAAGGTCTAAGTTGGGCCTGCCCTATCAAAAAAGTTTGGATTCATCTCTGCACTTGGTATGGAAGAAAGACACTTAATGGCTATTCAATCTTTCAGTAAAACATTTTTTAAAGTACACTGAATGATCATGAGTGCTGTCATGTTTACCTAGTTTGCAATATTCTATGCTGAACTAGTTTCAACAAGAAGCAGATTTCCAAAGAAATGAAGAACCTCAGGAACCAATACTCAGCTTGATGAATGAGAACAACTTTCCACAGTGCTTCATCACACAAAGTCAAGCTGCCCTTGAAACACACTTGACATCACGTCTGACTTGAAACTGATAGTTTTATTCACACAAATTCACATCTATATCCACTTTTACTCAGTTAGCTCTCAACTCAGAAAACAGTCTGACTGCTTGGGGCCCTTGCTTCTGGGGGGAGAAGTTGTTTATACTCACACATGCTGATTAGTCTGTCTTGTGAAAAATTAACAACATATGCGGCATCATAAATCTAATGACATTTCCCGTTTATATCACTGTCGGCCCAGTTGTGACTCTGGGCTCTTGCAGGGATGACACCATTAATTGGGTGCTGCACCCTCATAAATTCTGACTTTTGGATCTTCGTAAATCACGACCACATTTTCCTGCTGCTTGATGAACTCACACCACAGGAGGAAAGTGACATCACGCTGAAGCCTTTCGCAAATACAGCGCACTTTGCTCTACACTGTATATTTAGTCAAACTCATACAGTTTTCTGATAGGGGAAATGGTAGCTTTCGACCGTGACTATAAAAATGGCAGGCATGTTTACAGGAAAATGTTGAAAATGCCCCAGAATGAAAATAATTGGATGTAGCTGTGTTGTTATTTTCACCCCTCAAAGAGACTGACAGCATAGGGAAAACCAGGTCACAGATTATTGCGGTTCACACTTGATTGGCATCTTCTCTCAATTTTGAGAGGTTGTTTTCTCCTGGCCACTGAAACTAAGTTCTACACACAAACACAGTTTCACAGGATTATTCTTACACTGCTGGCAAATCAGCCAGTTAGGGCCTCTCACTGAGTGTGTTTGTGTGTCTGTGTATGCGTGTGAATGCACTGGAGTTTGACTTCACATTTTTGGTGGTGGTGATGGTGTTTTTTCTCGAGGGTTATCTCTCCTCTCCCCCTCTTATGGTCATTATGCTCCTTTTAGACTTTTTGCATGTGTGTGAGTGTGTGCACGTGCAAAAGTGCATACGAGATGAGGAGAAGACTTCCATCTAGTCCCTGAGCTCCCCTCCAACATCACCCAGGGGCTTTGTTTTGATCCCCACGCCAGTCATTCTCCTCAGCCACCTCTTAAGCCCCATGCAAACTCTCCTGCATATGTGTGAGTGTGTGTGTGCAAGGCCACAGGGATGCTTGCACAGTGCCCCCTTAAGCCTTTTGTGCTCCAAATTTACACCGTCTTGCCCTTATTCCCACTGCCAATTTCTCCCCTGCTCATTTGGTGATGTATTCAGTGCAGCAGGGCTTATAACGGCAGAACAAGGCCTGGCTCTTCTCCCTACTCGCTCTGCCATCAGAAGTCTCAGAGGTATACTCCTCTTGCTTCTTCTTCTTCACAGCCAAAGGCTTTTTTCAAAGCGGCAGAGACAGAAGCTCTCGCCCTCGTTCCCGCGAATCCTCGCTGAGATTCTCCTGTTGGATTCTTCTTGGGTTCTGAGGAGTCTGAGCTGAATGCTGCATGTTTTAGTGCACTGGAAATCATACAAGAATAGGCTGTTATCACCCAGCAGCGTGCGATGTGCATCTTGCTGTTTCAGTGAGTCATCATATCATAAGACCCATCCCAGGACATTTTAATGGATTCCTGGTTCAAGTCCATGGAGGAGATGTCAGGTTTATTGCTAATGGAATGCTAGAAATGACACACATCTTGAATTTTGTATGACATGGACTTTATATTTGATGCATGAGGATGCACTTGTGATCAGAGAGATATTTTTGCAGTACTGTAGTTTGTGGAATTGCCTCCATTTTCTCCAGTAAATCATGATCACCTAGATAAATATTGCACTTTAAGTGGGTATTTCTATTCTTATCTCCTCTATCTTTCCATCCCTGACCTACAGGCTTCATGACTCAATAGCTGCAGCATGCATGCATGAAGGCTCATTTCGTTGTTTACACCTCTACAGGTCTCCCCACTCTACAACAAGGCCACCTAAATGCCTTAAAGCAACATTTAGTGCAGCTTAAGTGCTGCTTGGGATGTGCTAATGCACTTCCTACAAGGGGAAATGTCTCCTGTGTGCTTTTATGAATTCGACAAGGCTCTAATATCTGCTGTGCACTGAATTTTGGCCAGCATCCAGATTACTGCAAGACCTAATCAGTTTAATATAAATTGGAGAAGATATTGTTCAGTTCATGAGACATGATGTGGAGAATTGTAGCTGTTGGTTTAACCAGAGACTCTGCTGAGCAGAGATTACTGCAGGGATTCTTCATGACCAGTGATTTTTTAAATAAAAAATAGCACATTCAGGATTCAACAGGAGAGGAAACAAAGGTTTGTCATTGTATACCATCATAATACACAACAAGAGTGCAGTAATAGAAGCGCCAATCCGGTAAGTTTGTTATTTTCTCATTCATTGTGAAGAGCGGTCTTCTGGGGTGGATTTAGAGAAACAATAAGCTCTGCATCTCCTCTGGAAGATTATTTGTCCTGGGAGGCCAGGATTAGGGGCATACACAGGAAAAACTCATGAACATAAACACTTCCAGAGCAAACACACATAAACAAACAGAGAGAGGCATTTTAAGGGTCTTCGGTTAGGACTCAAGAAACATGTGTGTCAGTGGTTTATGTTTCTAATCCTTCATCACTGTGATGCCTCAACTTCACTTGCCACTCTCACATTTTATAATGATAACAATGACACACTTACCAAAAAAAAAAATCTTTTGTTTTGTTTGTTTGAGTCCTGGAGTGTTAGACAGTGATGACAAACCCTTTCATCGCTAACTGTTGGCTGCCAATAAATGCTGGCAAAAGCGCAGCCCTTACTGTGGCAGATCTGAGATTTAAATCATCAACCTGCACAAAAGGCTTTTGGATGCAACAACAATTAAAGTGCCAAAACTTGTGACACATAGAAACGCTGCTCAGGTAGGTAACAAGGTTTAACATTGCATTTAACTGCTTGCTGCTCAATATAATAGACCATGACGTCTTGGTTGCGAAAGAGTTTGCCCAGAGATCATTTAAACCTCATCAATATTTCAGGACTGGTCGTGAGAAGTGTGACCAGAATCAAGTTTGATGCTCAATCAAGATGGGAGTTTGGAGATCAGGCTTGTGGCTACAAAGCTAGCTTACTTAATTAACAATAGATCAGTGAAATGGAGTTGTTTTAACACTGGTTGAGCAACAGGACTCCAACAAAACCAGTTCCTTTATCTGTAGACAGCTGACAGCAGATGACCCCATTTAAAAACTCCCTCACTCTCTCGCTGACTGACAAGCTGGTGAAAGAAGAAGGAACCCATTGTTGCTGGAGACAACATGCATGCACCCAGACACACATGCCTGGAATCGAACCAAGATCCTTCTGACTGTAAGGCAACAACACTAACCACTGCAGCACTGCCCGTACTACCTACCAATCCAGCAGGCTAAGTAAGGAAACTTCATTAAAACACACCTGTTCAGTCTATACATTACACAGTACATCAAAGGGCCTCCAGGACTTTCCTAGAACACAAAATTTTAACTTGTATGGGAATAATCCTACTCAATACTCATCATTAGGACTCTATACATGTGTGTTAGTCTGCCTCAGCCTCCTCTTGTGCTGTGTGTTGATGATTTGGTTTTCTCGGGACGTTTCTGGGTGGAGAGGAGGCGTAGTGACCCCAGTCAATCACAGCACGCCAAATGCAAAAGTGGCTTTGCGAGTTGGAGAAGCTATCCCGAGTGGCTATGATACCAGCCATAACACAGAGAAAAAATGATACAATTTTGGAAGGATACCTCATTTACTTGCAGGAAGTCAGGTGTACGGCTCTTATGTCTCTTGAGCCTTAACCCCTACCCTCATCTTTCTCTCTTCTTCCCTTTGCATCCCATGAACCAATGGGGAAAACTGAATTGGTAATATGTCCAGATATATCTTCACCCTGAGTCTCTGTGTTCTCTCAGGTTCTAGTTCTTGGCAGTCTAGGCTCCCTGAAACCCTTCTTAGTGCATCTACTGACACACATGCACTGTAAGACTACATCACATATGAACTCCTATGACCCAGTGCAACGGTGTGGACTTGTTAGGAAATGTTAAATAAATAATTTAAGGGGCGCCGGTATAGCGTAGTGGTGAAGGTTGCATGCCTTATGAGGGATTTTTTCCTCATTTAGTTTAGATGTTAAAAGTTACAAGTTAATTTCTTTAGCATAAAAGATCAATACAAGTCTAAATATTGAGGAGGATGATCCTACATAATTCCTTGTCTAAATGAGGCCTTATCCACACTTAGAACTGCAAGAGAATTATTGGGTGCTTTATTTATTTATAGGTATGAACATATCAAAATTTAACTGCCCCAAAAACTGGAATTTTGATATGAATAAACTTGAAGTTGTTTATGTTATATTGCAGTATAAAACTCCTCCAAGATACATGAAACATTAAAAATCCTGTGAAATAAAAATAACAGATGATAGCTATGATTCTGCACAATGTTAAAACCGTGTTTTAATTACACCAAAATGATAATAAAACAGACACACAGGCTCCATGGTGAGGTCCATAAATACTTTTTCTATGACACATTAACAACAACCAACTAACTTGGTGAATGGCCATGATGGGGCCCTATTGACCTCCATTAATGACTCATAGAGAGCCATTAACTCACATGGGACACATTATTCAGGTGTGTGTTTAAGTGTGTGTGTGCACTCGGTTCATGTTTGTGTGTGTCCCTCTGTCAGACAAAAAGAAAGAAAATTGATCTTCACTTTTTGCTTCTCCTTTGTCCTTTTGGCTCTTTGACTCTTCTTGAACTATTTTTACTGGTAAAATAATGGTGACATAAACCTTATATTTATTTGGCAGAAAACTGAATTAGAAAACCTGGAGTGTACGTCATTAGGAGCAGTTGAGGAAGCAGACAGTATCAGTGCGGGGATAATGATAGCTGGACGGGACAGCAGGATTAACACACGGCTAAGCTTGTTGTGACCACAGATTGCAGTGCACCAGAAATGAGCACTGCCAGGCCTCGGCCAGAGTGGATTATGGTTGCATTGCACTAATGGGGGGAGGGACCGGATGGCAGCATGTGAATGACTACACGGTTTACTTAAAGGCAGGCTGGAGGGTTTAAAGGCTAGCTGAGTGGTTAGCTGTTCAGCTGGCTGCGTGGCTTTTTTGTTGCCGGGATCGCTGAAAGTCTGGCAGGCTGCCCTCGGTTACTGTTGCTGGCAGGGAAATGAGCCATCGAGCTTTGGGATTGACGGGTCAGAATGTCAGGTCATGAGCCAGAGTGAAAAACGACTGATTTACACTGGAGAGATTTGCAGCATTCAGTGATTCTATTGCAACAGCTAATCAGAGAGAAATTCATACCTGCCTGTGGATTAATGCATACGTTAGACTTTAAGATTTCAAGTTTTCATAAACAGTAAACTGAAAGAAATTTTCTCTCCCTGGATTCTTAGTAGGGAGTCTTGGTCTAAGAAATTGTTAGACTAGTTGTTCCAAAGTACTGTATAATTAGGGTGCAAAAGAACTGCTTTTAATCTAATTCTTATGGAAGTAGAAAATTGTCCTTCGTTTCTCCAAACTGTGAGGTACACATGAACCTATTTATTATATTCAGTCTCACTTTGGTGCGGATGATACTACGAATACATGTGGGAACACCTAATAAATTCACTGTTTAAATGTCATAGTGGTACCAAACATAACACTGCAAAAACAAATAAACAATAAAGAAAAAGTTGTGTTGCAAATTATCACACAGAGAAACCATCAGTGGCTGGTGCAGCTCTGGAGGCAAACTAATATAATGTGACATGAACTCAGCCCCTTTAATTAATCAGCCTGAAGCGACATTAATTGTAAACATTCACTGTGACCTTTCAAATATTCCTCTATCATGTAAGCAGAAACTTCTTAGTGGGAAAAAGACACGGTACTGACATTATTTTTATATAGTTCTTAGTTTTTGTGTTCTCATGCAATTTATGCATTCTAATCCTAGACAACAATTGCACACCAGCTCTTTAAAGCTTTGATAGAAGCACCTAAAAGTGGCTGTAAACAAGTGAAGTGAGTTCAGTTTTGGCACTACCAGTATTCAGAATAAAGAAAGAAGTTTTAAATGTCTGGAGTTCTTCATAAACTTAGACAACAATTCTTTGCAAAGCCACTGAAGTCACAGATCATTTATATTTTGTTATTTTTGCACAAAGGTTTTAATGCTGTGTACAAAAATGGTTACTTTGTTCTCAAAAGTTCTTATCTGAATCACAAACATTGGTTTACCCAGGAGAGCTTTTTCTGTCTGATCAAGATTCTTTGCTTCAGCAATCCTCAGTAGAGTCTGTCTTGGTAGCAATCTGCTCTCCACTTCTTCCAACTTTCCCAAGGCAAGAGTTTTATACAACAAAAATATCATTAAAGAAAAAACTTATTTTTGCAGGTCATGAATAGGCATCTGTCAGTTTCATACCAAATGCAAACCCTTTACAGAAGCTTTTAAGTATAGTGAAATTAAAGAAGTGTTGAATGACATCAGGATTTCTGCTAGTATTGCTTTTTTTCATAGATCGTAGCTTCATACACTGCACTCAAAGCTATAGCCTGTATTCTGCTTTGACAGACATGACAGAAAAAAAATCTGTGACGCATACGCACACGCTCACAAAGACACAGACTCACCTGTTCTGACCGCTCAAACATTGACCTGGAGGTCATCAAACCACACTCTGACTAACTCTGTGATCATCTCATCTCACACAAGTCACCACTGGATGTGATTGTGCTCCTGTCATGTAGAGAGAGCCTTGGTAGTGAATATCTGAATCTTGATCTCTGAGCAGAACACAAACACAAGGGCGCCTGAACGGTGGCGGCACAATGCTGCATTGTGACTGCAGCGACAGGCCTCATTAGTTGCACCACATCCTGGTTATCTGATCTCCATGAGCAGTCTGACTCGTACCAACGCTTGAAACTTATGACTCACAGCGGGATCAAAGATAGGAGTGTCAGACTACCTGCAGAAGCCACATCTCCTGTTAAAATGATACTGAGGATTTGCTATCCTGTGAAATGGGAGACTTCTGTGTGAAATAGAAGCTGCTGTAGTCAGTGTTAGTCAGCAGCACTGACACTCTGTGGTGATGAGGTTTGGTTTGAAGAACCACGTCAAACTTGAGGCTTGAAAGTCTAGTGCTTTGAAATAAGTGCTTGAAAATGCATTTTCTCACTTTTAATCTCCCTTTGGTGACAGACAAAGCAGACTTGTGCCACGACTAGCTTCCTTTTCATTTTCTGTAAACAAAGCTTTTCTGCTGTTAGTATGCATTACATCATTTGTTCAAAAACATTCATAATTGATGCTGCATCTTAAGAATTTGAAATGAAGAGACTGTCAGCATTACTCGGACTGATGCTAAATGGTATTATGTGCTTACTTAGCCTCTTAGGTGTGAGCATAAAATCGGAATATCATCACCTCACACATTTAAAGAACTTGCTGATTAGCTGCAACTTAAACTCGAACTATTGAATCACTTCATTGTTTTGCGGTAGCTCCACTGAACACCAAAACAGTTATTGATTTTCTATATGAGATCAAATGACTAATTTTTTAAGTTTCATAATTCAAAAGATTAGGTCCAGGTCATTTTATTGTACCAGTTTGCCAAACAAAGTGCTGTTGCTTCATTTAACCTACAGGATCAATGGTACGATAAAGTAAAGGACCTCCTCCCTCTGTTCATGACTTCAGTATGAGGTTAGACAAATCATTTTCACTACAGTTAAAGTTCCTTCATCCCTTAAGATATGCTTTGGATCAGGATTAGAATATTTTTCTAAAGAAAAGTTTTCACCTCTCCAGGGGATGTTTTTTATTTTTTCAAGCATAGAAGAACAGTGTATTTGAGGTCATAAAAGTAAAATAGTTCCCTGAAAATAAAGTCAAAGAAGCTATAAATCCTAAGCAAAGCTCAAGCTTGGTTTTCCCCGAACAACAATGAGATCCTCTCCGTATAAAGACAACCACTGCAGGCAGAGCTAAAAAAAAAAAAAAAAAGTTGAAAAAGTCAAGGACAGACCACAGTCTTCATGACGAGAATTTTATTTTATTTTTATTTTTTTTATTACATTTTGCATTAAATTAAAGAGTTTTTCTTTACAACATACATTAAGCTGTGAATCAGATGTTAAGGAAGTGAAGAGAGTAGGGCAAAAAACTTTGTGACATCACAATATTTTACAAGCTTACAAAGTTCAAAAGGTCGAGAAGTTGAGAAGAGTCGATTTTGCCTCTAAGAGCAGTGGAGTATAACAAGGGTGAAAGACAAAAAAAGGCACACACCAAAGAACCTCACTGTCCACAGCAGCCTTCACAGTCAAACACAATCCAGCCTTTTGAATGTTCAAACCCCAACCTGACAACAAAACACTTGTTAGAGAATTTTAAATCTAAATTTGCTCACCAACATAGGGTGTGGACTTTGATATTGTTCTATTTGACACTTAGGGAAAATGAATGTTTTGTGATATACTGTTTTGAATCCGCCTAATCTTAAGACTGGGGAAGCTGCTGATTCATACTTGCCAGTCTTCAATATGCTGGTGCTCTGGACCTATTGTGAACTTTTATGAAAGATAATAGCTTCAAGCAGCAGCTGGGTTACCTGTCTCAACTGACCCAGACTGTGCTTCGACAGAGGCACCTTCCTCACACATCGACCTCATCTGTTACACCAGGACCCGGCCACTTGCACCCAGCATTTATTTACATATCAGTCAGGTCACATTTCCTACATGACCTCCTCCTGGTAGCTGTGGATTGAGACATAGTTGGCTTTCCTCCATTGAGAAACAGAAAATTGCTTGATATCCAGAAACCTATCTACATATACAACACTGAGGGAGTGCGCTGATGTTTTTTTTACGTGTTTAGGGGGTCAGGGGGGGAGGTGATCAATAAAAAAATCCTCAAGAAAACAGGGAAAAAAACGCAACAAAAAGAGATCAGATTAGTCAAACTCTCAGCCATATCCAATGCCTTGATAATGAGAGTTAGTGAAGCACAGCAAAAACATTTTAAACTGTGTTCTCTTTAACAAAAACAGGGTTAAGGAAGCAACTTTTTTAAAATTGTTTTCTTTTTAAATGTCAACCATCTTCACAGGAACCAGCCTGTTTATGAAACTGCCTAACAAATTTGTGTTACAATGCACACAAGAAGCCTAGAACTGTGTTAGTATTCTCGGTGCTCATGTGTGTGTCATACTTGCTAGTGTTGAGGCTGCTTTAGTTATGATTATTATTATTGCAGTGCACCAGAAAGATACACATACGTTGGCCTTCTCAAGTAACAAATGTTAATTGCTCAGTCAAGCAGTCAATCGACCAATACTCCAAACCAACAGACAGCAAAAGAAAAAAAAACAGTAAAAAAACAAAAACAGGATGTTGAAATTGTATAAAATATAAAATCAAAAACACATCTTCATCGACACTGCCAGCACAACATAAAGGGTTGCTTTAAGCGCATTAATGGCACAATCAGAAATGAACCACAAAGATGACTTGTGTGTACGTGTGTGTACGTGTGTGTGCATGTATATCATTTTGTCTGTGCATGTGTGTTTGTATATGTATGCGTGTAAGAGAGGGGAAGAGTAAAAGAGGAAACATAAATCCATCTCCTCTTCTCCCCTCTGGACTGTAAGTGTTTTATGTCTAGGGACCAGAATTACAACAATAACACCTACATTCTTTAATTGCATTTTTATCAAACCAGGGAAACATTATGATGTAAGAAAAATAAAAATAAAAAATACTACAAGGAGACAAAGTTAACAGCTAATAAAGAAAACATTGTCACTACTTTAGGGGTGTAAGGCACAAATTTACATGTGGAAAAAGAAGCAGGCCATGTGGATGTTTTTAGACTTTTCTTTGTCGCCTGCACTTCTGCGTGATGCTGCCACAAGCCAAGTGACTCTCCAAGTGTCGGCATGGCTTTACCTGCTCGCAGCGTCACTTCTTACAGCTTCTTTTTGTGTGTTTGCAAAATTTTTGCACTGATTCTGCAGCTGCTTCTCTTGTATTTGCAACATGCAACAGTGAGCTTTGATGGCACCGGTAAGCCAGCAACCAATCAGGACAAATGTTACTGACTCACACACAAAACCACAGTGCTGATTGGAGGGGAGGAGTGAAAAGGGTGAGATAACAGGAAGTCTTTTTTATGATTGGTCAAAAATGATGGAAATTGTGGTCCATGAAGGTAAAAGTCCCTGTCTGGCACAGTTTAAATAAATATCTCCTCCTCTTCACAGAGGTCACATATATCTCAAGCTGCCGGTCCCACTGAGCACATGGTAAGACCTAGTGGACCTTAAGTCATCAAGAAAGTTCTACGGGCTCCAGTTTAATGACTTTAAATATGTTTTTCTTTTTCTCATACTTGATTAATTCATATTAAAAGATCTCTTCTCTGTCCTCTCTCTTCCTCACCAAGCCTAAAAAGTCAGACTTTTTTTTCAAAAGCACTTAATAAAAATAAATACAACAAGCTATTAGTATTAACAGTCATGTGTTATTCAGTAACCAGTACAGTAGAAGGTTCTTCTGGCTTTCAGTCAGGCAGGACTTGATTGCTGTAACACTGAGAGGCTTTTTTCACAGTTTCTGAAAAACTCAGGCAGCTGTCTGTCCTTTAAGTCCAAGCTCAGTCTCTCTCTGAGTGCTTTCTCGCTCACTTAGATCCCCCAGTCCTCAAGATACTGTACAACAATTATCCTCCAATCCTCCCCGTGCTGTCATCTTATGTGCTTTTACCAGCGTGATAAAGTATCAGGTCAAGTCCCAGCGGCGAAGAGACACCACAAACAAGAGAGAGAGCCACCGCCTTGGATGCTACAGGGCGCCGTTTGGATGAAATATTCAGGACAGCTTCATCTTCGGTTTTCAGTAGCACATGTTCCCATGTGTGTTTACAGAGGAACTAGCCGGAGCATGAGCTCCATGGCTGCAACAAATGACAACAACCATTTCTATAATATGTACATATTTATATAAAAACAAGGTGTTTTTTTTAAAAAAAAAACTGTGTTGCATTTTCCACTGTACTGTACACCAAAATCAAACAAAAACACTACAGGGAGATGCAAGTTGTACAGTATTCCCTGTTTTTCTCTCTTTCGGAAAAAAATCTTTCACTACTGTCTGTTCACATTGGACTGACTGGTTAACAAGCTGACTATGTGCACGAGTCACTAGACTTGACTTTTGTGGAGAGTGAGACTACAGAGGGTTTTGGGGGGACATCGGGTTTGAGATATTTGATGCCCGTTCGAGGAAGTGAACCGTAAGAGCTCATACTGGGCTGCCGAGACAGAGATATGCCCTGAGCTGTCATTTGTATGGAGTCCACCCTCTGAGGTGCAGGGGGTGGAGTCTCGACACGGTTGAAGCTGTGATGTCTCGACAAATGGGAGGAATTGGATGAGTTGGTGTTGTGTTTTTTCAGGACAGAGGATCCTGAAGCAGATGATGCTGATCCTTTCCGCAGCCCGTAGACTGATGAGTGGACCTCCAGACGTTTTCCCATCTGTGGGACTGCTGGTGGGACGGTGAGTGAAGCCTCTCGCTGGGGTACACGAGGTGGCAGAATACCATCTGGATCTACCATTGTAAGGTGACAGGGGCTCTTTACTGTCTTGTACTCCAGTGTGGCCCCCTGGTCATCCATGACACCATGGACCATGCCGAGGTCACTGTGGTGCGGCTGCTCTACGTACTCGTGCTGGTAGGACTGCTGCAGGTGAGGCTGGAGCTGGTGTTGATGCTGTGGCAGAGGCAGAACGACAACACTTGGGATGTGCCCCGGTGAAGCTCTCAAGGGCAGGTCTGTAGAGATGACAGGAGAGCCCATGGGAGGCATGTCCTTTGTGCAGGCGTTGATGAGGTTCTGGTTTCTCTCCCACTCCCTGCTGCCTCTACTGGGCTTCCGGCGTGGCTGCATGGGGGTTGATTCAGGTGTAGGCAGAGCAGCGAGATCCAGGTGGTGCTGGTCTGCTTTTATCAGCATCTTCCCATTGGGTGTCAGCCTCCCGTTGTGCATCAGAGGAGTGAGGATCGCCTCAGGACGACCGTCTTTGGCTTGTGTCTCAAATAGGCCCGTCAGCTTGGTCACACTGTTCATGGAGCCTCGGCGGGAGTGGAGGTGGTGGGTGTCCTTTTCTTTGCGGCCTGTCAGGTCTATGTCTCGCCTCCGGTGGTCACACACACAGTAGACAATGATGCCAGAGAAAATGGCGCCCATGGCGAAGGCTAGGATGACGGCGATGGCCAACAAGGTCACAGGGACAAGCTGGTCACGGCCTTTCTGGTAGCTTTCGCGGATCACACCTGCAGAAACATGTGGAGATTATATTCAGACTCAAAGAAAAAGTGCAGATGATGCCTCTGCTGCTGCTGTGCTGCACAAACTTGTGAAAAGAAGAGCTGTTGAGAAAGATTTTTCCATTAGACTGAACCAAAATAGAAATTGATATTAAATTACAATTATTAAAAGACATTTTCTTGGCCGAAAGATAAGAGGTTTAAACAATTTTACAAAAACATGAAAATGAAAGATGGTTTATCCCACCGTAAGGAACACCTAATCAAAACACAAATGGTAGCTTGAAGAAGCAACATTCAATATTTCCAGAAAATCCAATCTAAGACTGTAAATGTGTTTTGGAGGGGTGATTATGATTCACATTTTAAATCCCAGATAAACCCTCGCTGCTGAAATGAAAAAATGATAGGAGCACAGATAAAGGAGCCTGAAATACTCAACCTCTTTCTTCTCATGGATGCAAATGGGAGACTTTTCATAAATCTTCATAAATGGATCCAATCTCCATGAATCACAGAGAATACATTAAAAAGCCTGTGATTAGCCACTAAATTCAATGAGCTGTGTCATCAGTGTCTTATGAAAGCGCCACTTCCAAAGACTGGAGAAGAAGTGCAGTGATATGGCCAAATAAAAGATAATTCAATAAAAGCAGCAAGGAAGTATTCTAGCTGTGGGAATAAAATGGGGTCAACAACAAAATGCGTGAGCTTACACACAAGTGTGGGCACATGCGTCTCCTCCCAAACACACACACATGCTCCCAGATGATAACCTCCAGCCTGTTGATGAATGAGGATATCTAATTCAGCACTCTGTACCTCGGGTTAAACACACCAGTCCACAGCAGAGAGATTTATAATGCGTTCACACATGACCTGTGGCCAGCACAGATCAGTTACCACAGACAGAGGATTAGGCAGGTGGACTCCATCACGTAAACGGCTCCCACAGTGCATCACTGCTCTTCATAACGTGACTCAGTTACACGTGTGTCTTTGTCTCATATCAGGCTGTGTATAATTCACTGTACAGAAAACACACATAAAAGAATTTTTGAAACTCTCTGTGTATTCAGTTTGTGCCAAAAACTGTGAAAAAAGGAGAAAGCTTTCTGCCACTCTGAGTGATATAACTGCTATTCATATGTATGAAGGGAATCCATTACGCCAGCCTGTGTCTCCTATGCAGAGGAGGTTGTGTTTACAGTGAATTTGTGTTCTAAAATAAGCACTATGTGGGAGAACTGATTTGTATAACAGCTTTCAGACATCATAGTCATCTTATTTATGAGGAATTTACATAAAGTTGGCAAGAAAAATAGCTGAAAATGGCAAGGGATGTCTCTTTTTTGGTGTCTCTGTATAAGGATTTGTATTTAAAGAATCTCATTTATTAGTCACCCTCTTATAAATATGACTGTCTTGTCTGTTAATTAAACCGTAAAGTCCTTTTTCTGAAGAAACAATGTTTGTATTAAAAAGGAAAAGAATTCAAAGAAGCAAAAGGTTATTAGGGATCAGTATTCCCCTGCTTTCTTTTGACTCATTCAGCTGTTTTGAATACGAATGAGAATGTTAAAGTCAGTGTGAGTATGGTCATATTAAGACTGATGTAACTGAAAATGTTAAAATTCAATACTTACCCAACCCACAAGTAGGCTGATATGAATAAAACAGCCATGGTTGACTTTATATTCATCACTTTCAATCTGTAAAATTATATTTAAATCAAAATGGAGTATTAACTTGTTTATTGGTAGCCAGGTAGTGAGTAAGATGATGTCCTCTGTTCTTCATTAGGGTCTCCTTTTACCCAATCAGACTTCTGTTCTACATGGCTACTCCTTGACAATACATTTTCCCTTCATTACAACACACAAGACTGTGACGATTTTCTGTTAAGACTCCATAAAGCACTCACTGTAATCTGGATGTTGCCTAAAAAAAAAACAAAATGAAAAGTACCTTCAGCGTTAAACCTCTAAATTCATAGAAAACAGTGTTTGAAACAAACGTCAACACACAGATTGCTTCAATTTTCTTTTCACACTCTTCTCATTTCTCACAGATCATCATAAAAGTGTTTCTAATTGCTTTGTAGTTCTCCAAAAGATGGTGAAGAGTTGGTTGCAATAATTCTGTAAAATCCTGGAGGCTCTGGGTAATCTTGTTTGAGCCTTTCAGCTCGTTTGTGTCACCCCGGACGTTCTCAGCCAATCTCTTCTTTCTGCGTCTCCTCAGCGAGACATAACGCAGACATGGAGACAACACAGTAATCTGTTCTCGTGGAACTTAAATCCAGACTCTCTTAAACTAACACCCATAATCCTCACTCGCTGCAGTCATACTTCATTAGGCCAAAAACATGACTTTAAACGTGCTTTACCCGCCAAAATAAAGTGCTGAGAAACGCCTGAGTCTCTGTGTTGACTTTAAGGCTCAACCTAGATAGATAAAAAGGAGTTTCTTTTTACTGTATCATTCTTTTAATTCAAAACTTCACTTTTATACTAAATGAGGTGCTGACAACATACTGCTCCAGTTAAACAGTTTTAAAAACAACCTCTATGGCTGAATGGGTTTTTATCAGAGACGTGTTCCTCCGTGTATACAGAGTGAGAAGTGATGAGTCTTCTCTGCAGTGAAACATCAAAGTTTGACGTGTGTTATGCTGTGGACTCGTGTGACCAAATGACCCGTCTCTGCTTAAACATCTGCTTCTCGTCTCGCACAGAAACATCTGCAGACAAGAGAGAGATATGAGCTGCTATCTTTCATTTTGTTGACTTTCTCCTGTCCTCACGTAAGAACCTCTCTGCTACTTTACAGAAACAATGAATCATTGCGCTGACTTTCTTGTTTTCTCTCACACTGTGCTGCTCCCATATGGTAAGTGTTCCATTCAGTGGACGCTATAATTATCACCTTGTGGTCTTTTTTTTTTTTCTTTTCTGAGTTATCATCCTTTGGCAGAGGCGACAATGGGGACGGGTTGCGTTTGAGTGCTGCTGGGTTACGCACTTCTGCCAACAAAGAAGAAAAAGGAAGACAAGGAGGCAGACAGATTCACCTTAGAAGAAGAGCCTGGAAATTCTCCAAGAACCATTTCACATGGAAAAATGAAAAAAGCAGGTATAAACAAACACTTTGGCAAATTTCTTGTTTCTCCCCCCTGTAATCCTTGTAAAATGTAAGCACTTTTTATATCTGTGTCTACACTGCTTTCATGCCTAAAGAGCAAGTCAAAACTGCTATGAATTTTCATGACAGCAAATTTATTACAGCCAAAGGTTAACATTCTTCAACTAGGGATTTCGGATTCAAACTGAATAGCAAAGGCGGTGGGTTGCAGAGCCAAACAGGCTTCCATTCTGAAGGAGGCGACTTGCGGAGCTCCGTCTTTGTCTTCCTCTCTGGCCGTGGGAGCCGAGGTTAAAGCCCCTTTTAACCTGCACTGCATGGGTCTTCCTGTCTGTGCCTTTCATTCATTCTCTCACTTTTTTATCCCATTCCATCTATAACTCTTGTCTTTGCACTCATGCACTTCCGCAGGGTACTTAGCCTAAGGCCTTGGGTAAATCACACAAAAAAATAAAAACTTTCAAGACCTCCATCTCTCATGTCAGGAATTGTTGCTCATGCTGACATCAAAGAGTCTGGAAGTAGCCACAGAGGACGCAGGAGGTGACTCCGTCTAATCATAGGACTACAGGGGTTTTCAGGCGCCATGCCGCTCAATTCAAGAATCGTTTGTGGTCTTGGTAAAACTTTTTAGAAACTTCCACAACATGGCCCCAAAGAGTATCAAAGTGGTGCTAAAGCTCACAGATTTTCTGCCTTGGTCCCAACTTGTTGAGGTTGGGAGTATACAGTGACTTCTAATCTTCTGGTTTCAACTCTTGCCTTGCCCCCAGAATGCATTGCAAGGCATCCCGCAGCTCAAACACTTCTCACAGACTTTTGAATTGATTTGAATTTCACACTGCCTCAGGCCTCAACATTCAGATATTAAATACATATCTCAGATACTGAGATATTTTTTCACTGTCAAAACAGTCTGGGTCGGCAGCACTTAGTTGTAAATCAGAAACATTGTAATCTGCTGTGACTGGAACTCGACAATGCTCTCTCTCTCTTTCTGTCTGTCTCTCTCTCTCTCTCTCTCACACACACACACACACACACACACACTCACACACACACACACACACACACACACACACACACACACACACACACACACACACACACACACACACACACACACACACACACACACACTCCTGCACTCGTTTAATCTCTTCAGAAGCACCAGCTGACTTAAGCCCACAGAGCTCGTCTTTGTGCTGGTGTTGGGGAAACTTCAAAGGTAGTTAAACATCACAGAGAGGTCATGCAGAGGGCCTTCACCTCTGACTGCAGGCTACAACTCAGAGACATTGTCTCCCAAATGATAAAAATCTTAATCGGACTTAACTGCACTCACTGATGTGTCACTTGTTGAAAGACAGAAAAGTGGACCTTGTCATCGAGTAGAGGAGAGAAGCAGATGAAAGAGAGGAGCCGAAAATGTCTTGCACCACATCCAGAGCTGTTTTATTTTCTGTCTGGGACTCACTTGTTGTCATTTTTTAAAAAGGGCATTGCTGTTAAGATGATCACAGCAATTCATTAAATTCTATTTAATCTCCAGTTAGCATTTAATCTTATTAATTCCTGTATATGTTTAAACTGAAGAGGCACTGGCATGGTGTTATTCAATATTAAGCGTTCATCAAACAATCCGGGATCAGCGCGCAGCATACAGATGAGCCAGTTAAGGTATAATTAAAGGCTTAATTATATTATTCTGCACCTCAGGTATTAACAGCAATGTTCTCACCTATTTGCCTCTCTGCATACAAACTGTAGTATTTAATCCTCACATAATGATCAGAAAGTAAACATAATTTACACTTTGATGAGAACATTTTTTATCAGGTTTTAATTGCTGTGTCTACTGTTTGCATTCACTTGTTATTCTGGTTATCGAATTGTTGTAAAAGCACAAACATGTTTCTCTACTGTGAATGCAGATGAGCAAATCCAAGACAGATCTCCTTAGGGGGACAATAAAGTGTATTGTATTGAAACATATATTACTGTGTCATATATTATCATATACTATCCTTTTGTATTTTATCCTATAGTTTTGGAAATGAAGAAGTCAAAAATAGTACTACAAAACTTCTACTTTTGCCTGTTTTTAAAACTTTGCAGGAACTTTGGAATTGATTTAGTATACATAAATTTTGCATTTCAATTTAGGTTAATAATTAAGATGTTATAGAAAATAGTTTGAGTTTAACTAAGTTTTAACCTAAATGTACTGTTTCCAAAATGCTTGCACTATAAAGGTGTCGTTTTTATTGCTTTTGCAGTGCCAATGACTTAAAATTCAGAGTATTCATCAATGGTGCTCACATTGTCCCACAGTATTTCCACTTCTAAGAGTAGTAAGCATAAAGTTTGTATTAAAGGTTCTCCCTCATATAAACCAAAGCCTTGTTTACAAAGTTTTTATCAGGAGTCCCACCCTTTCCTAATTTTGATTGGTCTGTGATGCAGAGGTAACACTGAACTGCAATGCAAAGAAAGGTGAGCTGCCAGTGCAAGAGACAGTGATAATGGACACAGGCCCTTATATACCTACAGCACCATATTAGACACAAACTGTCCCTACATGACTTGCTTTTGTCATTTCTTGCCTTTTATCCTCAGTGTAGTTGCTGGCTGATAATGTTTCTCATGCTGTATGTTATGAATGTAGTCAGGAATAACCATTGAGTATTGTGTCAGCACACAGGCAGCTCCTCTGTCGTATCACCAGGGAACAAAGGCTCAGTTTGTATCTGCCTGATGAGAGGCTCCTTCATGAACATTGTAACGGGACTTTTAAAATTTCAGTGGAATAATGCCAGCTGAATGTGAGTTTAAGGCTTCAAAAGCACAAAAGGATGAGCTGATATTAGACTAAGAGTCACATGGCTTATGTATGATCCAGTAATGTCAGGAGGTCTGAATGAAAAGTAAAATAAAACCAGAAGATGTGAAAGTAAGAAGCAGTGACTGTGTGCTGAAACAAAAATGGTCTGAGAGAACAATAAGCTAATCAGTGGAGGAAAATACGGCTTAAAGCTTGACGTCAGGGAGGGAAGTGCGTAATACCGGGAAAACATCCAGTCCACTGTTTCTATTATGATTCATGATGAGCTGCCAATAATTCCTCTTCCTCACAAAGGCCCATCACAGGCAAGAAACACTGAAACAGAATCATGCACTCAAAATAAGGATGAGGGGGTTAATATGACTTGGGCACATGTTGTGAGATTATTTAGTTAAAATGCTGTTTACCTTGAGTCAATTTTTGACTTTTTTTTCCTTGCAGGAGCATTTTGCCAACTTTGAACCCATTTGAATCTCACCATCATTTTTTTTAATAAAACAAGCCTAAACTCTCTCAATTCTTTGCAGGAAATATGAAGTAGCTAATATCAAATAACAAAAAGTGCTCATCCTTAAAGGCTTCTGATAAACATCACCAGACAAAAGTTGTTATACTTTGACTGATGAAAAATCGTTGATCCTTCCTTTTTTGCCCCTTTGTAGAAGAAGAAATTTAGCTAAAAGCTAGTGTCTGCCATATTCTGCTCATAAAAGAGATGGCTATTAAAGGCTGTCTTCTTCCAGATGGCAGTAGCTTTTGTTTTTTTCTTTGGTTTGCAGAGTTTTGTGGGTATAAATCTGAGGTTTAATGGACTAGTGCAAAATGTACAGGTTGACTGTATGTGTTTTCCTTGCAGTGCAGACATCTATCAATCCATAACCTTTACTGACATAACTGTGTTTAAAAGGACTGTGAGGGCTTTCTAAGTGATCTTAAATAAGTTTCATATATAGAATTATGCCTGATCACAGTACTCAACTTAAAATGAGATCACCAGTGCCACATAAGATGTTAAACTTATTTTTTCTTTAGCTGATATTGGTTGTTTCCAACAGTTTTTGGAAACTCAACACTGACATAGCATCCCAAATAATGATGGTAAAATGATGGAGGTTTGTGAGCAGGGTCATACCTGCCTCAGTCACACTACATCAGCACATAGGTGTCAGGGAGCCGCCTGCAGCTGAAAATAACCCCGCAGACCTGCTGTCAGACAGTCGTTGCTACCATGAAATCCATGACATGGATGGAAATTATTTCTTTCAATCCACCATGAACTTTCTGATAATGGCAAAGAAATGTCATCAGAATACTAGGAAGCTGCTTGGGGATAAATAATATTGTCCAAAACCATGTGTTCCCCCAGACTTTTGTTCACAACCATAATAAAGTCTCTGTTTATGAAGATGTAAATGTTGCTTCATCTTCAGCCGCTTAACACGCAGTCAAAGCTCATCCTGTGAATACTGATGAGAAAACAAAACCACCTCAGCAGACAACCACGTCTACGACGAATTACATTTATGGAGTACTAATTTGCTTACCCAATTACACACCGGTTAGGCGGGTAATTACAACCTGGATTATATTTACAGGCATTATTTCCATTAGGATGTTGAAACGTAATTTCCAGCTTAGGATGAGCTGCATTTATGAACCACAGCAGGGGGTGTTATTGGTTTCTGATTATAGGAAACTCGTGACAGTGCTTCAAGTCAGAAATGATCTTAACTTTCAGGCAACTGGGAGAAACTTCATTGTGACAGTTCCTGTAGACAAGGTATAAAAAAAAGTTCTTTTGACCTCTCTTGAATTTGGATAGTATCTGACCTAAAGATAGTTGGAGAAAGCAGCAAGATAACTATTTAAAAATGGTAATTCTTTAGGCTTATGGTCTAGCTTTCAAATCTTGGTGATAAAGAGGTTTGAGAAGAAAATTAAGTCCTCACAGTGCTGTGTGTATCATGCTTTTTTTTTTGTTGTTGCCGGAAATAGAGTTAAATATTTCACCAAGGAATAAAATGCAAAAAGGTTACATATCAATATCAACAGTAGCTCAATTTATGTGCATTTTCTATTCTAAGTTAAAGGTTTAAATTTACTCCTTTCTCAACCTTTGGAGCTCTCTTCAGTGACTCTCAGCTTTTGTCCATTTTGCACCCCCTGTGGGCAAAGAGGAATCTATTTTTCCTTTGCTGATCTTCTCCTGCAAATTTCCTCATAAATAATCCTACCCTACTTTTATTTAACCATTTCATGCACACTCATTGTGAGTATTTTCCATTTAAAAGGCTTTTTCCAGATAACTGTCAGGAACCTACCCCCTCAAAGTAGTTTTAAGCATCAGAAATTACTAGACAAGTATTATAGTCTTGTTGTAAATGGTTTTGTTTGGGAGTATGGGCCATGAAAATGTATCACTGTAAATACCAGCTTCTTACACAACCAGCCAAAAAGTCCTTACTCGAGCTTTAAAGAGACAAGGTAGCATAGGATGCTTTGCAGTATTTTTTTTAAAGATTCAACTCAACAGCATGTCAGCCAAGATTAGTTGAGCTAGCAAGGGAGACATAAATACAGAACATGGACACAGGGTTAGATTTGTGGCCCAATATGTAAACAGATGACTGAGAGGGATAGAGAGAAACACTGTTTTCACCCTGCTCAGCTGCGATAAGTTACTCTATCTTACCCTTTTTTGAAAATTCTATCATTTCACCTGTCTGCTCACCTTCTATTGCTTCACCCTCTCCTTTATAACCTCAGCCACTACATTATTGTCCTCTTCTGTTTAATAAATCTTTATCATGTCTGCTTTTTTCCTCCTCTCCCCCTCATTTCCCATGTCTCTCTCCCTGCCTCTGTTGTCTCTCTCCATCCCTCTATCCTTCCACCTCTCACCTTTTCTTCTACCCCTTGGATAGCTGCTGTAATGAACCCATAAATTGGAGCAACACAGCGGTGGCTACAGGTCGAGGTGGGGGGAGGGTGGATGTAAGAGGAGAGATGGAGGGAGGGGGTTGTACCTGACAGTGGGAAAGAGTAAGAGAGATAGAAAGGAGCGAGGATTCATTCCTGCAGACAAGGGAAGAGATATGAGTCTAGGAGAAAAGGAGACAGACTACAAGGGGGGAAAGACAGAGAAGGGAGAGAGACAGAGAGAAACAAGGGCTGAGGGGGAGGGGTGTTAAGCTCCATAAATTGGTCGAGGAATTAATTTGCACCAGCTAAGGTATAGCCTTGGAACATACCCTCCCAGTCAGATGAGAGGTCCTGTGGAAGGAGGGAGACTGATCACAATGGCAGCAGATGGTGGAGAGTGGGTGGGGCTGGTAGGTTTTTGGCGGGTTCAGGTGAGCAATGGGTTGCAAAGGGAGTGGTGTATGAGAGGTAGGGCGGGAGGATTGGAGGAAAAAAAATAACAGGGACAGATGAGGCCCAGACAGGAAGACACACGGACACACAGACAAACAGAATAGCGGCTCAAATGTGCTGTGAAACACCACCTGCTAACTGCGACGGTCCCACTGGAATGCCGAATAATGATGCCGCTGGGTGCTAAATACCATCAGCGTGTGAATCCTCATCACTTTGCAGCATTGGTAATTACTCTGCTAGTGTCAGGCTAATACATATTGGCAGCACTGTAATATTCATTAGCAGATAAGATTCCACAGTGTCCTGACTGCAAATGAAAAAGTTTGGAGGAGTAATTGTTATTTCTTTTAAATCACAAACAAGCTTGCAAACGACTCCCGCTAATTCATTTTCACTCAAGCATTAACTTTTCTTACTTAACTTGAGAGATTGATGCTGCGGTTAAATGTTCTTCTCTTTTTTTTCTGCTCTAAAACGGTCCGCATGGATTCATCTCTGAGGCGATAAAATGACTCATTTACTTAGCTTCTGACTCCATAATCATTTCTCATATATTGATCCCATTTCCACTTCCTCATGCGCAGTTTAAAGTTTTCACAGTACAGTTGACACCTGAAGCCAGTAACACCGAGGGGCGACAGGAAGGAAGATGGAGAGGCAGGATGGGTGGAGCGGGAAATGATGAATACTGTGTGAACTGCAGTGCTCAATTTGCCATGCTGAAAAAAAAGCATTAAGCTGCATGGAGGCAAAACTGTGCTTAATACCATCAAAGCAATCAAGACAGGGAAAAGGCAAATATATAAACAGCGAAAAAGCAGACCAAGCCATGCAAAACATCAAGAAATGCTCACAAGAAACCAAAACAAATCAAAGAACTTCATCAGAGCTGACTCATAGAAAAGGAAAAAGAAAAGACTGTTGAGCTGAAATTGAAATAGAACTTATAAATACTAAAACAAGCTGCAAAAGTGTCTTTGAAATAATAACAATAGCAATAATGATCATACAGAAAAAACAGCAGGAAGCATTGTATTGAAATGTGAAGTCCTGTTGCCGTTACCTGAGATCAGAAGCTCTCACTGCCCCCACAAAAAGGGAAATTTTGAAAACATTCCTTTAACGTTTATATCATAAGTGATTCTCAAAGAGCATCCTCGCCCCCTGTTTCTTGTGAGGCTCCGGTGATATAACACCTGCTCAGGTAAAGGCAACAAGGGGAACGACAGCATGTTGTGATGCTGGCTGTAGGCATGCTGTCTGAAGTCTCTGCCACCATTGTGCTTGGATCTACCCACTGGTGCCTCTCTGCTTCCAGCTGACACGCTGCCTCTTTTTATTCCACAGACAGGGGGAAGATGCGTGAGTGTGACAGACTGAACTGCCTTATTTTAGTGCTTGTAATTATGACAGACGATGTGTTTGTGCCTCGTTGTATTCAAGTCATGTCGCTATGTTGTGGATTTTTCAGAAATATACACCTGATGATCAACAAATTCTCTCAGTCTGAAGTTATTTCCAAAATCCTCAAAGACTCCTCCAACCATCTGGATGAAAAAATGTTCTGTCTGCGCACTATGAAAAAAGATTTTCCACCTCTTTATTAGGTAGCAAGTGTATTTCCTTTCCAGGTTGCCAAGAGTGAAATATGACCTTGTTGTTGGCAAACACAAGCAAAATAAAAAACTTGTTATTTTCCATGAAAGCAGCATCTTGCAGAAATTGGTACTTTTTGCAACTTAGTGACTCCCTCGTCATGACTTCCTCTCCTCTACGCTTGACTTCGCCTCCTCCACACTTAATCAACCAGGAGGTGGCTGGGGGGGTTAATCATTTAGCGCTTTCTCAGTGCTCTGTTCCGACCAAGTATCATGTACAACACAAGGCGGCAGGGACTGTCAATGACACAAGCACTATTCTTACTATTGTAAGCAAGTCTAATACTGGCATTTGTGTAGCACAAACTTTATTTCATAACACAACAGTCAGATTTCATTATTAAATTCAGGATTAAAGAGCACTTCATATGTTTTTTTTACAAACTTGGTGTATTATTTTGTGATTCAAATTTCATTTCATTTCATATGAGGCATGAACGGTGTTTGTCTTTATTACAGGAAGACACACCCCATCAGATAATCTACTCTGTGTCTCTTCCCTATGTACAGTTTGGCTATTTAATGTCCCCTCTGTGTATTGATAATCAATAAGTCCCCAAGGCCAGGGTGATGCTGCATGTTCAAATATGAACTACATTATGCTTCGGGGACATGTTGCATGTTGTTCTAATGGAATCTGTAATGGCTCCATCTGTTTTATTAAAGGACAAAACACAATCAGCAGCATCATGGTGACCTATTGTCTTCCTCCCTTCACATCTCCTTCCCTTCTATCCTTCTCTCGCTCTCTGTCATTTATCCATTTAGCTGCTCTTGAGGCAGTGCAGCATTAGGCAGGTTGTTAACACAGGAGAGAAGGGCGTTCAATGTCATGTCACTGTGTCGCAAAGCATGACAGAGCCAGCCACCAGGGCTGTATACTCCAGGAAATAAATACGTCGCCATCTTCCTTTTCAGAGCGTAATGGTCTGGATATTACATCTCCTGTGGGACATTACGGTCCATGGATAATAAATCCACCCAACAGTGTGGGAGTATAAGTGTTAGTGTGAGCACATGTGTAAGTTCAAGGTGCATAAAGTGTGTCCGTGTCTGCATATGTATGCACCTTGTAGGTGTGATCATTTCCGAGGGGGGTTTACATGCACAGCGTGAGGCAATTTGTCCCCCAAAGAGAAGGCGATCCGCTATCTCTACACCTCGTCAGCTGGAAGCAGCCAGGCAGCTGTAAATCTCAATTACACAAACCCCTTCCTACCCCCTCCCCGTCCTCTCCTCCCACCCCTCTACCCTCCCTTCCTTGCCACAGGTGACAAAGGACCAATTTGGCTGTGATGGTTCCAAGGCTTACCATTGGCTTCAGGCTGAGTCTGAGAGGGCACGGCCACGTAGGGCTCCTCCCCTTTGTCTGAGCTCATGGGGGGTTCCTTCCGCTCCACCATACGGCCCCGCCCCAAGGGGCCCTCAGCAGCCTCGGGTAGGGCCGGGGTGGGGAGTGTGAGCGTGTGGTGGTGATGGCGGTGATGGTGGCCTGCCGGACACAACACAGGTTAACTGTCGCTCGGGGCCAACAGGGACAGGGTTCAGTGCGTGTGAGCGCCAGGCAGCAGGGGTGCTCACACACACACACTCATACACATCTATTCCTAGTTCAAAGCACAGACTCAGATAAAGTCTCTCCCACACACACACTCACACAAGGACAGCTACTGGGCTGTGTGAGGCAACAAAGTGTTTTTCCCTGGTGACCCTGGGCAACTCATTAGCAAATGTGTGTGTGAATGTGTGTGTATTTCTCCGGATTGACATGTCTTTTCTTTTTTTGTCACTCTCCCTCTCTCCTTTTCTCCCTGCCGCTCTTCCCTCCTGTTCTGACTAACATGTCAGAGCTCTGTCGGGCCTGTCAGAGCAGAGCAGAGTACAATGGAGTCCCTCCACCATAGGGTGTCTACCTTTGATATGAAGGACGAGAGAAAACTTTCTCTCTATCTCTCCTGTTGAGAAGTTGCTGAAACTTTTTCAACTGCTCTGCAAAGTGTTTTCTTTTTTTCATCTTCTACTAAAACGTAATGTGGCTTTTATACAATTCAATTTGATGTAGGCAGATTCCACTTTGTATCACAAAGTTTGTTGAAAACTGAAGCAAAGAGCTGATTGGAAGGGCACAGACATCTTGATAAGTGGTCCTTCATTTGACAGAAAATGCCAAATCCGTCCTTATCCTATCTCCCAAAATGTTAATTCCTTCTGCTGTTCTTTGTCAGCTGTGACATTTCACTAAATATCCGTCTTTTTGTTTGATATCTCTAGCTTTGTGGAATGAGACTCGTTAATACATGACATTTTGACAAATGAATATCAAAACATGAGAGAATATTCAAGTTATTCAGTGCTCAAAGTAAGCTTTAGCTACATAGTAATTTTATTTCTTGCTCCACTTACATACCATCCATTTTCTCTTTGTTTCCTTTCCTCATAACCCCCCTGTCTTCCTCTGACTCCAATTTCCTCTCCTTTTTTTATTATACACTAAAGATGTGCAAATGTGTCTTATCTACACTGCTCCTAATCCAAGTCTAGCATTGCCCTCAGCCACATGGTTAGATCAATCATCAGAAACGTGTCATTAGGAGTTAATGAATTTTCTCTGATTTGGCTCCTCCCAGTAATTAAATCCCTTCATGGCTTAACAAGCAAGTGACCAACAGTTAGAGAGGGTATAGCAACACACAGGGACATTTTCTGTCATGATTTCACTGCAAGTGGCACCTTACACCTCAAAGTTTGACATTATCTGACAAATGTAACTACAAACTTTTTCAGTAGTTGATGATTGCATCAATCTCCTTTCCACCTTTAAAATGATCGTTGAGTTTCTCTGCACCATCCATCCTTGGATGAATTTTTGCATATGCTTTGATGGTTTAATTTTGAGCTTCACTAATCATATTACCATCCCACATACTAGCATTTAAGCCACCCTACACATTTTGGAAAAAGCCATATATTGTATTTCATATAATGTGTTTAAGCCACTCATTGGAAAAAAAAAATCCAACCCAGATGAAGAGTGACAACTCTCTAATCCACAGCCAGTGGTGCTCAACCCCCAGTTCCCATTTTGACACCCTCTTTCCACAGAGGAGGTGACAGCCATGAGTATGTGTGTGTGTGTGTGTGTGTGTGTGTGTGTGTGTGTGTGTGTTTACAGAAGTGCAAATGCCTTTTCAATCTGTGTTTATGCTTGTATTTTCAAGAGTGGGACACTGAGGCTGGTGGTAGACACCCACACACAACACCACCCAGAGCCTCCTCCGCCTCCTCCTTCTTCTTCTCCGTGTGGCGTGGCAATCATTAAAATGATTTATTTAACTATTGGCCCAAGGCTGAGAGATTAGTGTGACAGGCCTATTTTATAATTCATTCCCCCACCGCCAGGGGAAGTGCAATTCAGGCAGATGACACACATAGAGAGAGAGAGAGAGCTCAGAGCCTCGTAGCTCCTCCACGGATCAGGAGGGGGGAGAAAAAAAGCTCTAAACTGCCGACGGATGCACATCCCTCTCTTTCTACAGATTAAAAGAGAGCCGAGGATGTCTGGTCTGAAGTAGAGGGGAGGAAAATCGAGAGGGGGCATTTATTTATCTTCAAATCCATATCAACCACCAGCAGATAGACAGAGGGTGTGGGGCGATGGCTGAGACTTTGTTTGGAGGGTTGTAAACTGCTAGTTGTCTGTGTCTGGGTGTGTGTGTGTGTGTGTGTGTGCTTCTGAGTGTGTATGTGTGCCTTGAAACACACAGCCAAGCCTGTGGGAGCGCATTCAGCACTATGGGGGTGCACACTAACACAGATGCTTTTCTGACCCTGGATATCCAAAAGGAGGGAGAATCACAGTGGGGATACAGCCACAGGGGAGAGATGGGCTTTCTGGAAGGACTTCAAAAATATCTATTCTTGTCATTCTGTCTGGATCTGACTGTTTCGATCTGGCAGCTGCGAGAGGGAGAGAGAATCACTGGAAACAAAATGAATGTGCCATCCGATTAGAAGACATAGAGGTGGATTGGAGTGCAGGTGTTGGTGTTATTGATATGAGTGACTTTGCTGAGGGCTAATCATGCCTGATTATCATTCTCCAAGAAGACTTGAATAATGGGGACATGATCAACAAGCAGTGATTGTAATATTTTGCTGTGTGATCGAGAAAATTGAAGTGTTTGCACATGTATGCCTAAACGTCAGTGTTAACATCACAAGACCTATGCGCTATGGGGTTGACATTAACGTATCGAACCACCCCATACTCTAAACAGGTCATTTTAATCCCTCTTCCTTTGCTGAAATATGTCCTGTTTAATGTGCACACTGAGACATTTTCCTTCTACCAACCATCAACAACCAGATCCATCCAATTAGCACAGAAAAGGTCAGGGCTAATCAATGATATTGCACAGGGGATAAAGAGGAAGGGACAGTGAAATCAAGGGGGAGGAGATCTAAAAGAACTACTGGAATCAGAATAATCACTACAGATTTCTCATAAAAAATTTGTCCTTTGCTGCTAAATAATAACACCAAAGAGGCAGGAGAGGGGGAAACATGAAAAGCGGTTAAAAATGACCAACCATGATGTAATGTTTCATTACCTTCGTAACTGGAAGGAATGTCTATCAAAAAGAAGGAATGAAATGAGTTCAGTTAAAACTATGACTCATTAATAACCTGCTTTACACATGTGGGAGGAGTTTTCATTTCCTTGAGAGGGAATGATTGATTGACTTTGATGAAGAGGTGTGGCTGAAGTGAAAGAGTCAGCGGGGATGAAATGTAGCAGCTGACTTTTATTTGATTGCTTCTACCGTGTACGAGGGATACTTACCATTCAGCGCCACAAAGGTGTCTGGAAAGAGAAGAAAAGAAACGAAGGGGGATCGTGTTAATGCTGGCAGTAGAAGAGATTATACTCTTACATGACCAAAAGCCATGACTTTTAAAGTAATTCAGAATCGACTGGCTGCTCGATATTCTCCTGACTTTTAATCAGAGGAGTTCTACGGCTTTTACAGCTAATGAAGGACCAGCGCTGTGGCTCCTCTTGACTAAACATACTGATGAAACTCTAGTAAAAATGCACTGCCTCTATTTACTCTGAATAAATAGTTTAAACCAAATTGAAATGAACTTGGATTACTGATGTGATTTCAAACTGTTTTGATTTTTCTCTTATAAACTAAGCAGCTCAGTAGAATATCAACAAATTATCTTATTTAGAATAAAAAAATCCATCTTGACATAAAATGATTTCAATAAACATTTATAATAGCTCCTATTTAGCATGTTTTCACATAACAGCCATTACCCTCTGACATCAATCTCAGGTTGAAAAGCTAAAGTGCTGCTATAATGTTGCACCATTCCATGAACTAAAGGTGAGTGACAATTTTTGATAAATAAGGAAAACATTTTACTTTACAGGCAAGCAACTTTTATTGTAATTAGGTAATAATTATGCAAACTTTCTTTTCATTCATTTGAAATTTTCCCAATTGTTATGATAATTGGGTGAAAATAAGTATGCAACATCTTAAAAATAATGTCTGAATTTAGTTTTAAGCAAGTCATAATTGGTTAGTTACTGTTCTGTTCACTGTTTTTGTAATCTTTTTCTGAATTTCAAGGTTAGAGGAGAATAAGTGAACAATTTCTTTTCTTTCTAAATCAAATCACATTTCTTTGCAGAATGCATGGAGAATTATCTAATCACCATGTAATTATATTCTACTAATTTGGAATGAAGTAAGCTGGGAGGTAAATATTACATTCAGTATCTTACTCTAGAAATCTATATCAATGTCCAGTCCAAATGTAGGAAACACCATTCAACTACCTTCCTAGCTCAACTAAGGCTTGCTGAGAATTAACTTTATTACTAAGAAGTAGGCTATTATATAAACCTTACCCTATTCTATTTAGAATTCTGTGCCTCTATTGTTTCATGAAAAATTCAAACAATCATTAGCCACTTCCTAACTTATGGTAGCGATATCTTAAAAGTAGCAATAGCACTGGCTCTTGTCTAACTTCACCTATTTTCCGGTTTTTGTTCTCTGAAAATATGGCCATATTTCCCTATGTGTTTTGCTGTTCATTCTTAAATCCTTTTCTGAACTATGAAGATGCAGTTAGAGGCCAGAAACTTAAACCACCTTAACTTGATACACATCAGTTTCATACTAAAGCAGCATCTAAACCCCCAGACCTGAGCAGAAAATGGCTGTCATGAGGATACGGTCAGTTATCTGTGTTAACAAGAAAAATAGATGTTTCAAGACTTCTGAGGCTCACTGGAGTGAAAGCCTTGTCTGTTTGTGTTTCAAAATAAGTCCCAATAAGAATGTGTGATGCTGGATGTTTATCCCTTGTTTTGCAGAAAGGAACCCAGTCTTTACCCAAGTGGACACAACTCTGTATTGACATGGGGACCAGAGAAACAGCGGGGGGAGCGGACAGAAGAGGCTGAGAGCCGAAAGGGACAGATGGATGGATGAGGCTGAAAGAGAGGATTGTGAGGGCGGAACAGACGGGGGAGAAAAAGGTGACAGAGGAGGAGAAAGAAACGGAGGGCCGAGAGAAGAGGGAGACAGAGTTAGAGAGAAGAGAGGAATGGCAGTGGTGGTGTTAGGGAGGGATGGGGGGTATAAAAAGGAGGAGGAAAGATAAGAGTGAAGAGGGCCTGCTTACTTTGGCAGTCTCCCAGGCCATCTGTGTTACCATGCTCCACGTCCTGCTCAAAGGCTGATCTGCGGGGGACAGAGACATCATGGTCAGCAGAGAAAAACAGGCCAGGCCGCAAAGGCTCGTCACACCTAGCAAAGTAACAAAGCTATAGGAAAGCTACTATGAAAACACCCCAGAACACAGCAGAACCCAAGCTGGAACAAAGTGTAGGCAGCAGAAAGTCTCTGAGCTGGAACAGATTCAAAGAACACCTAGCAGGTGCCCTGGAGGCCTGAAATCAGTGGTTATGAAGAATGCTGGCAGGCTAGTAAATCCATATCTGGCTCATTGCCAGTAGTGATACTACAAATAGATCCATGTTTTATTTGATTGTAGTAAAAAACTGTTATCTCATGTTGTGTGACTATAAAGAGGCATTTGAAGCTTTAAGAAATATTTTTTTCCTTTTTTTGCTCCCTCCTTACTCATTCATTTTAATATGAAGCTATAGTAGTAAGTTAATCTGAGCTAAGTGTAGCACAACAAAGGCTGGAAACAGGAAAACAGTGAGCCTTGCTTTACTCTAGGGCAGCGAAATTAAACCGTTTGCCATACTTAAACTTATTTTAGGTTAACCAAACACCCTCTTTTGCCCAGACAAGTCCCTCGTTATAGTCGTGAAATTCAACCTGGGGAATTATGTGAAATCTCTACAAAATTTCAGGGTTTTTTGCAGCTTGCTCAACAGACAATTGATTTTAATATAAAGACTCTGCACTGGCAACAAAAGCATTATTCTGATGCCCCAACCTAAAAGTCAATATTATGAAATACAAAGTCAAAATTTTGAGAAAATAATGCCAAAATAATGAGATAAGAAGTCGAAATTTTAAGATAATAAGTCATATAATAGGATAAAGAAGAAGAAATTTAGACAAAACTGCCTTACTATGGGCAAAAAATAAAAAATAATAAAACCTTTACAAAGCCACTTTTTCATTTCTATATTTTTAACTGGCGGAAATCAGCTTCTATGTTTTATTAAAGTTTACATTATATAAAAAATTTCACTTCAAACAGAAAAGGAGTGTGTTAAATAAATGTATGTGTTATGAAGTGACTCTGTTGGTGTTGAGTATCTTTGGGTATTTTTTCCGTATGAGAGGCCAGGTAGGGGGTCCCTTTTATGGCCTTTAGAATATGGTCACCCTAAAGTAATAAGAAGCATATACTGATTTTTCATTTCATGTACAAAAGTTTTAAAACAATTGTCAGTTGTTTTGAGTTGTTTTGCGTTGAGTTAATGCTCTGTCCTTAGAGGTTGCTTTGCATTATCAAAAGCCTATAGATCACTGCCAACAAAAGGCAAACACAAAAAACATGTTAAGTTGACTAGCTTTGAGTTTGTAGCTTTTCTCTCCCAAACTTTCCAAAGCTGAAAGAGCACCCTCGCAAGCCCTGACATATTGTGCTGGTTCCTTTCACCGTTCCTTTTCTGCATTGCTAATCAGGTAAAGGGCACTCTCTGGATGCATGGGTCGACAGAGCTGTCAATCATGATGTCATGATTGATGATGTACATTTAATTAAACATAGATCAAGCCATGTCCCACCTGTTGTACTGGTGGAGGCAGACCAAAAGACCTTCACTGTAACTAGTCACCATAAGGAGCTTTAAATGCTTTGCCTTCACTTTTAGAAAGCTGACATGTCATCAGTCTTTTAATACAGCCTATGGTTTTTACCTGTTTCGAGTCTTTGTGCAAGGTCAAGCTATAATTTATCAACTCTAGCTTCCACCTATCATACAGATCTGACAGTTATGTCAACCTCTCATTTAACATTTATAAAGAAAGCCTGATCATATGTTCTGAAACAGGACTGATGCTTTGAAATAAAAATATGAACTCAAACAACATAAGGCAGTCTTTGTGGCAACTTTACTTGGTTTAATCCTTTCTTCTATTTCTCTGTGTCTAACATCATCTAGGCTGAGATATGGGGCTGTAGTCCCAATCACATGGACCAACACCAAAGCAGTGAAGGGTAACCGTGCTTGAGGGCCATCATATGACACAGAGGGAGAGAGGGAGAAAAAGGGGGCAGAGAGTTTAGAAGATGTTATTTTCTGATGCAATCTGCACCGAGACCTGTTTTCTTCCTGAAAGACCACCAAGCAGGCAGTAAGGGGATCTGTGAAACAGAGCGGACCAACTGTCAACCAGGATCACAGTCACGCATGACAGCTTTTCACAGTCCTCGTCAGCTCCCCCCGTGCTCTACCACCACCTCCTCCTCCTGCCTGTCCACCCGCCTCTCATCTTCCTCACCCTCCACTGCTCACAATTATAGCATGAAGAGGAATGATTTTCCAAAACAGCATCATCCAACCCCTTATCCCCTGATCAGAGTCAAAAGCATGGACCTGGAAAACAGGACAAGTACGAGAGAATCTGGGTATTTTTGCTTTCTGGTCCTAAAACCAGCAAAAAGTCCAGGACTCCACTCTGGCACCTACTTCTGCATTACAAATGATTAATGCCTTTATTTTGTACTCATCCTCTGCTCTAAGTGGGCCAGAGATGGGGAATTTAACCCTAATGACAACCTTTCCTCCTTCAAAAGCATTTGCCGTAAAAGTTACAAAGAAATAAAAAACAACAGTAGCATGCTCCCTTCATATTCTCCATACAGGATTTCATCACCAAGTCCCACCCTTTGTAAAAGCTTGGCATTTCCTGACCGGTCCAAAACACTTATAACCTACAGATCCTGACTTCCATGGATGAAAATATAATTACATACTGCTGTGTTGAGGTGAAGATTACAGGCTCTGAATCCCATCTGTCTCGAGATGAATTAACAATAAGTCCTCACACTACAGATGCAGCGTCTTGCCTTTACTTGGCACATGTGAGCGTGAATGAACCTAAGTGTGAACATCCAGTTAAAGGGTTCAGGTCTCAAAGCGGCTGCATTATAGCAACATGAGTGCAGTGTGCTCTGAATTTGACACTACAGACAGTTCAACTCAGGGTTAAGATCCCTCTGCAGCTGCATTTTGCATATTTAAATCAGATCCATGTAGCACTGTACATAGCTGGAGGCAGTCGAGGGCCCGGGGTCATATTATCTTGCATCAGATGTGATTATAATGTGAGATGTGTAGTTGTGCTAAGGGGCCTTGGTTGCTGAAATGCAGGTCAGGCCTAATGGCATTAATTATTCATAAGAGCAGAGAATAGGTGACCAGGGACTTAAACTACTGTACATACAGTGTGCCTCGAAGTCACCAGTTTAATTTGATTCATGACTTTGATTTAGAAAGAAGTAACTGCACAAGAGTTAATAATGAGGGTTTCACCAGGTGATAAGTTAGTATACAGAGTAAGTGCATCTGTCACGTGTAAGACCCAGCATCTGATCCAGAGAACAGTTTGGGCTGATTAGCTGTGCCCCTGTCTCAAATAGTTAAGACATCATGATAATCTTTTGTCAGTAAAACAGACGCATATAGCTTGTTTACATAATAACATTACAGAATCGTATGCAAACATATTATGCATGAACACGGGGTGACTGAGGGCCATATTGCAGGAGACCAGAGGGCAAGCTGTACATAGGGTACAGTAGGTATGAGAGGCATAACTCCACACAGGAAAGCTGGCACGCTAAAGATGAGGCCAGATGGAAGAAGAAAGGAGGGGAGGGCATGTGAGAGGGAAAGAATATGTCAGAGGGAAGATAGAAAAAGACAGATGGTTAAAAATAGAAGCGCAGACAAGGACGTGTGTATCGAAGGTAAGATGATAGCAAGGTAGCTTGTTAGGCTGACAAATGGATGGAGAGGGCAATAGGAAGAGATGCTAATGCAACGGGGCAGAGTTTCTGTGTTAAGAAGAGGGAGAAAAAGTAGGAAAAAGCTTTTTTATTTGACACCAAAATGTCTCTATCTCACACTTTCCTCCTGTCCAGCTTGGAAAAAGCTTTGAATAGCTCTGACCACGGACCAGTAGATCCTACTGGCCCTAATCCCACTGCCCCCCTCGTTTCACATAGAAATATTGTACAGTGAAGGAGCGAGGTCATCTGCCCTCATAATGCCTCTGTGTTGGCTCTGCCAAAGTGGAAACTCAGTCTGAACAGCCCACTGCAGCTTTACAGAATAATAATGGGATGGTGCCATATGTGTGTCTGTGTGTGTGCATGTGTATTTTGGAGGATGAGTTTTGTATCCACATGTGGGTACGTGTGCATTTGGTATATTGGTATATTGGTATGCCAGACCAATCATTTTGCAGCAGGGGGATCAAATTCACTCAACGTCCAATAGCCACATGGTGCGCTGGTCCTTTTGTTATGACTTCATCCATAAAATGTTTTTTCCCACCGCAGAGCTCCATATGCTGTTTGTTCAGAAAGCATAATTTGCTTCTGCGTTATAACTACAGCCACAAATTACAGTTACCGCGACCATCAAGCCCTGCATACCCAGCCCCGAGCCTGGGGCAAACAACACTTTTCTTCCATTCATCCCTCCAATAGTCCTTTCAGCCTAGGGAAATTACACTTACACACCATAAAATTAGAAAGATCACAGACACGACAAAGTGAGAATGAAATGCCACCAGGCATGACAAAGACGGTGGTGTACTCTTCATGAAATTGCTCCGTAAACACATGAGGCTCAGGCTATTTTAAAATCACAGAATGTTCTACAAAACTCAAAGATTTCTGATTAAAATCATCTGTGTTCCTCAAAGTAGAAGCAACAGAGCCTCCTTCATAATTAAATAATACGATAATAATAATGGATTAATGTTGCTGAACATACTGATCACTCTTTTTAATAGAAGGAAAACATTAGGTTACTTATGACACTATCAGCTTGACTTTATTTCCCAGCATGCCCAATGACAAGTTTTGAAGAAAAACAGAAACAGCTTCATGTAGAAGAGTTTTGGATGGACGAGTCACATACAGCAGCTTCATTAGAGGCCCAATACTTCACAGTGCAACAATCTCAGTATTACTCTAGCACTACTTTTACTCATACAGGGCAGACTATGATATTCAAATCTTCATTAGCCATAAGACAAAAGTAAAATTTTTACATTTTGATTTGAGTGGCACTGAAAAAAGTAAAAGCTTCATCATCTCTCCCATCATCCTGAGATTTTTTTTAAGTAACACAGCAGACTGAGAACATATCCAACCTCTTAGCTTGATCTTCCATAACCAGGAAATGGACAAAAGTAAACTTAGTGCATAATGAAGCCTGCTGTAATGAAACCTTAATAGTCAATGTCTGTCATCACATCAATTAGAGTTAAGGGATTCAGGTGGCATCTGTGTTTGCCAATCAGATCAGAGAGGAAGAGGAGACACAACCTTCCTCTTGGACATTTAATGTAGCTAAAATTCATCATAAGTATATATGTAGAAAAAAATGTTTGTTAATTGATTGGTTTATAAAGCTAGCATGGCGAATGCTTCACTGAGTCCAGTCATTTTTATCTGTTTTTGTTTGAAATTGCTGAAGACCACTAACTCAAGCAGATATTTTGCACACTTCATTCTTCATCACAAGCAAGTGCAAACAAAATATTGAAGAATAACTTAATACATGCTAATACTGTTTAGGCTGGGTATTTCATGACCTGAAAGTGACATACTTAAGTAACTTTCCTTGTTAAAAAAGGCTGAGTGTGATTGCTATTAATGATTGTGTTACTTACTTGGTGTTGCTGACCACCTGTCTGCAGGCTCCTTCTGACACCCAACCACAGTACGGATCTCTGGAGGCTATACAAGACCTGGGGGTAACACACATATAAATTCACACAAAATACACACACCATCAGCTCCTTATCACTTCTAATAGTGGATCATTGTTTTCCTCTACCAGAGCGAGTCAAAACCATTTGGCTGTTTGTGCCTGAATGGTTTTATATGCAAGCTTCAACTCACTTCTTGCATCTTCCGTGTCTCTCACAGCGAGAAAGCGGCACTTTAACCACGCAGGAGGTGAAAGCGACCCACAAAGCGTGACTCTTGCTGTCTATCTGCATGCCGACAATGCGCTTGTCCTCCACGCCATCTATACTGCATCTGAGAGGGAGAAAAGAGGACAGAGAAAAAGATGACACATGGGCTTTTTCTGCCTGTTTTATGTACTTGTTGTTAAGGGACAAAAAAGTTGGCAAAGAAAGATGTAAGCCATTAAATGAGATTTATGAGTTCATTTAAAGAGATAAAAAAGAGAAAGATTAAGATGTGGCAGTGAGACAAACTGCGAGGTCAGGAGGAACAGAGATAATGCCGGACTTGAAAACTCGAGGTCAGGAACTGAGTAGGAGATAAAGAGAGATAAAGAAAGGGGTGATACAGATACAAGAGATAAACAGACAGATGGGCAGTGTGAGCAGTCAGCAGTAACACCGCACTTAACTGTTAAACCCACTAACATTAACCTCCACCCTCCTCCCACTTCACTCCACTATTCTTCATTCCCTGCCAGTCTTCTTTGTCCACTCGGCCCCATGGCAGCACACTCTAATCCCTGTGGGCGTGTCGAGCTTTCCTCTCCATCCATTCCTCCCTCTATCCCACCATCCCGCCATCCAGCTCCTGGGATTTAATCTCCCCCCTTCGCAGTGCTCTGGCCCCGCATTAACGCTCTCAATTAGAGCTTAGAGTCCATCTACACTGGGTAATGCACGCCAATCGAGGCCTGCGCTGATCCTGCCAGCCAGGCAGGGAGGCAGGCGGGCAAAGTCACTTACTGTACACGACCGAAGCCAGATGGCCGGCAGCCGACGAATGCTCGGCCCCAGCCAGAGAGACGGAGGAGAGAAGAGAAGGGACGCAAGATACAAGAGATAGAGAGGGTGGGGGAGGCCTGCCCTTCATCCCCTCCATAAGGCTTGTCACATGGCCACAGCATGTTGGAAAACAAACAGTGGTAACCTTGAAAGCCCTCCTGCAAGTCCTTGCTGTTTTTCCTGCGTCTTTTCTGCTGTCTGACATATTCTTCACTGATATTCCTCTCCATCTTCATCTAGTCATCTTCTCTGTACTTAGTTCATTCCTCTATACCCTTTAACTCAATGTTTGCTTTGGCAGGGGTCATCCTGTGGCTTACTTTTCCTTATTCATCTCTAATCCAAATATATATTAATGCTCAATTCACTCACCCTGCCATTCCCAGCTAATGCACAAACATTCACAATCATACATTCACCGGCAACCAATAGTGCTGTGTATTAGCTAAGATCTCAAGTTGGATCTCTATGTGTGTGTGTGTTTGAGTGTCAGCATGTGTGTGTTTCCTTTAATCAGCCAGCGTTTTGGATTTGGAGGACCTGGGCTCCACTGTGGTCGAGAACCACTACGCTACGTTATCCAGAGCCTCAGGGTCCATGTCTTTAATTTAGTAGCTGTGGTCACACAGAGTGTAACCTGATAAAACTCTTTTAAATGATAGAGTAGCCATCTGGTTGGCTGGATACACTCCATAGTCCGGGTCTGGGGGGAACTTTCTGGTACTGATGGAGGTGGTGGGTTGGTGGCTTGGCTGAGTTAGGAGATGGTTGGAAATATGTAAAAACACATACTTGCCCTGTAAGACGCACACATATGCAATAACAGACTTTATGTTTTGTTTCTAGCAACTGTATCCATGTGTTTCTCTACTTTCATCCATCTCTCACTCACATATAGCACACAAAAACCACAAGCTACTCCATACTTGTCAGGGTTGTAGACGTTGAGCTCCTCCAGAAACAGGCTGTCATTAAGAAAGCCGTTGTTCATCTTGGCCAGGAACTTGAGGATGATGCCTTTCTCAGATCCAAGGAAGACTACGGTTTGGTTCTTGTAGGGACCTGCCTCATTGTCCACCACGATGCGCGTCAGACGATACCTGGAATAAGGATCAGAGAGTACAATAAATCAACCGTTGAGGATAGTAACAAAAGGAAACATTTCCAAATCAGTTCTGCCTATTAGAGGAGGAACAGATGGGGATGAGACCAGCTATGAAAGAATCAGCAAAAAAAGAAAAAACTCTAGAGTTGCAGAGCTGGAAAAAAGAATAGAAAGTGCTTTACAAGTGTATTTGTATTTTAAAAATCTTTACGCTGATAGTTACTTACTTTTACTTCCTGGATTTTATGTGAAAACATCTCTTTCTTTTTGTCAAACATTCTCATTACTTTTGACTTTAGGCATATAAGAAGTGTTTTAAGGGGGCCAACAGTTACCTTACCCCCAACTTTAACCCCAAGGTGTATCTGGACTTCTTAACATCTACCAGTATCTTTTCTTGACCTCCCTGACTAAAACACAGTACCCATTGCAAGTTTTGTGGTGCTTGTATCCTTCTGTGAGCAACACATGATGCTCACTTGTCTTATTTTGCCAGAAAGTAACAAAATAAAGAAAAGCAGGAAAAAAACAGAGGATACAGAAGATGATTGTTTTGTCTGGCTCCAACTGCACCAAAAATGGTTAGGGGCAGGGTGATGCAGACACACAGAGGTCTTCTGTTCATGGGACTCAGTGAAGTAGTTTTTCTAATTATTACATGCTGTCAAAGCCAGAATTTTCCTCTGGTGTCTTTTGTAAACTGAAGAAACGTAATTGTTTTACCAAGGATTCACAGATACTGGCCGAATCATACACATGCAAACTATTAAACAAGGAAATTTATTTTCTTCATCTTGAGAACAACATGTGAAGCGACTTTTGTCCATTTATTTGTAATCATAACTATTGTCTTATGTAATTACCAAAATAAGCAGGGCAAAAACTAGGACAAAAGACAAGTCCTTGTGTTTTTGAGTGCATGTTATGTTTGACAGACTCTACATCATAAACAAAGTAGTAAGTGTACGCTACGACAATGAGACAAGGTAGAGAGATGAAAGCTGAGGATGAAGACAGTGTCTCAATTTTGTGTCTAACTGTAAATACTTGAAGCAACAAGAAGAAAATTGAATCAAACACTATCATTGACAATAAAAGACAGAACACAGATCAGAAATGCAGTTGACTTTTATGTTCAAATCTATCTGAGGCATTATTTCCAAATGTGATTTATTTGTTGACTGATAACGTTTAACAGTTATGTAACGTTGCACAGAAACAGCCCATAAAAATCCCCTCAACAAAGCTGGTTTTGTGTCCTTAAACTGTGAGAACATTCATAGCCTTTCATTTTTTTCACTTCCACTTCAAAAAAAGTTTCCTCCAGTAATTTCTTTTCCCACAAAAATACCTGTGCTTTGACTCACGTGAAGAGTGCACTTCTACTAGTCCTAATAGTTTCCAACATAATAATTTTATAATCAAATCAATTAATCAATTGATTTGCCCTCTATCAAGTACGTCAGATGTCTAAAAGAGAATAACGAACAGCAGGGGAGATTACACAGTCTAAGTAATCTCTTTAGTTGATTGTTATTTGATTAGTAACTCAATAAGATTGACATAGGGCATGTCAGGTGATTTCTAAGACAAAAACAGTGCACCGAAAGTCGGCCTACTGTTAAAGCAATACTTCCTCTACTAATTCACAGCTGCTGATCACACAGGTGTGCTCAGCAGCAGGTGGACGTACATAAAAAATCCATTTTTATTTCATTATTTGTCAAAAAACAACAACATTCATGTTACAAGATTAGACACCTGCCAGTCAGTGTGCCTTTATTTTTCTTGTGGGTGTTGGAAGGAAAACTAAGACTGATCAAATAACAAAAACAGGTTGTAAGAAATACCTTTATAAATCTGAGCTTCTGCTTTCTTGCATTACAGATTCTGGTGTTATTTCTCAATTAATTCCAGGGCCAAAAACTCGGCAGGTTTTTCAGAAAGTACATATCTGCACATCAGAGTGTGTTATGTAAATGCGTGTTTGAATGATATTTTTTAATTGAAGGAGATAGGACTCAAAGATTAAAGATTACAGCTTCTCCTGAAATATAGGAAGCTAACATTTAGCCTCATGAATACTTTTCTGAGATTTCTCTGCACAAAAAGGGGTGAGAGGGTCCAGGATGTATTCTTGGCTCAATGAATGTACATTCATAGAATAGAAAGCGTAGTTCAAACGAGCCTGTTAAAGTAACAAGAACAAAACTAAGTCCTTTTATTCAATCTTCTCTGTGTTCTCTTCAAATGTCTTCTAAAATGTGGGTGTAAGTGGCTCCATGCAATAACTCCACAATAACAGCAATCTGAAGAAGTAATGCAGTTTTGAATTCAAGCATAACAGCAATTCCAAGGTCTGTGTCAAAGGGATTTGATCTCAGCGACATAACACAATCTCAAGTACTCAAGACATTCACAGTCTCTCCTGTTCAAGATAATAAAAATCTCAAGAGAGGGAATCTGCAGTGTCTCCCCCTGCATTTGATTCCTTGTACCCTGCCAGCTGAGGTCCTTCTCAGCACACACTGACTCTCAGGACAGGAACGCTCTTTCAAAATTTACAGCCAAAGCTATTTTACTCTCCAGGGGTGTAAGAGGGATCAAATGCTATTACTGATTTCTTTTCCAGTTGATTTCATCTCCAGAATAGAATCAACATCATGACACATATCATAAAAAGACCTCCCTCCATTGTGCCTTGTTGATGCTCTCTGAGCTTACATAATGCTTTTAACTTCTGCTTTAGACTTGCATGTAAGACTCTGCTCAATGTGGTGTCCTTTTAAATCAAAAACATCCACTTGATTGTTGATTATGCACGGATAGAAAAAGAAGCTCTGAGTTATTCATTTTATGGTTGTGTGTAACAGTTGTGCTAATGAATAGAGGGAGTTGTAGGAATAACCTTCACGAAAGTAGCTCTCTCTCTGACTAAGCCGGAGCTGTATTTAGGTCAGAGCTCAGCTAAAGTGGCAGCAAAATGTGATCTGATGCAAATAATGGGTTAAACCTATGAAGAAATCTCTGAGGGGCTCATCTTTAAAATGATTTTACTGCCATAGAGACTTGTCAAGAACCTCTACTAACTCAAATCTTACGCAGTTGCAATTCAAAACCAAGTCCACATAGATTTTACACTTTTCACCAAATGCCCTGTCAGCTACTTTCCTCTCGCGATTGGATGGTGGTTTTGCTGTCGTACTCCCCCAGAGGCCGACTGAAGTGTCTGTGCGGAGTGTAGCTGAAAGCCAGACAGACCTTTATGATCAAACAGCATCAGCCACAGTGCAGTGACTTCTGGGAAATAGGCTCAACTCCAGAAAGTACGGAGGAAAAGCCCAACCACTGAAGAACAAGAAACAGTTTTCTCTTTGAAATATCCTCAGAGGAGTTGAACACGCAATTTCCGACAGACTAAACATAGCTGGTATCATCTTCTCAGCAGAGTCCATAATAAGTGACGCTATAAAGTCTGTTTGCATTATGACTTCTCATGTAACAGATACATGTTAGCATAAAGGAAAACTTCTCTGATGCATCAAATTCATCATTACATCTCTGCTTGAGACTGATACTGTGGTGCTGATCAGTGTTTCCCCCACCACAGCAAAAATAGGTCAGCGTCTGGTTTATGCTGAATCATTACTGAGTTTTAATGATGGAGGCTCTCTGAGCAGCACTTCATGTAATTATTGTCCTGAGTTGAAGAAGCTCATAGACCTGTGATGAACACAGCCTTCGGAGTGTGATAGTGAGCACTTACCGGACCATGGTCTTGAGGAACCAGGGCCTGTTAGCAATGGAGGGCACGGCTTCGTCCATCAGAGGATGCATCTTAATGAAATTGAGAGTGTCATCAGGGAACTCGTTGGAAACCTTGTACCTCTCCATGGATGCAGTACCGGCACAGCTGCCAGGTCTGAAAAACCGAGAGGAGGAAGAGGAAGAAAAGTGAGCAGGAGAAGGAAAAAGCATGACAGATAAACCAGGGGAAATGAACACACATTTTAAGGCCAAGACTCTGCTTCAAAACAGCTTTCCTACCTTTAAATCAATAAAAGTGCAGTTGTAAATTACTTAACTCTCACCTCAGGAGACCTGGGTCAGAGCAGAGGACACAAGATGTCTTCTTTTTCTCTGGACACGGGGTAAAGCAGCGAGACATTCTATCTATCTGATCCTTTTACAGGGAGTGGGTGAGCCGCTTGTAAAAGAGAAGCTGCTTTTGATAGCATATCCCCTTTGCAGGCATCTCACCTCTGAGAGCTTGTAAAACCCCTTTACTACATGATCTTTGATTCGCTGCCACACCACATAATCCACACCAGGTACAAGAAATATTAGCCAGCTGGCCTCAAATATCTGAAACTATCAACATGTCAGGATCAGATCCCCTGAAATATATACACACCTACCTACTCAAGTGAATTTCTATTCAGCGTCACATAAAACTTCACTTTATAGATGTTTGTCAAGAAGCATGAGGGATCACAAAAGTTGAGAAACAGTCCCTGGATACTCTGTGCATTCTTGGATCTACATTTTTCACATGTATGCAGGGAAAGGACAGAATTACAAGAAGAAATGTTGAATGATTAGATGTAATGCGAGGAGTTTCAGTCGGTTTGTAGGTATGTACATTTGCGTGTACATTTTGACTCCACTATGCTGGTGAAACTTGTTATTCAGATAGGACTTTCTTTTCCTTTGCTTGGTTTCCCTTTCATCTGATTGTACTTACATAATGAAGCAGAATCCAAAAGACGTGTATCTCTGCTGAATCACTGTTTTGGATGGAGAATTTTTACAACCGGGATTGTGCTCAGTAAAAGGGCAAACTGGCTATGAAAAGGGTTCAGTGTTAATGCTGGGGCATGTGTGCTTTGCTGCTCTTTGGGGATAAAAGGGTTAACCAGCGTGCAAATTTACATCATTCTGACATTTATTGGGACACTGGAGCAGACATCATGACACCAGAACTGTGACGGGTCGTGTAAACTAGTGCATCTGGTCACCTTGCAGTCATAAATGAAGTGATAGTAATCAACAAAGGGACAGGATCCAAAGAACCTTTTGTCCTTGTCAAAAAATAAATAAATTATAGCCCACGCTTTAGCTACGTTTCTGTTAGCAGACATATGGGGGGCAGAACAGAAACAGATATCTCTTTATTTGAAAAACCTGTAAATGATTCAGTGGGAGCGTCTAACACATGGAGGAACAGTCTGCTGCAGGGCCAGACCTGGGTGGCTTTGTTAGCACCCTCCGTCTGTTTGCCTGCAGATAAACGCTCTGAACGCACCAGTGGATAGAAACAAAATCAATCACATCAATCAGTGCAGAAGAACGACGGCTATATCTCATCTTTCTTTGATGCCCAACCTTGTTGAACATCAACAATTAATCACATGCTAATTGAGGAAACTTGCTAATATACTTCTATTACACAATGCAGAGCTCCGTGAAGTGTGGTGCAGGCCTGATTTTACCCTGCTTCCTCAAGCATATGGTAACACACACACACACACACACACATATCCGCACAGGGGTATCAACTGTTATCGTAACCCAGATCTTTGTAGTAAAGCCATTTTCCCTTTTTTTTCCTCCTGCTAGGGAGGAGAGCAGCTCTTAGCGCCTTAATTAGCAAAGCAATAGATGGTAGATTGATCAGGCTGGTGCATTTGTGGAATTAGGCAGCCATCTGTAAAATGATCTCATGCTTCATTTGTTGATAGTGAACGCTTCTTTGATATGCAGCTGCGTGTGGTGAGAGAGAGGTGAGGTAATGTGTTAGGGGTGCGAGTGTGAAACGACGTGGGACACGTGTGGCTGTGAGTGTGCATTCAGTGTGCAGGTTTAAACGTGCGATGTGTTATTGCTTCTTCAAGACAAAATCAGCTGGGATGTATGCAAATATGATGCAACAAGAGTTAGAAAATGCAGCGATGTTGGCACAAGTCTTTTACACTGATTAACAAGGCATATAGCCAACTTGTGTGTGAAGAATAGTGGATTGACTATACCTTCTTAATGTCATCTCATGTGTGTATGTTCATGAGTGTGTGTGCAATGTGATTAACAAACTGCTGTTGTACCTTGGCTTGGGAACCTTCTCTTCAGGAAAAGGCGTCCAGGTGGAGTCGGGGGATTTCTGCTCTTTGAAACGCCCTGTGAAGGTGTTGGCCACCTCCGCCATGTCATAGGCACACACCGCTGAGCCTGGAATACTGCCATGACACACACAGAGACAAAAACCACATAAACAACCTTTGAACTGAAGATTTCAAAGAACACCTGGCCTAGAAGTCTGGAATATCACCAGGAGAAAGAAAAAATTGATTCACAGCCTCTCTTTAGAAGGGTTAAAATCCCTCAAAGACAGTCTATTTAAGCTGTTGCACAACAACACTTGGTCAAGTCTGTTAAAATGAAAAGAGCTTCTTTCACTTATTCCATAAGATGTGTAAAAATTGTGAAAACTCTGCTTATTCTCTTTGCTTCTTTAATTGAAGCAAAAGGTTGTTCTGGCACAAGTAGAAATCACTCATACTCTGTCTCAGTTGCAGCATCTGCTGATATATATGCGCATGCACTGTTGTGTTACTGCAGATAGTAGTGTTTTTGTCCTTATGTGCCTGCTGAGCCTCATGAGGACACACATTCCCTCCAAGACTGGGTTTCCCCATAAGCCTTAAGGCATCAAAGTTCACTACAAGTGCACAGTAGGGCAAGAAATACAGACAGAAGATTATCTTATTATTAAGGGGAAAAACACTTGTCTTGTGACAGCGGCAGATTCTTTCTGCTGAGAGCAATCACTGCATAGCAGATTGCTGACTCACTTTTCTATTTTTCATGCATCTGCCTTCATAAATTTAAAAAATGAAACTTGGAATTGTTTTCTTTATCAGGATTTCTTTGCAAAGAATTGAAGATGGCTGGATTTTCTTGCAGTTGCATCATGGGTTAAACTCATGCAGACATCAGGGAGACGGAGTGCACAAGGGCGGTATTATAGTCAGCAAGGTCAGGGAGCTGTTGATTCTTGACTAAGCTAGTAAATCACAGTAATTGCCCTCTGTACTGGATATGTACAGAAAGTCAGACAGTCATATGTCTGTTTATATCAAGCTGCTAACAAGGCAGAGAGGAGAGTGAGCCAGTTGGTGAGCGAACAGGCCGGCAGGACTTCAAGACAGACAATTAAATGACACACACTCCGAGAGCTGCCTACTCTCTGAATATGCTCTGTCTAATTTCACCCTCTGACTATGAAATGGAAAATTAATGCTAGGATCAAAACCAGCGCTTATAGAAATTTTCAGAGGCACTGCTTCATTGGGTTTTAATGTCCATTAACCACGCTCAATTGCATTGTCACAAGCAATTGTCTTATCTGCTAAAAAGCAGCCATAAAATGGAAAATTACAATATGTGCAAGCTATCAGCCAGGCTCTATGGCTTTGTGGTAATTTTCAATTTAGATAACAAGCCCCTATGAATATGAAAGCAGCTATGAATATGAATTTATAAAAGAGAAAATAAGATGAAACACCTGCATGTCAAAAGGGCGTCAATGCTGTTTTGACTAAAGATGTAAATGTTGACCCTGAAGTCACAGGAATTACATGTCACAAAAAAACCCAGCAGGTCACACAGCGCTAATGTTAAAAAGGTCAAACTGTCAGCTTTTGATAAATTGGAGCCATTCTTGAGGTTTTTCAACCCGAAAAAAGATGATTGTGTTAATAAATGGAAGGTGCGAAACAGATGTTGACACACCTGACCTTATTTGTGACAAGGGGGAAATGAGATAGCTGAATAAAACGCCTCATTTGGTTTTTATCTTCTCCTGGGTGGATACCTGTTGTAAGGTGTGGAAAAGGTTGCCATCACCACATCCTTCCCGTTGATGTGAATGACATCTGTCACAGCCTGCAGGATGTTGAAGTAGAAGTGGGAATCCCCAGGGATGGAGCAGTTCAGGCGAGACTTGAGGAACGAGGTCCACTGTTTCTCCAGAACGCGAGGGGAGCCACCACGATCGTTCTTACAAACCCGGGCCACCCGAGGAAACACCACCTGATTAAGACACATACATGGATTGAATTAAACAACCTTAGATTCAAGAGCAGTGGTCACTCCGAAAGACTCTTGCTCAGTCAAGGAAAGATGATTACACCAATTTTTGTCCTTGAAAGTTGAAACAAATAAAATAAAAGCAGCAGAAGCGCACACTGTCAGAATATCCCTCAGGCCAAACTGTGGTGCCTTCATTACCCAGAATGCATCTTAGTTGACCATCAGCAGTTTGGCCAAAAATTCCACTCTGTTATGCTAGTAGCAGGCCTTGCGGCTAAATGCCCCATGGAAAGATGAAGCCAGGCCACAGAAATACGAAAAACACACTTTTTCCATCCAACCACACATCGCTTACAAAAACATGTATTAGCATATTTGGTGACATTTGATCACAAGCCACAAAAACTTTTTTTTTTTTCAGGTGCAAGTGGTGCTACGTAATACTTTTTACTTTCATGGCCAAATCTGGAATTTTCCTTTGAAGCCAGACATTTTTTTTTCACTATGAACTTGTGACAAAAACATTATTGCCTTTTTCAAACTGAGGTTTTTTGTTTTAGACACATAAAATTCTAATTCTACTTCAAAGCTTCCTTTAAAATCGCCTCTTGTTCGACTCTTTTTTCTAATTCAGCTCATGGCATCATCAGGATGATAACAATCGAACCACAGTTCCCACTCTATCTTGCTTTCCGGGAATTTAAAGACACTGTATCACATTTACTCTCTCAGATGATTGAATAATGAGGAATGGCTTGCAAAAGCTGAGGGTTTTAGGTTTTAAGAGGTTTACAGATTCCCTTGAAATCTAGAAAAGTATCTGATAATAATGAAGATGACTTGATTTCAAGCCCTTGAAAAACCCAAAATGTACCTGAGAATGAAGCTATCATCTGAAACGTTGTTTTCTGAGGATGAGAAACCTTCTAATGTGAGCCCCTCACACCACACGTCCAGCTCAGTCTGTTTGACTGACAAAAATCTCTGGAAGACACCACAGTGTCTTAATCCAACATTTCACCACTTTATGGCAAATTAAAGACACAGAGGAGTAAATTGAAGTGTTTGATATACTGTTAAGGAGTCAGCACCTGGCAACCCAAAATCTAAAGTATACAGCTTCAAATAGGCGCCGGCACTGTAATTACCACTCTGCTGTAAGATCACTCAGTCAGTATTGTAATTAGCTGTTGTCACACTATACTTACCAGCAATAAATCCAACCCTGACCTGAAATTGTAGCCCAGAGTAAACAGTGTGAATGGGAGCGAACATGCATTTAAACCAGATCTCTACACACACACACACACACACACACACACACATATCCACAGATAACCACACACAAACACACCCTCATCCCTCCACATTTTATAACCATTGGAGACACACATGATGGTAAGCAGAGAAAAATTGCCCATAGTCCTTCAGTCTGGCTGTCAAACACACACACACTCACATATGCACACTCACATGCACACACATGTACCTTCACAAGCCTTTTTAGAGAGAGATTGTAGAGCTCTGAGATTATAGAAAATGTGTTACTGTGCACAGTACAGGTGAGGCTGTCACGGTAAGTGTGGGATTATGTCAGCTTTACATAAAACATTTCCCCCTGCAAAAGAAGTGTAAACTGGCTTGTGTGTGTGTGTGTGTGTGTGTGTGTTAGCAGGACACATAAAGCAGTAGAAATACACATATCATTCATAGACACATCAAATACCTCGCTCAAGGTTGGACATCCCACATGTGTCTTGAATTATTCATACTTTTGTGTATTCCAGATAACAACTGAACAATCCAACTTTCAGATTTCTGGCCTGACAACGTTGATTTCTCAATTTGCCATAAAGCACAAAGGAGTGCTTACACTGGCAGGAAAGGCCAATCTATTCAATAATAACAAAGAGATAGCATTCACTTAATGTTGAATCGCTCTCCACACCATCAGTTCTGACATAACATGTATAATTATACCGATATTGCATTTAAAATATTGCGCAGATTGAAGGGCCTGATCTGCATTCATGCTGGGGAGAGCAAGTGCCTGTCATTTCTGGCAGCAAATCTATTATGTCTGTGTTTCTTGTTACCTCTGCTCTGTTCTTCACTGGTCCCCCTCTCTCCTTCTCATTCTCTCTTGTGTGTTTCCCTTCATTTCTTCAAGAAATATCCATTTCCATAAGGTATTTTCTACAACCTGGTACCCAATTAGACTTTCTCAGGGCAGAGTCCCCAACTTAATTGGAAAGATTAATAGAAAAAAGTCTAATACCTGCAGAAAGCCTGTCTCTTTTTCAGCTTCATCATCTCTTTTCTCAGAGAAACTTGGGTGGAATTCCTCTCAGGAAACACTGAGATGGTGGGTCAAATGGGAGCAGTGCCAGACGGATGTACAATTCAAGCAGTATATTTAGACCTCTAAATAGGATCTGCAGACATCCACGGGTTTTATCTTTAGGCCTATTTTAGGGTCCTGCATCCTGTCTTGTGTTTATCTGTTACTGAAAAATGCTTGGCCACTTTACAGCCCCTGAAAGCTTCCTTCCAGTTATGTGATACACCCATATCCTGTTAGTTTCTCCGGGCACTTCCCAATTCTCCCAGTAAATAGGAAGTCACCTCTGATCAGACTTCAAACAACAGCAGAACAATTGGGCCTGTGCTTACCTTTCCCATTGTGTTGTACTCCATGGCAATCTCCCGAAAGAAGAAGTAGATGAAGTCGCCGTAATCGACCGCCTGCACAAAGTAGGGCTCTGCAAGTGGAGGAAAAAAAAAAATAAAATATGACTCAAAGTGACGTTTTGCATTGATAAAGCAGTTCTGACACCATATTTCACAGTAAACAGCCCGGATATCTGTCATATTATGCAGAAAAGCACCGACTGTGGGCCTTGAGTGCCTCAATCTATCATCCATCATATCAGCGAAGTAATTTGCATGCAGGGAAAGAGGGAATCTCTCTATTGAGTTTTGACAGGCTGGACTTGTGCTTGTTTCTCCCCGAGGCAAAGCAATTTCCTGCCTACATCAACTCTGCCGACACAGGTTGGCAAAACGACTGCGTCAAACAGAGCATGTAGCATTAGCATAAGTGCTCCTGCTCTTCATACTCATACATTCATATATACACACAAAGGCAATTCAATTCATAAATCACACAAAGACAAACACATGGTCAAGCATGCATGTCGACAGTGGAGTTTGTTTTCCAACTTGTCACTCAGCTTTGTGCTTTTCAACCTCAGAGAATGTGTTTGCACCCACCCCTCCTTCCTCAAACACACACACAAACACACCAACGCACACATACACTCACCTTTAAGCCATTTGGAGTCATGTTTGACAGTGCGCAGAGTCGGGCTGTCTCCAAGGCTACGATAGATGACCGCATCGATCGCAAGAAAGTCTGTTACGGTGGCCGAGTACAGCTTGCCATCTGGAGAGGGAACAGACAGAAAGAGCAATAAGAGAAAAAGATGGAGACAGAGAGGACAGAGAGACAGAAAGGGCCGAGAAGAAAGAGAAAAGGTGAAGAGAGGAGGGTTAAGGCGAAACAAAAACACAAAAAGCCACTCAGAGACTTCTGCCTTCTGAGGCTGAGGCTGGATACACAAACATGTTACAGATGGCTCGGAGCTGGAAAAAGAATGAATCACACAAACCAAAGAGACTCTCCGATGGACAACAAACAGGCTGTACACACACTTAAACATGTTGCACATTTGTAATTGCTCGCTCTCCCAAACACACTTCAAACACAGAAGGCTCTGCATACAGTTCAAGAAGAGCTCAGCAGAAACCCACAGTCGCACACGTACACACACACACATATTTGATGAACACAATCCACCACCAGCATGACCTCAGCCTGCCTGGGCTTTAACCACAGTGGAAACTCAAACTACATAATTGAAAGGATAGCAGTCAGAGGAGCCCTCTTGATTACTCAGAGCTTCCAGCTCCTTCCAAGCAGCTCTGCTACACATTAACCGGTCAAGCTAGGCGTTTGCTCCCCTCCTCGGCAGGGACAGCTCATCAATGCAGCCATAAATCGCTTCACAGAAAATATGAACGGGAACTGAATGTCTTTAGCGGCCTGTGGGTCGGTTGCATCAGAAGTGTTGCACCACGCCATCGGAAAGCTGACTCATCCTGGTCCCGTTGGTTTGTGACTTATTTCTCGTGTGAAGCATTTTGATAGAAAGCTAACGAGGGACAGAAAGGAGGATAGAAAAGCCCAATAAAAGCCAGAGAGAAGGGATTACCTTTTTTCTGTTACCACAATAGTATTGATGGATTTCCAACGTGCTCTAAAAAGCAGCAAATTCTTTAAGCAGAGCATTTGTGGTCTCCAGTTCAAGGCTTTGCTCTGGTGCATTTAACACAGATTGGCCCCCACTCTTGACATGTTGTCAAAGTACTGCCATTACAATAAACCGCAGGGTATTAAGAACAATATTAAATACAACCGCAACTAATCCCCTCACTCAAATAGACTCAACTTTCCCATCTCGCTACAGCATGTTCCAGTGTTTAATGAGTGCAGATAGGAGGAAATTAGGCTAGATGTTTTTGCCTTATGGCAGCAAGGGAGTTGTAGCAGTATCACGTGTAATTCATCTTTTCTTCACTAACAGGAAAGTTTCTCCTCTGTGAAACCACAAAAGGGCTTCTGAAAATCACAGCCATGACCAACGTAAGAAAAAATGTAAAAAGTAATGTGCAAGGGTAAGGTTGTTTTAGCTGAATAAAAGGTCCCAAAAAGGTGACGTGGACTCTGGCTGAACATGGGTAAGCCTGTTATGAGGCTATTTTAAAAAAAGAAAGAAATCTTTAATTTCACTCAAATTTCTGACTTGGTTTTTGTTGATTTATAAAAACAGACCTTCTTTTCACGCCAAGGGTAAATCTAGAGCCTTCTCAAACCAGTCCATTAAGCTGTTCCTTCAAGGTAAGCAAAATAAGGTGAACATAGTCAAAGTTTATTTTCTTTTTCATTGGCCATTTTTAAACACTTTGTTGCCCCATAAGTGTCTTGAAAAGTGTTTTCTTTTTGTGCTCCCAACAAAGTTGTCAATCTTACTGTATTAGAATGTGGTATACCTTAATTTATGAAATATAAACTGCTACTTTTTTGCCTACTTTGAACCTGACAGCTGAAACAATGATAATTTATGGTTTTAAACAGGCAACAAAGCTTCATGCGGCCAAAACATTTCAGCCCCGTTGACGGTGTTTCACCCGAAAAACGCAGTGAAGGAGATTTGCGCTAATATGGAAACACTGTTGTGTGCATGCCAGGTCCTTAGTTTGCGATATAACTGTATGTGTCATAAACACAACAACAGTTTAGAGGCTGAAGAAGAGGTGAGGTGATCACCTGGTGTAAATATTGAATGCTTTTTTTGTTGCTTGCAGAAATGGTACATTGATGCACAGTTTCTTGAAAGGCAGTAACTAAATCCAGCAGAAAAAAATCATTTATCTAGTTTAAAGTTACAAAATGCTTTCTGTGTAACATCTTTTTATGTCAATATTCCATGTAGCAACATGGACACCTGTGGCTTGTAGACAAGTGCAGCCTATATACAGTACATATATTAAATTTAGCGGGTGCAGCTTATGTTCAGGTGTGCCCATCAGTCCAGAAATTATGTTATATCAGGTAAATGATACTTTGATACTTTATAAGTTTGCGCTAATGTAATCTTGCGTATCACTCCTCACATGACCCTCCTCTCTCCTTGATCCTCTTCCTTTGAGCAGCGGTGAGAGCTTTAGGACATCCTCCACCTGGTGAGTCAATAACTACTTAAGGTTTGACTGAGGACTGGAAAGCAAGCTTTGAGATACAGGACATGACTGTGTGAGAGTTCTCCTCCTGCAACTCTGTGTTTCATGTCTTTAATGCACCTCAATAAAAAATGATTTAAAAAAAAACCTAAAAGCTTCAGCGATTCATTTCATCTTACCTGCAAACAGGGCAACATTGGCGTGCTTGGCATCATATGGGCAGCGGGCCATTCCACTGATCTCCTCTCCCAGAGCCTCCAGCGTGTCCGTCTAGGGTCACAAAAGAGGTGAAAGGTCAACAAAGGGTCAAAACAATGTAGTGTTGTCAAAAGAAACAATAGACCTGAAATAAGGCTACAACAGGAAGTGTTGGTTCCCAGTTGACTGGAAAGATCCAAAAGAGGAAAGACAGACATGTTCAGTTGTCAAAACAATGTCAATGTGGGTGCCCTGCTGAAAAACCACTGTGCTAAAGAGGAGAAATATGGTGTATGTCAGATTGCAGTAGACCCAAAAAGCTGTTTAGAGTGCGTCCATCTCACTTTGACCTAAACTAATATCCTGTGGATGCCTCTCTGGTGTCCCACTGGGTGCTGTCAAAGTGGCCCATCTGGGAGGGTCTGGGAAACTGTCATAAAGGCAGATTACAAAAACTGTGACATATTCCACCGCAACATGCTTCACAGCATGGGTGGGTGTGCTTTGCTTCCCACTGTCATCCTTTATCCTTCAACTGTCTTGGTGTTAAAGTCAAGTTTTAACAACCTTTGAGACGGATCTTTAACCTATTTTACTGCGGTGCTTTCCCCTGCCCTGATTTCTAAAGTCTGTGCTTTTACTCTGAGGAGGAAATAAATGGGCACAGGGAAAATGGGTGAGCACACGGCCCTGAGCGAGGAATGTGAGATTTTTTTTTTCCGAACCACAGTGGTTTTTAAATAGTCGATCATGCAGTAGTCATTATTTCATATTTTGCAGTCTTCACTTAGTCCCGTGCTTAGAGCGTTTCCTTGGGCAAAACTCATTCCCTGATTTAGAGTCTAGTTTTAATTCTGCACAGAGTGGGTGTAAAAGTTGTCCTCATCAGCACTGGTTGTAGTTCATCCAAACTTGCAGCTAATTTTATCACTCCATCACTCAGTGGTCCCATTTCCATGAGCTATTCTGAGACTTTATTCATTGTTTAAGAGGCACCGCTCGTCTAGTCTAAGGCTCAGTGAGATGATCCCTCTGAATTGGAATTTCGACAAGATTTTCCTGTTTTGCACCCAGTTTGGTTGCAGTTCAACTGGCAGTGCATGGTGGAGAATAAGATGTGGGTGAGAGGTTATTATCTTCCCAACATGGGTTGGCTTGTCTTCCTAGGATGCCTAAGGATACTCTCTTACCCTGGCTAAACACCAGAGAAACCCACAAACACACAAACACATGAAAGAAAAGAAGAAAAGCCGTGCAACACTGGCCAAAACTGAGGTCAGGAAGGATTACTGAACACACTTTTCCTGCTGAGTTCCCAACACACCGTCATTTTTCTTCCCTATCTCTGGTTCTATCTCTACTGCAAACTACTTCCTTCCTTGTTTCCTCACTGATTCTCTTTACTCCAGACAAAGCAGAGCGTCACTTGCCAAGGCTGTAAACTGCTAACGCCGCCCTTTCTGGTCTCTAAACAGGTCATTTTGTTTTTCTATTCCTGTCTCGACGGAAATGGTTATCATCTGCCCACTAAAAAGGTCACACACACGCCGGCGCAATGCTGGAAAATCCTGCCAGAGAAATTGTTGAGGCTGATTTGGCAAGAGAAAATTACAAGTGACCTTTTACAACAAACAGAGGCATGGACAGCAGTGCATTTCTCAATTTCTCATTTCATCTGCCTTCTCAGAAATCAAGGGAGGCCAATACTCATAGGTAATCTTCTATGGAGATATATGTTGTTAATAGAAAGATGAGACTGTAATTATAGATTGGACTGAGTTAATCATAAGAGACGGGAGTAGCTGAAGGTCAGGTGTATCCTCTGAATCATAGTGTCTGGATGTGCAGAGCGACGGTCGAGGTTGAAACGTCAGCAGCTTGTGCCTGTGTCAGCCGCCAAACACAAACACACCCTCTTCCTCTGACACATCACAAACACTCTCGCATATCTCTCACGCCACAGCAGCCCCCCCTCCACCCCTCAATCCACTCAGTTGATTTCACAAAGGCACTGACCTCTGTCTGCCGGGCTCGGCTGCCTGTCACTGATCTATTCCTGCCATTTGAACAGAGGAAGAAACTCCCTGCCCAGCCTCAGATATACGCACCGCTCCTGTCAAGTTTTGGAGCAACAACAGGCCGAGCGCTCACTTGTCGTTACTTTTGTCCCGATCAATCTGTAATATTTTGTGAATGGCTGACAGCTTTCCATAAAACTGCTATGCTGAAGCATATTATTTCATTACATTACCGTGAAGAATTTAATGTCTTAGCAGCCAGACAGATTTTTTTTATGAGTTGTTTACTAGGCTAACCTTATTATGCTGTAAAACCTACTGGTTGGAAAAAAAGGAAGCGAAAGAAGTGCTCCAGCTTAGTGGAGACACAATTCAAAGTAATGGGAGTAGAACAGTAAGGCTGTCACAGTTTGTCAGCTCTGCCTTAACAACACACTGTTCTGCAGGGATCGGCTGTAAGTCAGCAGACAAATGTACAGTAACCTTGGCTCGAGGTGCTGTGTATCTAGATGAATTAATTACTACAACAGCTCACTGGTGCTTTCCATAGGCTATATGCTAATTAATTAGACAAACACAATGTAGATCCAAAACATGCCCGTCAGGAGTGTTATAATTGGTTCAGCATCAACTTAAAAAAATCAGAGTGAGGGACACGTTCTTCTTGTGGCTTCTTCGGGGCATTTTTTTTCCTTTTTGAGGGATTTGTAAAATCTTAGATGACATACGTTAGGTGAGATGGGGCAATATCTAATTTATTAAGTGTGAAACTCTCTTTATTAATCGTACAGAATAAAAGGTTTTCTATATTTTGGATCATGTTACTGTTTAAATTGACCCCCAAATAATCTTGGAAAACAAAAGACAAACCTGAGATTACCTGCACCATTACACCACTAACTAGTATTTTATTAGCTGTTCTACTGTGGTAGGAAAACAATTTATACATTTAGATAGGATAGGATATGGAATTATAAAAAATAGTTCTGTGCAGAATGAAATGGAGTGATATGATACACTAAGACATGATGAAAAATGCCTGATACAGTGCAAAATTATAAAGAAAATTATTGTACGACATGAAAAGATGTGTTGCCAAACGTTACATAACTTAACAGTAGGATACATAAAATAACTCACTTAAACAAAATGTGATATAATACACCTGCCATACACTGATGAGTTTAATGGTCACACGTTTAGCTGTTTGAACTATAAAAAAATTAAAAATACAAAAACCTTGTACATTGGATAATTTAAAGGCCCCAAGAAATACTGGTTGAATATTTGATTGAACTGTGCAGAAGGAGTTTTGAAACAGCTCATTCTAAGTCTACATACACTGTCATCTGTGAAACAATCACTGTGTTCTAACTAGTTTTGACTTTGATGGATGATTTAGTCCTAATTGTTGGTGTCAAAGAGGTCAGCTGCTGGGAGACTTGTCTTTTTTCCCTTCTCTTTTTCTTTTTTTTTTCAAGAAAGAATTTCTGACACTTTGATGCATTTTGATGCGGATCCGTCTCCACAGTTTGTAGCTGCACTGTCCATTTTTCCTCTTGCACAACCTTCCCCTCATCCATAAAGGTCAAGCGCACAGGATCACACCTGGGTTAGGAGCGGTTGTGTAAAGCAAACAAGGACACATCTCCCTGGGAGATTAATAGTCATGGCCCATTTCTCTGCAGCCTGTCTCTGAGCCCTGGGAGGATGAACCTTTTTCCTGACCACCTTTTACTCCAGAGCAGGAGGCTGCAGGCTTTGCAGCTGCTGGAAGAAATATGTTTGAAGAAGAAACTCATTTATCAGAGTCTCCATAAGAAATAATCTTTTCAAAATATATGAATGAATTTTGACTAATTCCATGTTTGTGTACTTGATAATATATCTTCTATTTTACTTTAACTGTTTTTTATTTATTTTCTTTGTAATGAACATGTCAATCATCGAAAACCATTAAGAGAGAAATGCATTGCTGTATCTCTACTTGCTCAGAATTCAAATGGAAACACTTGGCATGCATAGAAATTTCCCAGCGCATCCCCGTCCACCAGTATGAGGTCCAGGATGCATCACCTGGGACCCTCTACCTCCCAGCTTCCCCACCGATTCCCCCCACTTCGCCTGGCAACAGGCGATGAAACTGACTCCAGTCATATATCAGCCCAGCTGGATGGGGTGTTTATTATTACAGCGCAGCAAGGGAGTGACAGAGGGAGAAAGCAACAGAGGGGAAGATGGCGGGCAGAACGGTGGGAGCAATGAAGGGGGAGAAGGAATTAGGGCTGGCAGGAGAGGAAGAGGAGAGAGGGGGAGGGTGGGGGGAAGGATGAATAAAAGAAGAGCGGGAGATGGGTACTGTGAGGTGACGAGGGAGAGGACCATACCATGGTGTTTCTCTGTGTTTTCTCTGTATGAATGCATGTGTGTCAGTGTTTTTTTGTGCTGACATCAACAACACAAGGTGATGGGCGGGTAACAAGAAGCAGCTAATGAAGAGAGAAAACTGGCGTAGGCAGAAGAGAAAGATGGTAAAATAAAAGGGTAAACAAGGTGTTGCTGCTGAAGACAGCGTTGGCGTCTGCTGGTTTAGCCGGGTGCCCTCCCTGCCCCCTCAAGTCTCTCTCTTTTTCCACCTCCGTTCCCCCCACCACCCCCCCGCTTGCCCTTGCAGCGTTGTTGATTAATGTGGGATGAGGCTGGCCCCGAAACAGAAGCTCTTTTCAGCGCTGTCACACTGGGGAGATGGAGAGGCAAACTGTGGCCAAGGTGGATTTAACCACAAACACACACACACACACACACACACACACACACACACACACACACACACACACACACAGATATTCACAGATACACACTGAGATACACACACTTTTGACCAGGCAGAGTGGATGAGCCCAGCACGCCATCAAAGGCCTGGTATCTGCCCAGAGAGTCTGCTAGGCTGCCAGCAGTACAGAGTGTGTGTATGATTTTCAAAATGTGTGTTGTATTTTTTGTCTGTTTGCACAGTTGTCATTGTTTGGATGGGTGTATACACACTTCTGTTTCCTCCATACACTTGTGCCCTAACATTTGTTTGTGCATTTGTAGATTTGTGTAGAAGCAATTAGTGATGATTTTAACGACTTTTGAAATGCTGTAAATATTTTACTCTTCTGACATAGTCATGGCATATTTGATAGGATGGTCTAAAATGGTTCTTTTATTCTGCAATAATGATTATAGTGAAGGCAATGGAGTCATTTATAGGAGACGTGGCAAATTCATTTACATTTACTTAGAAAATTTACAGCTAATTAGACTGAGCAAGTTTAAAATATGCGGTAATTTTGCACCGAACGCTCAAATGAAAAAGCTGTTTTTCATCTAACTCTTACTGACGGATGTGTTGCTTTCACTGAATTCTAAACAACTATTTCTAATTTTTATTTTATGCGACCATCACTCATCATGAGCAGTAATGTATGACAAAAAGCCTTGATTCTACTGTTTGCTCAATCATGTGTGTCTGCGCGTATGCATGTATCCAAGCGTCACTGTGTTTTACTGCACTTTCCTTCACTTTTCCCCTGTAACTGTATCAGACTGGCAGCAATCTCACTCCAGCTCACAGCGAAAACACAAACCTTGAAACCATAACCGGAGGAGCTATAAAAGCTAACCACGCCTGATAAATGTAGAGACATAAATTCCACTTTCCCCTGCAGGAAGAGTCGATGAATTGAAAGACGTCCGCTCTGTGTGCTTAGCATGCCGAACCGCAGACGCAACCGAGCGGAGATGTCTTGTTTGACTGGTAAACAGATCTAGTGAAGCAAAGCAGGAGAGTTTTCCCCACAGGCCACCTAGATAACATCTCAGTGTGCCGTGACCACCACATCATCCTAACAAAGCAAACAATAGCATCCTTCAGGACGAAACCTCTTTCTGTCTCTCGCCTGTCTCTCTGATTATCCCTACATCTCTCTTTCCTGCCTGTACCATGTTGTTTTTATCTGATTTCGCTGTATGACAGCTCACAGCCCCTCTGGATACTTGAATGAAATGACAGTGATGTTTGAAACCACATTAGTAGTACTTTTGTTTGTGCAGAGAACGTTGCAGGTTTACTTTGTTTCTTTGCATTTGATGCAACTTGAATGTCTACCATTACACTGAGCTGCTTTGTTCATGTGGCATGTTTTGCTGTCTTTTTAGTCAGCCCAACAGCTTCAGGTAGTCAAAACTGTTTCATGAATGAGCTAAGATTCACTCAATGGAATGGAAAATGCTCACTTCAACACCAAGGCATCAAAAACAACAGATTCGTGTCACTAGGGAAGGAACAAATTGGGACAGTTTCGGCAGCAGTTGCAAGACAGCCTGTCAACCTCTCGTGTTTGTCTTTCTGCCTGCTCTTTTTTTCATCTGCCTCCTTGTCTGCCCTTCTTTCTTTTTTTCTTTGTGTCTATCATATTCAGACATCTCTATTTTTGGAGATAATGTCAATCCAAAAGTCTACCTGCTCTGTCTTGACTCCAGGTCATTAAAAATGCCTCTTCGTACGGCGGTTTCCTACGCCTAAAGGAATTTTGAAACCATTCCAAACATGCCTGCATGATGTGGCCCGCAGGGCATCTGTTTACAGGAGAGGGTTGAGTCAAATTTTAGGACTGGGCCTGATTGTGTGTGAGTAAGTGTGTGCAAGAACGAGAGTGGTTAGGTTTCTCAGCTTCTAAATCGAGCGTGTCAAAGTACACCTGGAGATAAAGACACAGGAGGAGGGCTTGCTGAGTTGTGAAAGTCATCCATCCTTGTCCATCACCTCATTGCTGCACCCTCCAACCTCACCCCCCTTAAAAAAACACCCACATAGTTTGTGTTGAGGAATTATCTTGAGACAATGTGTGAAAGAGGAATGGGGAACAATACCTATGTATGTGAGTGTACATGAGTGTTTGTACGTGTGTACATGATCGCATCCCTACCTTGTAGGTTCGACAGGATGGGTTGAAAGCATTTGTACCACACACAAACAAGGTGTCATCGTTTTGCTGCAGGAGGACTTTGATGAAGTTGTGACACTCGTCCTTCAGGGGGAGGAAGAGAGAGAAAGATATGGTGACATTTGCAGAGTTTTTTGATTACGCAAAGGGCTATGTCTAAGACAGGACACTTTTTCTTTGCTGTCTTCTGAAATACAGCATGAGGTATTAAACATAAAATATACAGACAAGTACTTATCAAACATAAGACACATGAAGCATGGTACACATAGAAATGTTACGACCTAACTTTGTCTACTGCAAAACTCAGAAAGAAGTAAGAAATGCTTCTTTTTTTTCCTGGGCATTTTTGCCTATGCTGGATAGGAAATTGGGGGGTAGAGAGTGGAGGATGAAATGCGACAAATGGTCAAGACTGGGTGTCAAACCAGCGACCTCTGCAAAGGATTAAGGCTACTGTAGAAGTGACTCATGCTTTTACAGCCAGTCCCCGGAAATGTCCACTTTAATGTCTATTCACCCCGAAAGAAGACTCAAAGGAACAGTGAACATAAAGGCGTTAATAAACATGAAATGAAGGGATCTACTCTTTTGTCTGGGCATGATATTTAAAAAAATCAATAAAATGATCCCTTAACCTTCATTATATTGTGTGTGTGTGTGTGTGTGTGTGTGTGTGTGTGTGTGTGTGTGTGTTAGTTGATAGCCTTGTAATAAGCAGGTTACTGTACAGTGGACAAGTGCTTGTGCAATTAAGTATCGCTTCAGGGTGAGCAAGACCTTAATCCAATGCAAGCATTCAACATACATTACCCCTTATCTAGCATATGATGTTTATGCACCTATAAATGCATTAAGAACATTAAGACTCTTTTGTTTCATTATTTCCATGTTAGCTTCTTTAATGGTTGTCAGAAAAATTGCTGTCAAACCACTGCTTCATACAAAGATAATCACTCCTGTGCTCTTTCAATTGTCATACGAGCTGCAGGTGTGCTATTACACCTGCAGGGTATATGTGCATATACTGTGTGTGAGAATGTGTGTGAAAGACAGGAGCAGGCAGAAACTGTAAGAAATGACACTTGGAACACCTGCACTGTGTGATATGTGATCTCTAAAATGCTGATTGGTGGGAAACGGATAGTTATTTGTTCTCAAGTTTAAACAAAGTTTAAGGTTTTACTTCACAAAGTTGTTGTGTGGGTGTTTTCAGTGTCGCAGTACTCTACCTTGTGTTTCCCTTTCATTCTGCATGTGTCCACATCCGCCTGCCGGGACTTCCATGTCATTTTCTGCAATTAAAAAAAAAGGTGTAAGTATAATGAGGAAGTAGAAGAGGAGGGAGAGATCAAACAGGGAGCAAAGGAGATAAACATTAAGGTAGGAAAGAAAACAGAAGGCCCTATAGAGCTCAATAACCAATCCATAGTCGGATCAATAATCATCATCTGAGATTCTCCATTATTGATTTGTCTAATGAGGCACCCGCTCTGAGGTGAACTTTGTTCTAAACACTGATTGGAGATCAGTTTACCTCCTTGAACTTCTAATTCTCTGCCCCGGGAGGAGGAAATATGATACTGACCCCGGATCAGAACGGAGTCCGTCCAAGGACAGATCTCCCCTCCCAGAGCTCATTTCTGTGGATTGATAGGCTGGTCATCCTTGCACTATCTCTCACACACACACACACACACACACACACACACACACACACACACACACACACACACACGTACACACACTGGCTGCCTTGGCCTCCAGGTCAGCTCTTGCCAATACCTGCCAGTCAACTACAAACACACAAACTAATAAGCAATCTCTCACTGTCACACACACTTGTCAGTCAATGCTTGGTTATATCTGCACACACATTCCCACTTTTTCATCCCTCCCCAGTGTGGCCTAAGGGTCAGTGCTGGGCCGCCCAGTTCAGACCGCCGCTTACCCACCGCTGTTGTACAACATGTTTGGAGTTGGGCTGCTGATTAAAGACCTTCAGTCATCAATCAATCTGCACGTCTCCCAGCAGCCCTTTCATCTGCAGCCTGCTCTCATTAAGACCCACTCACTGTGCTTTGACATTGAAGTGGATGAGGTAGAGGGATGGCAGGTTGTTGTATACACCTGAATGGCCTTGTTTGAATTGTGTTTGCATGCATTACGTTAAGGGCAAGTGATGGCAGTGTGGAGTGGTTGAAATGGAGCAGAGAGTGGGTTTTTACAGCTGAGGGCCTCCGTGTATATGTAAGGTGCTTTTTTTGAATTTTTTCAGAATATGAGCAATACTGTTTCTGACTCTGTTTTCTGTCTTGCAATTAATCTCTTTTTCCTGCTCTTCTTCTTACTCCTAATCGTTCACTTCCTCTCCTTGCTCCTCAGCTTCCGTTTTATATCCTTCAGATCTATGCTTGTCCCACTGCCGAGCACGGATGACGTAGGCCAATCACTCGCTGATTGATTGGATAATGTTCTTAGCAGGGTCAGCAGGGCAAGCACGGCAGGCTCACACCGCTGAGCGGGTGAGTAAGACGACTGGCAAGGTATACACCCACGTGTGCACAGAAACACACTGGGAGCCAGGTTATTAGGGCCACGTTGTCAATCATAGCACGCTGAGAACAACTCGTCCTCCAAGAGACAGACGTCTCACTCACCTTACTGAAAAAGATCTCGTCACTGTTGGCAGTGTCTGTGTCCACCGTGTATATGTGATCCCTGCAGGCAAAGAAGGGAGAGGGGGAGGAGAGAAGGATTTAGGAAAAAGAGAGAGAGAGGAGATGAGGAGATAAGAGGTCAGACGGCAGCAGACAGTCAAAAATTTAACAGACAATAGAAAACGCTTATTCTCTTTCCTCTGTTTTCTTCCCCTGCAGGCAGCAAACAGCATCAGAAAATGTGTCTTTGTGTAAACTTTGTTCAAACTTCAAAAAATGACAATAAACAAAAGGAGGCCAGAGCTATTTGCTCTGTCAGACAGAAACAGTCAACAAAGGTTTAGAGCACTGTGGCGCAGGCCTGAGGACAAAGCCTCTTTGTCCCACAGAAAGGTCTTCGGGGGTATAGGGGAGGAGGGGGAGGTTGAGACGGGAGGTGCCAAGTCACTCAGAGCTGTTCAGGTCAATTAAGCCTAGTGTTTGAGCCACAGGAAATCTATACTAACACTCATTATAGCTCAGACAAGTGGACTTGTGTGTGCCGACCTGGAAACATACAACCTTCTCCTGTATTACACAGTCCAGCCATAAAGGCCCCAGCAGGGCATATGGAACACATAAAAACCACAAGGGTTAACTATATCTCAGGCAGACGCTGGTGGAGCAAGTGTGGAGCTACACCTACTTACCGTGAAGAATTAGGGTGCAGACAGGGGGAGAGAGGGCGCATGAAGGGGAAGGAGAAGGTGTAGAGGTGGTGTGAGTGGAAGAGATGCACAAAAAAGGGGATTTTCCTCATTTGAGGAGAGAACTAAAGGTGACCGTGCCAAACGATGTAGCTGCTTTAATTTGCTGGAGATTAGCCGTTGAACGTGTTTTTAATCAAAGTGTATAACAGTGGCATCGTCAGACTCGCGGCTTAATTACGTTCTAGCTCCCCATCCTGCGCTCAGACACTCAGCCCGCCTTGCTCTCTCATTAACTAAATCTAATAAAGTCTTTGGAGGAACAGGCATCTTGAAATGAATCCACTTATATCGCTTTCCTGGGGGCCAATGCTGTCTCCTGAAGGATAAAACACAGCCTACTGTACATTATCAGCCACCACACTTAAATTGAATAATTAATCTCCAAGAGCAGCTGAAATTAAGAAAACACCAATGCTTCTTCAGAGGGAGACATCACGTTTACACTAAGGTCAGAGGCTCATTCTATCAATTAAATTATATTTTTGTTTTTTTGCTCCTTTTTACTTTGTCTACACAAGAAGGGACAGTTTGTTTCTGTGGCAGTGGGGTTGTGTGAGGTACTCGTCAACATTAAGTGCATTACCCAGAGGGGATGCTGGTCAGCTAAGCCTCTTTGTTGAGAAACTGTCCATAGAACCAAAACAGAAGCTGGGTTAACAGATGAAGCAGACTGGGTTAGCTTTACTATATATCAGCTAATGTAAAGGAAGGGAATGCAGGAATTTTGGATAGGTTTTGTTTATTTGTTTACACACAACATCCAAACTGGGCTCCTCCTCCGTGGCTCACCATCAGCTGCTGTGCATGCTCACTGACTCCAGCTGTAGCTAAAAGCATAGCTAACAATCGTAGCTTTGTTAACACACCATAACCGGTAAAAAACACTCCCGTGAGCACCTGCAGCATTGTGTGAGAGAAAGTCAAGAGACGTACACCTGACTTCCTGCAGGTAAATGAGATACGCTGCAGATATAGTACCATCCTTTCTCTATGCTACAGTTGTTATCGTAGCCGCTCAGGATAGCTTCTTTCACTCGCTATCATTAACACACAGAGTCTTGGGCACTGAGCCCTCTGTGATTGGCTGGGGTCACCACACCTACTAAACAAAGACCAAGACATCAACAGAGGAGGGCGTTGAGGCAGACAGACACTGACACACCCATAGATGATGATTGCGTGGGATTATTCCTGTAGAAGCTGACATTTTACATTTCAGGAAAATCCCGCAGACCCTACCTTTAAAGGATTAACATTAGTCCAAAACACAATCTCCTAACCTACATTCACAGTTGTTTTCATCTGTAGTCAGCTATCTAACCTTCATCAAGTTGGTGCAAAATCCAGCTACCAGTCATGTGACCTACTTTGTGCATAATTGAATTCCTTCAGAATAGTTTGGTTATTGAGCTTACTTTTTATTATCCACAGAGCAAAACTAGTCTCATTTTATTTTCTATCATTGGAATCTTGCCACAGAGGAGGAAAAAAAGGAAAATACAGAAGTCAACTCGAGGTCAGCGAGATCCATACTTTGCCCTCTCTGGAGTCAAGTTCACTTGTCTCAAACACCAGATGCTGACTGTCACTGTGCACTCTGCCATGACTAAAATTCAAGCTTTCTCAAGCTAAAACGCAAACTGTGCTGCAAAGTGTTTTTCATTAAGCTTCTCTGGTAGCACTAACATAGCACTACTCAGGCTAATTGATCTGTATTGAATTTCCACGGCTCCTTAAAACAAGCCCGCTGTGTTTCAGTGTTTCTTTCACCTTGCTGCCAGGGTAACTGGATACATCTCCAGGCAGGGTGGTGAGTTTGATTATTAAAATGTCTGCTAGATTTAAAAAAAGAATCAACCTCATCATATTTAAGAGAAGAAGAAATATTTAAATAGAGACTATAAAGTGATGGGTGATAACAAGGATGGATGAGTATAATTTTCTTTGACTTGTTCTTTTAACTTCAATTAAATCTTCATATTAAAATTCAAACTTTATATTAAAAAGACAAAACTAAATCAAAAGCTATTAAATCAGAGGATTACTTGGCGGATTTAGTATAATCCTGTGGGCAATTTTAAAACAGCTCATGAGCAATCTGTAATTGACTGCTGCAGAACATTCGACAGCACCCATCCCCGGCTCTGCTCCCTGACTTGTGCGTGTCTGGTTTTGGGTGCTGACAGGATCCCTGAGGGGCCGAGGCCTTCATGGGGATTTCAGCTGCAGCAGAGATTAGAGGGAGCCGAGCGATGAGGCGTCCCTCAAACATCCTGAGCAGAGATGGAGCAGGACAATGGAGAGGCTGTGTCTGTGTCAACACCACCTCTCTAAACACACACACATGTGGAAGAAGACTTGCTCACACAAACACACACACACACACAGAGGCACCCTTCCCTTTCCTCTCCTCGCAGCTGCACCTGAACTCATATTACAACACATTCACTTCCATCCTGTGTGTGTCTGAGTCACACAGCTTTATAATTTGGTAAAAACAGAGAAAAAGAAGAGCATTAAAGGCAACACTGGTGGTATTGTGAGATGAAGACCATTAACTAAAATTCTATCCACGGTTAACACCATTTTCCAAAGCTTACTTTAAATCCTAAGATTGCTTTCCCACCCTGGAGGCAGATATTGGTTTTCAATAACCTATAAAATCATTGTGCTTGCTTGAAATGCCTGATTCATCACGGCTAGTGTTTAACTGCCTCTATTTGTGCCAACATAACTCTATTAACGAGAGTTATGGAGAAAATAAACACCCTTTGACAAAAGTTTCTTTCTGACAGGATAATGAGGCTTAACCTTTCACAAAAAACGAATGTCATGATTGATCAGGGTGATGAAAGTTTTTTGTTCAATGACAATAATTTTGTAAACGTACAACCCCAAAGCCAAATTAATATTGCTAATGGTTAAAAAAAACAGTAAACAAAACAGGTTTTTGGGTCAGGGCCCCAAAATGAGCACATCAAAGATAAAAATGGTTGATAAAAGCTTCTGTTAGCTGTTTTTAAATAGTTATGAAACCAACATGTAAAAAATGAAGTCTTTTGAAGACCTACAAAACAAAAAACAAAATTAGAGAAAAGATCAACAGTGCCTACAATGTAATTCTTACATGTGTGTAACCTGTCTGAGAGGGTTTGTGTCGGGGTGTAGGCAAATATTCATGATGACTTTACACAAGGGGTATCACTTGGCACCAAATTGACACACAGAGGAGCTTTAAAGTTTTCTTGCAAGTCAAAAACAATTTAAGCACTATTTCTGCTCTGACTGGATGTTATTTTGAGAACCAAAATTTTGTAGACATAAAGTCTTTAACCATATCTCGGCGTACCCCATTTAAAATGTTGCTTTTACAGGCCCCCTTGAAAACTCCAACCCATTCAGACGTTAGCATTTAAATTGTCCTATCTTTCAAAAATTGTTTTCCTTCTCATGTGTCTTCAAGCTCTGAAAAACAGCAACAGCCGATAAAATCCCACTGACCCAGCAGCCGGGGGGCCGAGGTCACATTTCAAGACGGTTCTTGCTCACTGAGCACAGTTCAGACTAAACAACCGGCCTAAGTAAAGCTGCTGAGCTGTCCTGGTAGGGCTAAAAATGTGACACAGATTAATGAGACAACCCAGTTTTATCATGCAAAGGCCTGTTTCCATTTGCCCTGAGCAGTTCACAGTGAATACAAAAATAGGTGTTCTATTGTTCATTGTTTCCTAGAACAGAATCCATTTTCATTATGCACACGCATTTCCATTTCAAATTATTTATGAGAATGAAATTGTTGGATGAGTGTACTTTCACTGACTGTGTGTACTTGGGTCTGCAGACTAAGCAACGTGATAACTTTAGCAGTGTTGGACCAGAGCTTAACATGAATACCATATTCAGGATGTGAGTAAAATAATTTTTTAATTTACTCTTATAAACAGAGAAATCGACAGCATCTTACTATTGTCTTGATAGAATTACTGCAGGGCATGATGATGTTATAAGGAGTTTTATGTCTGCGCTGGCTCATTTCAGGTGTGACATTATTACTCTAGAGCAGGAGTTTATTTAAAGCATGACACTGTGCCCACCTTTCCTTCAAACTAGATGATCCTTGACAACCCCAGGCCCATTTCACAGCCTATTTTTGATCATATTTTAGGATATTGGCACCATTCAAACTATGCTTAATCAGCTCTCAGCAGTACCTGTTAGCACCATCCATGGACTCTCCTTCAAGTACCATGGGATTACTTTGATACTCAAAGGGTGTCTATTTCTATGACTTTTAAGAGGATTTAAGGACATTAATTCAGAGATAATGCTATCCTCAGGAAGTGTCACACTGAATCCTGAAATTTATATACTTCATGTCTGTGGGTTCAGATTTGACTGAGTTATGACTCAGTCTTTTCTGGGGGCTGAAAGTTTGAAAGTAGCTTTCTGCCTCCATGAACCGTGTGTCACCTCAGTCATAATAGTATCAAAATCTCTTTCCATTGATAGGAAAGCTGAAGGGAGACAGAAAACATGAGAACAGCAAAAGGCTCATAAAAAGCCGTCAAACGACACTGCTGCAACAAAGACTATATATGACCTCATGCTTTGGCCAACCGTTGGCCAAAAAACTCAATTGATCTTTGAAGTCAGCAAGTTTAGTTATGTAATAAGATTACAATAAGATTGGTCTGTCACGTAACTGAAAAAGAAGACAACTTCTAGGAAGAAATCAAGGTTTATTGGATGATTGTTGGCTTTAAACAGGATTCAAACCCCAGTCTCAAAGGTCTAAGTCCTTTGTTTGACCCAATAAACGGACAAATCTTGGTTTCTATGTGAAATCATGAAGCCTATATAACACATCTGAAAATCAAGCACAAAATTTAAATGTACAGGGGATTCATGGTGTTTCATGTTTTATAGCACAAGGCCTCAATTATAGCTGCCAAGTGAACATATTGCTTTTTGTCTTTGGCAGAATTTTGGTCTCATGTTCTTCCCACCGATTTGAAAACTGTTGATCTATCAGACCCAAATCAAAGTCTCCTTAGTACAAATTAGACTCATAGTAACAAGAACAATCATCTGTTCATTGTGACCGGGCCTGTTTGAAACATGTTTTAATCATTCGGGACGTGAAAGCTGAACATTCAAGGCACTTTCCCAAGCTTGTTATCCCTATTTCAGCCACAGTTGTATGTTTATGGATATTAAGAGCACAAAAAAAACCCTTGAACGTGTAAATGTACAAGACTGATGAATCTGATTCCAATACATTTTCTTACCATCAGTTTCATGTTCAAAGGTTGAATCAAACCTTCCCTCAAAAAGACACATGGATGTGACCAATAGGGCTCTGATGGGTACTGTATGGATGATGAAATTCCCAAATACCATGAAATTCGTGGGAACATAAAGCACAATCCTTTGACAAGAAATTGGTACAAACAATTGCAAGTCAAAGTGAATCACTTGGCAGGGGTTTCACATTTCCCGAAATTCAGCGACAAAAATGTGTGAGTAGGATGGAAGGTATGCAAATATTCTCTCAGTCACAAATGTGGAGGCTCTGTAAAAGATGGTTGCAGACAGAGAGAGAAAGAGCTGAATGACTGAGGCAGGACAGTGGACCAACTGAGCGCGAGCAAGGGTGTGAGACTGAGCGGAATAGAGTGATATAGAGGGTCTCGGTCGGACATGTAGCCATGCATGGCCATGAGAACACAGGAGCTTTGTGTGGAAGAATGTCGTTTTCATAACAGCGCGTTTCTTCTGGGGGTGACGGCGGGCCGGCTTGGTCCATCTGCTGGGCCTTTGTCAAACTATCTCGCAGAAAAAAGAGGAACGCGATTAGCATGCACCCCGCACCTTATTACCACCACCCCTCTCTCTGCAAACTAAATGCCTGCACGTCCTTCCTCCTCTCCACCTCCTACCCCTTTCTCTCTCATCACCCTCTCCATCCGTGTTCCTCTCCCTTCATAACTAGATCATGGGTGGTAGAGGGGGGTTCATTGTACATTGTTTTTGGCATTCCCTGGTTCAGATCCTTCTTACAAAGTGGATGGGAGGGAACCGGGGAAGCCAGCAGGCACCTTTGAGCTGTGAAGGGAGCTGTTGACGTTCTGAATGGGCTCAGGGCGCCGAGAGGCCCTCAGTGATGTGGTGGCATGAAATACAACAAGCCAGAGTTCACTCACCTCCAAAGCCCTGGCCTGGTTGTTCTTTTTTGGAGGCTGAATTTCTCTAAATTCTCTCCACATATCCTGAGTGTATGTGTGTGTTTTTGTCTGTAGTTGGGTCAGTGAGGTGAGGGGTATGTTTTGAGCACAAGTTCAATTCGCCAGGCGTGCATAACAGCTGCATAAAAGATGTGAATTTATTTACATGTTTTGATTGAAATGTTTCGGCAGCCTCAGAATATTTTCAGATCTCCCTTTTGATTGCTTGTAGGATGCTTTCATGAAGGAATTTTTGCTCTTGAGTTAAAAACATGCTTCCACTTACAAAAATCTTAACTTGTGAGTCTAGTGTTTGTCCACATCAACTAAGAGACCATATAATTAAGCAATATTGCTTATATTTATACATGATGAATGGATACCAAGTTTTCAATCCATATAAACTTCACACAATGTCCCTGGCATCCAAATATTTCAGGCAAATTCAAACCCAAGAAACTAATGCTATCTGCATTAGCCATCCTAGCTAATCAAATCAAACTAATAACAAGAGAACTCAAAAAAGTATTGGGACAAAATTATAAATTCATTCAAAGGGGGAAAAAAGACTGTATTTTTGTGGAAAACTTGGTATCGACATACAACTTCAACAGATACTAAGACTGTCTGGGCCTCTTAAACTGACTTAAGAAAACACAGCAACCTGCTACTTCAGTTCCCTCTGTTACTGAAGCTAAACACTAATTTGAGAGCACGAATTACTATTTCCAGGTGCTGTGTATTTGTGTCAGATGACTACCCAACAACCCAGCAGAAAGAAAGCGTTCCACATAGTTTCAGAATTTGATTTTGAATAAGAACTTGTTCCAACTTTTAATTCAGGTGATTATGATTACTGAAGCTGCAAGTTCTGTTTCACACTGCGGACGTGGCTGAATGTTGCTGGTGCTGCGAGGAGAGGGAGAGGAGGCAACCGTGTAATCCCCGTCATTAGTGGGTTTTAACAGGATTTGGTGCAGCTACAATAATGGAGACTCTAGTGGCCTCCACTGCGGGACCCAAAGAGACCCGACAGGGAAGAACAGCAGCCACAGAGGCTCGGCTGTTCCAGAGGACTCAACCGAGGGAAGGTAATCGGGATTTTTGAGTGTGTGCGTCTCTTTGTGTGAGTGCTAATGCCAACTACAAAATTTGTGCTCCATCCCTCTGTCTCTCTCCCTCTCTCTCCCCCACACACCAACACATTCTCCCTCTGGTTCCCATGCTTCCCAGCCTCATAGAGGGGTGTAAACATAGTGTGGCTGATGTTACCATGGTGAGGACTGACTGAGGGCCGGGAATGGCGACTATGCCCTCCATGTGGAGAAACCTGGGGCATGCTCTGCAGTACAGTAACGCATTCAGTCCAAATAAGTGAGGACTACTTGTCTGGGTAGATGCATGTCTTTCATCTTCATGTCCTAAAACTGTCCTTTCAGCAGACAGGAAAATTCTGGTTTCAGACAGCCTAGTTTTTGGCTGGCATTGCTTTCTATAAAAGCAACAGCTTCAAATCGTTATTTGCTAGGATATTGAAACTTAGTGATGTAGTTAAGCAGAGACCAGACAGGATCAGATGGAGACGAACAACCTGACAGATAAATGCCAAAAATATCCTAAAAGGAAAGGAAAAAGGTAGGATCAGCACATCAGGGGTACCATTTTAGCCATTTCATGAACAACCAAGTACCAAAGGGGGTTCACAAAATCTACTACCGCAGCTGAATAAAACAAACTGGTTGATATTTCCATTACAGCAACTATAAACCCTAAAACTTCTGTCTCTCTGCACTACATCACAAGTAGTGTTGCTTTGATTGGTTGTAGGTCCATCCAGTTGCTACCCAGAGGGACTTTCCTATGCAGCTATTGCTAAAAAGTAAATGAATCCCACAGATCTAGATCCAGATCCTTTTAGCAATGTAAACTGGTCTGGTGACATCAGGCTTACTGAGACTTTCTGTATAAAGTCCTGCCTCCTCAGTTTGAACTGATGAGACGTGGGTCGAGCAAGGACTTCAAAAAAACAAGACAAATATTTTTGTGATCAACATAGTGTCTATGCAGTGTCAGTTCTTATCATGCTGATTGATGACAACGTGCTCAATTTTGTTTAAGTTTAGTTTTCATAAGTTATTCGATGTCAAAAAAGAGGAATTTTAAATTATGATTGACAGCTCTGTTGATAATTGTTCCTGCATCGTTTTCTTTAGCCAATTAAAGGAAACTGCAATAATGAAATCGAACACATATGCAGTTGCACTTTACATAACCTGAAGTTTTCACTGAAAATCAACAGAGGAGTCTGATCTGCTATGAGCTGTACTGAACTGAAGGATGTTTGCTGTGTAATGGTAGGATTATATGTGAGTGTTTTGGTTAGTGGAAGGAGGGTGATATCTGTCCCACGGTTCCAACAATGCAGTATGTTAGCGCCTAAAAGAACGTATTATGGCTTCACATCTCACAATGGGAGGAAATGGAAGCATGCTGTCCATATTTATAAACAGTCATACAGCCAATAGTATATTTAGCAGTGTGGCCTGATCTCAGAAATTACTTTGTTGAGCTGAATCCCATTCTTAATACGAGGGGAAAAAGAAACAAGATTGAGTGTTGTAAAAACTATTTAAAATAATAAACAGAAAATAGTATTGTGATCAAGTGATTGGTTTTAACGGGAAAGTTTGATGAAGAGAGCTATCGAAAAACACCCACATCTACTACTGAGTGTATGCACTCTGCATTTCTGTAAGCCTGAGACTGTGACTAGCTTTCAAGGGCACAACCATACATCCAGCCCCTCAGAGTGTTGGGTCCTCATTGGTTTATATGAAGGCGTGTAAACACTTTTCTTTATATACAGTTCTTCGACTGCTGCCTGAAGTGTTACTGTAGCTATGACCTCTACAGCTGAAGGAACTCTTTCAAAAGATGAAAAACGCTCTAAAGGTCTCGAAGTGATTCACAGAAACACACAACTTTGTGAATAAGCACATGTAAACAAATAGTTTCTGCTGATATCCTCAGGAAGCACAGCAATAACTTTGATAGCCCTGAGGCACAAAGAAAAACAAGCCTCAGAGTGAAGGGTTGAGTTTGGAAATGTCTGTGTGATTGCTACATGGCAAGTGGCTTCGATCAAAGTCATCGATGAAACACATACACACACACGTAACAGAGAGGAGTGGAGCAGTGAAGCTAGCAGTAGTTTCAATCCTCACACACAAAGACGCTCATGCACTGAGAGATATTTTCCACAGATTCAAATGATAAATCTCCCGTTTCATGATGTATACCCTCTGAATGCTGAACATAGTGTTCCCTGACCATGAAATATGGAGCTCTGGGAAAAGAATCCTCCTGTGTCCATCTCTCGGTGCATCAAGAATAGTTTATTGCTTTTACTGAGCGTGGCTCTGCTGCAGAACCATTGATACACATGAAAGCAGACAAATGTAAACCACTGAACTTGTACAAGAGGAAGGTTTTATGCTGAATATCCAAACTTGGATATCACACAAGACTTTGTTTATGCTGAAAAATGTACAACTGATTGCTGCACAACCCAGAAGCTACAGCTATACTGGTATATACAGGCATAAATGTCTTTAACAAGGAAGAAATTATGATTTATACAGTTTATTGCCAGTCAGTTTGAAACTGAACCAACAAGAGGCCTATATATGGAGGAGGACAGAAGTCTGCTATCTTATCAGGCTGTACTGTTCCTCTGGGTAATGCACATGACTGATTCAAGAAATATGACTCAGGATAAGGCACAAAGAGTAATGTTCTGGAGCATTTAATGCAAGTGTGCCTGAAAGGGATAATGATTTTTTTATACATATCAAAAGCCACTTGCGCCCTTTGCTCCTTTATCTGCACGCATTTAATCTCCTAAACAAGACTTAAAAAAGTGTGCAGATTCTCCTGAATAAAAACACATCATTCAGTCCTCAAACCCACAGATGAATTATCAATCATTGCATCTGTTGCTGAGTTTCCTCAGTTGCCAAAGACTTGCCTCTTCTCTCTTCGGATTAAGCCACTTTTGTCTATTTACAATTTCATCAGTTGCTATGTTTGTATGCATCTCGTAGCTTAGAAATCTTGTGATTTTATTGCCAGCGCCAAAACAGAAGCCAAAGGGATTTAATACACTGAGCAAACCATTCAAAAACAGCCTGAAACAGTGTTGAGCTTTGGACTGCGTTCACAGTGGCCATCTGCAAGCTGCTGCGCACCAAGAACTGAGGCTCACTAGTCTGGAGGCATGATGGCAAATCTGTGTGAAGCTGGCCCCAGAATAAACAAGTCATTTTACTGGACAACCATCATAAAAGCTCCTATTGATGTTGCCTTGTTTTTTTCCCCACAGCGTGGTTAGTTGTTTCCTAGCTTGAGCCTTGCTGGGTCGACCGTTGGCTTGCTTTCACATTGATTTCTGAAAGGGTGATTGTCTCCGCAGTTTGCCTTAAACTGTTTGTCATTCAACTTTTACATGTCTTTATCGATATCCCTGCTAGGGCTGATAGATTTCAGTACAAGGGCCGTCAATTGTGCCTCTGCGTAATCGACTCCACAAATTCTTTTCAGCCTCAGGATCAATGGCGGTCATCCGGCGAGGTCTAATCTGGGGCAGCCATTCCAGTCATCCAGGGGGTCACATAGCTCGGACATGTGGCAGAATTCCCGTCTGCTCTAAGAAAGAGCACAAGTGTGGGACCAGACACACTAGGTGACCTCGCACATGCACGTGCAAACACATGCTCCAACACCCACACCCACGGTCACACTAACACATGTTCACCACCTATAAAGCATATCCATGTGCACACGTATGGCAACATATCACACGCAAGGAATCACTTTTAAATCTACACAACAACTGGCCGGCATACTATAGAAAGCAACACACACATACTTTCTTTAAAGGACACACTTTCACATGCACACCCGACCAATAAACCCTCTGTCTCATTTCCCTGCCCTACCCTAAAGCTGCTGCCACCCCATGTGGAGCAGGTGGGAGACCAGCAGAGCAAAGCCTCTGGTGCCCCAACACATACACACACATACACACACAGAGAGGCTCTGTTTCCTCTCCTTTACTGCACACACCTCTTCTTAATGATCACAGATATGTTAAAAAGCTGTGCCACTTAGAGCAACAGCCCCTCGCAGCCACTTAATTTGACATGCTTGGGAGGAAAACAAAGAAAGACCCCTATTGTGGCTTTTTAACAGTATCCAATCAGGCCTGCCACTCAATTAGCTGTGGACGACGCAGAACAAGGATCCATTTTATGAGGACCACCTTTTCATGCTGCTTTAACCTAACTGCAAAATGCTTTGAAGGTAAAAGATCTGCGTGTCGGCTCTTTTGACACAGACCCGACTGTTTTTACACACTTTGCCTTGAGATTTAGCCACATGGACGTTTCTAAAATACAGATGAGAAGTGAGAAGACAAAATCAATATTGAGTGTCTCCCTTGCTGTGGATGGTGTAATTGAGCTATAATATCTCTAAAAGTTGAATTGCACACCAACAGAGAAGATGCAGAAGGGAGAAACATATTGACAAATGGACAGAAAGCAATAAAGGCAGGTGACAGACAAAGAGGAAAACAGTCAGGGTGACACACAAGCAGTTTTAAGAAAAATCGATTTGCAAGGGCAAGGATTCTGCCAACAAATACAGAGCACAAGCTTCTTTTGATGTGTTGATTACAACACGGGATGTGCATTAAATCTGCCTCGGTGGAAAGTCTTGACATCAAAAACGTATATCTTTGTGAAAAAAGTCTGTGTTTGAATGCGTGCATCTTTAAGCAAGTGTGTGACTTTGTTGGACTGCCTGGGTGTTTAACCAAAACAGGTAAAGCGGTTTTAAACAGTGGGTCCAAAATAGTAGGTCTAAAGTAGATAAAAACAAGGAGTTGGTGAAAGAAAATGCCCAGACTGAAAAGTGCTTTTAAGTCCCAGCATTTTGCTCTGAATCGTTCCCTTCTGATTCTCCAAACTTTCAAAGAAAAGAAGCCCTGCACAGCGGGGCTCCAGAGTTCACTTGAGGGGCCCGACTGCAGTGGGTCTCACAGCCCTTAGACATTATTGAGTTAAAACACAATCCTCAACTGGTAGCAATTGATGAAACCTTTATAGCTGTAAGTCAAATCCAATTTCCAACTGTAATATGCAAGAGGATGATGAAGAATTCAATAATTCCTGGTGGAACCACACTTCCTGAGCTGAATTAAACCTTACAGAGGCCTGCACTTCAAAGTGTAAAGCATGCAGCACTTTTTTCTGACTGTAATAGATCCTCCCATAAGTGTTGAAGAAACACATGTTGAAAAATCCAACCAAAAAGGTTTTATTACTCACCTGGCAGCGATGTATAACGTCCTGTTCATGATCATAATGAGCTGGATGTCCAGTTTGTGCCGCTGGGTGTTGTTCCTGCCAGGTTTATGGCCTACAAATGCTGGATACTGTTTTGTATCTACAAAGAGAAGACAGAAATGGATCCTTACATGACTTTTCCTAAACTTTAGTAATATAGTTAGAGTAGTGTAAGAACAAGAGCTTTGATTTTGGGAATTCAACAACTTCACACAAGTGTCTCCTGGGTTTAAGCTTTGATTTCAACTCGTGTCTCAGAGAAAACGCCACCACATCTCCTCCTGGGGCCATAAATTGTAGGGTTAAAATGTGCTCCAGCGTAACATGCAATCGTTCTATTGTTGGTGGCTTTGGATGAAAGGCTTTGGTTTAAAACAACAGCCAGATAGAAGGGCAGGTCTATGTGAGGCTGGCCAAAAGCACTGGGTACAGCATCAAGCCCAGGGAAAGAAAAGGACGAGGCAGGCCAGAAAGAGAAGCAGACAGAAAGATGGGAAACAACGACCATATCTGTTTAGCCTGCAACAGCATTTATACTATCACACACAGCATTAGGAACCCAACAGAAAAATAAAGGATTATCCTTTGATGTGGGGTGGGCACTGTTTCAAATGCTGCTTTAAGGCCTTCATTTTTATGTGTGTGTTTAGGTTTATTCCTCAGGCGGCAAATTGCACTCCATGCCTTCAAAATGAATTCAGTGCAGGGGGGAGAAAAAGCAGGCATCAGAGGAAGCAAGGGGTTGAAAGGGATGTGAGGGAGCAAAGGGATAGAATGAGTGAAAAAGATATCGAGAGGGGGATTTGAGAAGAGAAAGACAAAGAGGGGAAAAAGGGGGGAAGCGTGAAGGGAGAGCACAGGAGAGGATTTGTAATAAGGGGGAGGACAGTGTATGAGAGTGAATGGATGTACTTACAGTTGCCGTGTGAGATGCTAATGGGCTCGCTGTCTTCAGGGAAGCCCGCCCCGGCTATTTGCAGTAGCGTGAAGTAGAGTAACAAGGCCTCTGACCTCATGGTCGCATCAACGCTGCTGCTGCTGGTCCTCTGCTACAGATTTACCTCAGCCTATAGAAGAGAGGGCAAAAGGGAAAGGAAAAAGAGACAGAGTTCATGAAACAAATCTGTTTTCATCTTACTTCCTCTTCAATTACTTTCTCTGCACAATTTATGGGTTCTTTGTGTAGAAAACCAGGGGGAGAAATCAAGTACAGGCATATAAGGGAAAAAGTAAGGCAAACAAAAACTCATGTCCTCTTGATTCAGCTGTTTGTGCATTTTGCACGGCCCGTTGCGATCTGGCAGAGAAATATTTGTATATGTATTTTTCGATGACTCAAGTGAGCTGCGTCGCAAGCGAAACAGAATTAATTGGATTAGGTTGGTAATATGCGTCATAGATCGATGTCAGGCAGAGAAGATCTCCCTCTATCTACCCCTGTCATTCTCTCTCTCTCCGATTGTGTGTGTGTGTGTGTGTGTGTGTGTGTGTGTGTGTGAGACAGTCTTAGGGAAGTAAGAGAGCTCTTGTTCAGATTAGCCTGCTGTAAAGTATCAGCAGTACCTAGAGATGGGGCAGGATGGTGCGGCAAGTGCCTCATTTCCCACTTGTTAGTCTCTGACAAGGGTAGCAATCCCACATCCAAACTCCTACAGGCCTCTGACTACCCAGAGCTGAATCAGACGTTAAACACTCCAATTTAGCTCAGCGTTGTTTTGAGAGCAATCTGTGGGCTTGCACTCTTCTTTCTTCCCCTTAAACCCATTTTGCACTACACTAGGACTCTAACTTAAATGCCAACTGCTCACTCTCTTTCCTCACTCACTCTGCGTGATAACTGCCTGAAGGAGCACCACCATGTTTTTTTCTTCATCATGTACCTTTAAATCCTTGGAAACATCATGACATCATCATTTTTTCTAATTATATGTGGATGTTAACTGAGATGCTTTAAACTGCATTGACGTAACATCTTCTCCGAACACGCCATGGCAACTGATCTTTTTTCCAAAGTAGTTTGTGGCAACAAATTACACTCATAAATCATCCAAGACAATTATTGCGTCTGTAATCTAATCAGGAATAAAGCATTTAATTTGCATAGAGAACTTTTTTTTCTCGGTTTAAGCTGCAGGGGTGAAATGTTGCCGGCTAGATCGAGTACAGGGGATGAAGAATTGAATAAAATACTGGATTTCATTTACTCCAGTCTGATAAAAGTTGTTTATCCCACGCTGTATTTTTCATTCGCTATTGTATGTCCAAGGGAAGAGAGCGAGAGAGCAAGGGGGGAGGGAGAGAGAGTAGGGAGCATTACATTCTCTGTTCTTTGTAACGTCTCTCTCTCTCTCTCTCTCTCTCTCTCTCTCTCTCTCTCTCTCTCTCTCTCTCTCCATGGTTCTGTGAATCTCATTCAGGAGAGGAATGAAAACACTATTCACTGGGAGAATCACTTTAACACGGAGGAGAATACCAATACTAAAGCCTGGATACGACCTTGATCTTGGAGGCCGCTTCGTTCAGCTCCCTCCTGTCTCCCTTCTTTCTCCCTCCTTGGCCTACACCTCTTGTCCTCACTTTTTTATCTACCTCATTTCATTTTATCAGGAGAAAAATACTGTAATAGATTTTCTCTGCACTCTCACCTCTCTAAAGCAGAGGTTGACAGCTCTACACCAAAGCTGTACTTTCCAGTTTGGTCCACATTGTAAATAAATCTTTTTTACTTATTGTACTGTACAGTAAACCTCTGTAGAGGACAGAATGTGTTTCTCTCCTGAACTTTGAACCAGGAAACCTACAGTAATTGACTGATTGATGAGCAGGAAGTGGCATGAAGCAGCGGGGTTGGCCCAGAGGGAGCTCACATGGTGAATGATGGATGAAGGTTGCACTTGGTGGGGAAACAGGACATGAACAGGCCCTTTACTGTACAGCTGAGATGGGTAAAATGTGTTATTAAATGTGAGGGAAAAATCTAATTATATCAGTAAACAGCAGAAGAGTAACTTCTGCCATCATTTTGTTTCTGTTCATTTGTAATAGAGTCATCTGGATTCAGATAATATTTGGATATATTCATCCAATAAGATGCAAGTGCTTCAATTGTGTGCTTATCCTTGAGCATATTTTATCATTTCTACTCAAAAAGTTAATCCCCCCAAAATCCACATACCCAGAATTACTTTTTCAAGCACCTCTGTCTGTTTCTAGATGAGCGTGCTGGCTTAATGTCAGAAATAAGTGTTTATCAATCACATATTTGACAGTTGCCTTTTAAATACAGACAAATAAAACCAGGTAAAACACAAAATGAAGTATAATCTGAAAACCTGGGATTTTTGGACTGTTTAAAGCCTAAACAAGATGGTTTGAAAGACAGCTTGCCAAGCTGTGGGTAACACTGGCTCAGCTTGTTTTCATGTTAGGCTTCCTTTAGCATGAGTGCTATTATAAAGATAGCAATCATATCACATAAAGATTTGGTAGTATAACCTACAGGGGTCAAATAAAAATAGTATCTCTTGTTGGATATTTTGTGATTAAGTAGTAAAGGAGGGGTATCTCGTATCAGCCAAAAGAGGTCAAAACATCAGAAATGAGATCAAGAAAGGACGAAACAATATCAGAACATCTCTAATTTAAACTGTATCTCATGGGGTTAATGGTTCCCTGGGCATTTATCTTTAGAATCAGAAGCTGCTGCAGGCAACACACAACCTCCGTCTATACCAGGTGAGGGTGTAATCAAATGCTAAAACCTGTTAGTCAAACCATCTCACACTGCCTCCTGTGATTCATGAAATAAATTGAGCACAAAATGACTTAAGTGAAACCCCTCAGCTCTCCACCAGCCCTTTAGTTACAAGCTGCCACACATGAATACAAGGAGGGAGTGAGGCGCAGTCTGTCTTTACTGAATTACGCCTTTTGTGGAAGAGAAAATTGCTTCCTTGCTTTTGATTGTGACTTTGTGTGAGAGTGTGTTTAAAGTTTTCATGTAAAGTGCTACCTTTGAACAGCACAGCAGACGTCTGTTTTACCACACAACACACAAATGCAAAACAAGAACATCAAGATTTTAAACTCTAGCTCCACCAATAAATTACTTCTTACCAAAAACCACTCTTACGCAGGAGGAGGCATGTGGATTTCCTTACTTGTAAAAGTTCTCCTTCAAAAGGGACCAAAGAGACGACATAAAGAGGACCACTGGAGCCCTTCGCCTACTCCTCCTCCTCCTCCTCCTCAGGCTTTTAATAGATAATAACATTTTGAGAACCTTAGCTGCTATTTCTTTTACACCTTACGCACACACTCAGTGATAAAGTCGCTGCTTGTGTGTATGCTCATAAGTGTGTGTATGTGTGTGTGTGTGTGTGTGTGTGTGTGTGTGTGTGTGTGTGTGTGTGTGTGTGTGTGTGTGTGCGCGTGTGTAGCAAGGCGAGTTAATCAAGCTGGAAACTGGCAGGAGGCCACCAGCAGGTAATAAAAACACGAGGACCCCCCAGAATCCCTCTGCATGCCTCGCCATCTTATGAATAACGCACGCATGCACTAGCACACACTCAGTCACCTTGTCTCCTTGCAAGAAGCTAGTAAGGACCAAGAAACTTGAAGGAAACATGAATAAACTGAGGCTATAAACCAACTCACAAATACTCAGACAGACACAGTTAACTACTTCCCCTCCCCAGGCAAAGCAGCCCCAAATCACCCTAAGCTTTAGCAATAAACATATTATCTGGAGTAATGATGTTATCACTGCTGCTACATCAACAAGTTAGCCATGCATAGGAGCTAACAAAATACACACAATGAAACTTGTTTATAAGAGCAACAAGGTCAGCTACAGTTGCCCTGAGGTGAAAAAAAGGACGGAAATGTTTGACGTTCAGTTTGTTCATCTCATTAACTGCAGCAACAAACTGAAAACACAGGTTCAGACTCACATAATCAAGCTCTGTTGTAGAGATTTTCCCAAACACACACACATACTTGCACAAACACACTCTGAGCCAGTTAATCTTGAGGAGGTCCAAGCCATTCATCCAAAGGCCCCCGCTGGGCCAGCCATCAGACTGTGCAACCAAGTGAGAGACTGCCATTTAATTACATCTGAGGGAACCTGTTAGTGTTAGACTAACGCTTCTGGACGTGTTAAAAGACTGTCCTCCCAAGAAAAACAACGCCATTGGACGTTTCGGCAAAAGGCCTTATGTGAACTCAGATACAAAGCTCTCAAGTGGCTCTGAGTGAAGGAAAGTGGTGTGATATTACCGGTATAAAGTGAATTTAATAAAATGATGCAGCTGGGTTTGACTCATGGAACAGTAAAACAGATCATACTAGTAGACCAAGCTCAAATAACTTTGTTATTGACCATGGATTCAATAAGGAACTGAAAAATAGTTCTAGTTCATAGCTGCATCAGGTAAGAAAACACATCCATGAACTGCGTCAAAGTTCAACAGCAAACTACCTGAAGTATTACATCGGTTTATATTTGTATTTGTAGCTTGCTTCATGGCCATCAGTTTATAATAGCCTATACTTGAGCTGTTGCCACATACCCTGAATTCCTGCCATGTACACCACCTGATATAGGGACTTCACATAGCAAAGCTGTATAGAATAGCTGAACTGTGAGTTAAGGACACACAAGCGGTCATGAATCATGTCTAAACATATTGTTGTGTTACTTCTTGTGAGATCAAACTTTGCAGCATTATCACTGAGGGTAAAAGTGTTTTCTTTGTACCATTGGGTTCAAGATCAGGAGTAAAAGTGTTAAATAATAGTTTTAAAGTTGCAGCCTTCTTTTAATGCTGCCTGACAGCTCTGCGGCCTGCCTGTGTTTATATTTGGCTGTCTGGGTAATGTCCACAGATTGGTGCTGAAGGGTTTACAGATGATAGGAATGGCAGAGAGAAGGGGGTCGCTAACCAGTGGTGTTTACTGTTGCATGTCTATAATTGTGGCCAGTCACCACATTTGGACGAGGTGTTGCTATCAGTGTCTTTAACTGGATGATGCGGTCAAACAACCACACTGACTGTTACTGGTTTGTGTCACATTGGGAATTTTGTGTGGTCATAAAAGGGTTGTTTGGTTGAATAACAAGTAAACATTTATAACCCCATATCTTGCTTTACTCAACAGAAACCATCTCCATGGAACATTTCATTCCAAAGAAAGCAGTTTCCAAAAAAACTACCAAACTGTGAATCACCCAGTATTGTTTATTGGAAGAAAGATGCTGAGATGGGGAACTCCAGTAAGTTCAAACCAACTTCATAACTTGATTCCCCTTGAGATAAACCCATCCTTTGAACATGAATAAAAGTCATAAAAGTATGTGGCTGAGAGGAGTAGTTTGTCTCTGTGTTGATTTTCCTGTTGTGTTTCTGGAGCTGTATGAAAGTAAAAAGTGATTTTACAGGTGGATGATTGACAGCAGGGGAAATCCAGCAAAAATTTCAGCTGTGACAATCTCACGGTGTAACGGAGCAGAAACAGACCCAAAACATGGGTGTGAACACAACACCTGCACCACTACGAGTCAGCCACATGAATACCATAGCTTACAGGGATTTCTATAGCAGCACCTGTTCCAGGTCAGGGAGGAAGTGTTTTGGATGGAGGTGTGAGAGTAAAAGAGAATGAGACCATGCTGGGAGAATGGTGGGAAGACATCCAGGTGAGAATAATGCATTGATCCACCATATGGGGATAAGAAATGGAGCATATCCAACCACCTAGGGCTCCCAAAAGGGGGATACTCTGGCAGGTGTTTACACTTGTCAGCCCTGGCCTGATAAATCAGAGAGAAAAGACAGGAGGAGCTGTCTGCCTGAACCCAGGGGACGATGATAAGAAGAGCGAATGGAGTGGGAGGAGCCCTGCCTGTCTTCCTGAGAGCACCACCCCAACTATAGTGCCCAATATGAGCACACAAACACAGACACACACTCACTTGCGCACTTCCACAAGTAGGCCTTGAGCTATCAACCAGCATACTGGTGTTTCCCTTCTACTCCCCCATTTTTCATCCCTCAGATGTTGCTTTCAAGTAAATATCTGTATGGGGGCAATCCATCATGGTTTGATTATTAAAAGACAATGAAGTGGACATGAATGAGGCACCCTGTCGCTGTAGGGCTTTTATTGAAACAGAAGCCCAAACGCAAGAACGTCTCCCTTCAAGAGGTGACGGATTGATTCTGGACTTGGGCCAAGACGATTTTAAAAGACGAGAGGGAAGAGGAGAAGAACAAGAGACATGAAAACAAGTGAGAGAACAGAGGCAAAGCGCCAAATTGTAACAACAGAAACCTAACAAAGACGTTCAGTGACTGGTGATAAGCTGCTATCTTTAAAACTCTGCCTGTGATCCAAAAGCCATTAGGTTTGGACACGCCTCTGTGCCTCTTAATCATTAAAAACAATTATCAGTCACAGAGCAATGGATATCCTTTTCTCTGGATACATTGGGGACACTCTTTGTTGCATAGAGTCAGATATAAGGAGGAAAAGTAAAAAGGAAAAGCGTGGATAAGACAGAAGAAGAAGGGAAACAGGAGGAGACAAGTTAAAAGGAATTAAAAAGACAGGAAAAGAAAGCAAAGGAAAGGAAAAGATAGCAAAGCAGAGAGAGGAAAAGGAAGAGGAGGGGAGGCTAATGGGTGTTTGCTGTGTGAGAGTGATCCAAAGTAAACTGACATCATACCAGCCCCGCTACCAGCAGACATCAACAGAGGAGGAAGATGAGAGCAGATCTCTACCTACAACTCACTACATTGTTTTTAAAAGTAGGTCAGGAACTTGTTTGGCTGCTGCAGGGCTGAGATGAACTTGCAAAATAACTCTGGAAACACCGACAGCTTAAGGTGTAGCACTAGACAAAAGGCATGTTAAACAGCTCTGGATCAGACTTACATAGTTTTTTATGGATTACCAACACATACAACAAAGAATGCAGGTAACTATGCATTGAAACATGATGCACTTCAAAACAGATATTCTGTTTTTCTCTATTCTGACTGTAGCCGTGGGAACTACATTGTTAGTCAGTTTCAGCAATCTTGGGATAAACTGCCAGTAAATTCTACACAGATTCACAGTTCCCAGAGGATGAACTCAACTGATTTTAGTTAAGCCTTCACTTTTCTTGTTCAGGATGAACAGCTATGAAAATTTGCACTGACAATAAATCTGTATCCTGAGGGAGAATCTGTAATTACCTTGTTATATTTTTTTTCCTTCAGAAGAATCTTAACAGCATTTTTTTCTTTATTTGTTTTGAACCAAATACATGTAAAATCTGCTTCATAAACAGCCTTCCCTGTTGGCCTCTATTTCTTTGGTGATAATCAATCTTAATATCCATCTGCAACCACTGTCTGTCATCTGAAGACGCTTTGTGGTGTATGCCTCTGGGGACCATTGATTGGAGTTGAATGTGCCGCAGGTTGGACTCAAACCCAGGCTGATGGCTTGAGGCCAGTACCCTCATGGGGCTTGCAAATAGCTAGACCATACCCACACACCAAGACCTCCTTTTTTGTGCAGCATTGGCGGCATCGATGTAAAGGCAATGATTATTGGTTGAATACACCCCTCGGACAAGCATCCACTCATCTCATCTGTTTCAAGTAAGTCTCAGCATAAAAGTTGAAGGATCAATATGGGAGGTAAGAACAACCAAGAAATGAATCTTCTCATTATTGACTAACGGTCTACAGGACGTCAGTTTGCCAAAAAACACCATGACGCTTCATCCGATCGGAGCAGAAAACATCTTTTGCAATGTTTGTCAGTTGAATAGTGGTCAGGGTCCATATGCACATCCAGTCATTATACAAACAGGACCATTGGTCCTAACAAACTTTTATTGAACAGTCAGTTTGGCTGCAAATAACCGGCCATGTAACTTATTGTATCATGGAAGTGAGGCAGGTGCAGAACCTGTCCAGGGAACCTCCTGGAAAATCCCTATTCATCAAATTCAAATTGTGCATGTCCATTACACATAAACTGCAACACACACGGTGAGTAGTAAGGGTGTGCCGGGGAGGAGATACAGAAAACAGTTTTTAAATCTAAGAGACGGGAAAAATAACTGCTGATTGGCTTGAGTAATGCTGTCACCATAACACAATAATGTCTTTTACCAAGATGAATAAATGGCCCTTAATTCATCACTAGTAGTTTAACTTTCCACCAGCTTTTTCTCTACACATATAGACTATTTTTCCTGCATGCATCATAGCTACCTGACGTGTGACTGGTTCATACAACTCAGACTGAAAACATGCTATAAACTCTTCCCATCCTAAAAAAAAATACAAAAAAAAAGAAAAAAAAACAGATTTCTGACTTAAGATTTGACACTTAGTGAATTTGGTGAATACAAATGATGTGACAGTTATGCTCACATTATTGCTAGCATGCTTCAAGTCTTAACCACGATTTTCAAACTATAATCTATACAGGTCACAACATATTCGTATTTGAATTAGCACATCCACTTTTTGCATACTTGTGTTTTCATTTAGCTCAAAGCACTGTTGTTTTACAGCCTCCCAGAGTTGTTAGCATGCTAGCTGTTGCTGTCTTGACTGTTTGCTCTTAGCTTTGTTTATTCTTTGTCTTACAGAGCCACCGAGCCATTTTTCCTCTTTGTTCACACACTTCTTCACACAGCTTTAATGAAAGCTGTTGTTATGATGTCATCATCATTCGTCCTTCATTCTTCCTCTGCACTTTTTATCTCCTCGAGAATGGCAACAAACAAGAAAAAGGTGAGAGCGAGGCAGGCTGCTCCTCTGCTTTGTCTGGAAAAAAGTGTTTATGAATCAAAACAAGCCCTCACTCCATGACACACACACCCAACAATACACACAAACACAATGCAATCCTCACAACACAAACACACGCGCACTAACAAATGGTGCGTAAGAGATTGACCCTGAAAGAAGAACAAGGTCACACATTTAAATATCAAAACGTTCTCCAGGCCTGTCAATCATCCCTCATGACGATACAAGCTGGGCAACTTAATCAATCTGGAAGCAGCTGATAGGAAGCTGTGTGGGCAAAGCAGAGAAAATTGCTGTTTATAAGGACATGCTTGGTAGCACTCTGCCTTTTCTGTCTCTCCTTTGATCTAATTATCTCTTTGGTTTGAAGCCACATTACCTCCCTGACTTGAATGTTAGAAATTACTCTTTTCATCCCCTTTTCTCTTCATGCACCTCAAAACATAGGGCCTGACTCTTTTCATTTTTACTTAAGATCATCCATCTTGTTCTAAGTTGACCGCTGCCAAAGGAGCACAAGATTCTGAAGGATACAAACCAAGACTCAACATTTCTCCTGAGGTGCAGCAGAGAAGAAATACCAGTAAAAAATGTCAGAATGTCACCGAGCTAAATGCCACATTAACTCCGCTGAGAGAGAGAGATGCTGGGATGACTGAAGCACAGCGCCCTGCGGAGCTGAGATGGGGGTGTTGAAACTGTCACACGGCATAATGCACATTTTACTTGGAAACTCACTTTATGAAGGCCGACTGCAGGGTGCCTTCAGGCGACACTGCACCATGCCATGCTATGCTTAGTCACAATACAGACCTGGGACTTCCAGCCTGTAAGGTTTGTGAGTCAAGCACTGCTTTAAGGTAAGCTGCCTAGGGTTGGAAACATTTAACAATATGTTTAGAAATGTATGTCCGATACAGGAGGAGGTAAACGCAGGGGCAGATTTGATTTCCAGGGAGGAATTAAGCACATCTTCCTCAGGCTCTCGTTCTCAGTAAACATCAGCTAAGCCATCAGCTGGGAGAAGCAGAACAGAGAAATCCATTTCTGTGGGTCTACAGTTAAGTATTTCTGAATCCAAAATGCATGAGGCCTAAAATGACTTTTTATGTAATTTCTACAAGGGAAAAACTGGTCCACTAAGGGAAAGAGGGGAAGCTTGATAGACTGGCAGTAACTCATGCATAAGTTCTTTGAGCCATGGCAGGAAATTAGTTTGGGTATTTAGAGGAGTATTGGAGGAGCAGCTGAGGGACGCTGTGTTCCTGGGGTAGTTTTCCCCACAAATAAAAGAGGATTCGCAATCAATAAAACAATAGCCGTCTGGCCCAAGAGCTGGATGGTTACAAACCCTTTTCCTCGACAGGCCCGGACTGTAAATGAGAAAAGTCTCAAAGTCGATATTTAACGGCGGCTCACTAAGTGGTTTTTACTATGGATATAACAGGCTCAAGGAGATTCAGAGGAAAGGAGCGTAATATTTTTTTATCATTCCTGGATTTGACTGGGTAGATGTAAAGTTTTAATCAATGCTGTTTGCATGTATTACTGTAAGTCATGAACATCACATGCATGAGAGCCTGTAACCTACATGACCTCTGTTTTGGGGCAAAAGCAGGAAACGATGGTGAGGCAACACAGAGCTGTGGTCAGAAATCTAAAAACATCTGGCACAAAATGTCTCCAAGAATTCACTTTGCAATCCCAAGACTATTTATACACATTCTTTATTTTTACACGTGCTTCAACACTTGGTTTATGCAGCTGTTTTGTTTTGCTTCTTTCTTTCTCCTCATGACTAAACTGAAAAAGCAGACTCAGGATGTAAGCGGGTGGCCTGCAGGGACACAAGAAGAGGTGTGATGGTTTTCTGTTGTTGAATCCATCTGGTGCCGTTTGCACTTCTCACAGCCTCCTGCTTCTTTGTAATAGGCGTGTTTCAGAGTTTCACTGGGTGTGATACATTCTCTCTGTGTCTCATTGTGCTCTTAATGCAGTCCCATCTCAGACTTGCTGCAGGTTGAACTATGCCACTTTCTATACAAAAGTGCATTTTAGTAAACTGCACAATAAGCAGAATGCTGCAGAAAATAAAGGAGGGCATGCAGAAGAAAGCTGCTCATACATGACAAAAAGGCTGAGTAAAGGCCATTAATATGCCATGCTGCCCTGGTATAACACTGCTCAGTAACACAAGACACCATGTGCATCTGTTTCAGTCATAAACTCGGCAAAAGCAGCATGATTTCATTCCCTGTTTCACCATCACAGAAAATCATTTCAGCTCTGTTAATGGCATTTCTTTCTTGTTGAGCTCCCAGCTCATTTGATGCAGGTTCCATTATGCTAAGTGATTGAGTCTGTGTCCTCACTGATAACTGGCTAGCTGGCCATCCGTTCCACGGCGTCAGGCCTATCAGATCTGACTGAGCATGATGCTAATCTCTATTAAGGTAATGTGCCGGCCACGGGTCGGGGGAGAGCAGAGCACACGACTCGCCCAGCCTTTCTAACTCGGTCTCCTATTATCTGTCCCCGTTCTTTATTCACGTAGAACAAACCACCTTGTTCCGTCGGTCTCTGTTCATTACATTTTTACATCTTTTTTGTCTTCCTTCTCCCTTTCTCTCTGCCTTCGAATCACCTCATGCATCTTCAGAACGGAATAAAACCTCATCCCATAGACTCTGTTTCTCTCCATGACAGGAAACCTATATTTATAATGGAAAAGAGACACAGCTAAACACAATTACATTGTGTGTTAGCCTGAGATATTGTGATGCTGATAACAAAGTATCTTGTTTTCTGTTTGTGCATCATATCCAATAGCATTATGAATCATCTCTGATAAAACCAGGACATTCAATCCTACCGCTGCACGAGGCCACAGTCACCGACAGACAACACATTGTACCACAGCAGCTGTCTTATTGCCAACGTACAGAATGAATCTCTCTGAATGCTGTTATCGCCACAGACCATATTGTAGGAGAGAGCTGCTCGTCCAGCTCCAAACTAATGACAATGACAATGAGATGACAATGCTGGTGCAGGCGGATCACTGGGACACCCTGCCAGTACGCAAAACAAAAAGTATCACATTTGATACAATGCAGTACAGACTATTCCAAATGAATGCTGTCAGTCTGCAGCTGAGTACTGATTGTTCCTACCATTACCTTTATGTCACAACAATAAGGTGTCATAATACGAGAAGAAAAGTAATCAGCTGGGGAATTGCTTTTGAAGGATTTTCTTTTCTTTGTCACGGTGTAACTGCCAATAAATGACACTTTAGTAGCAAACCTGAATTGAAATGAGAGTAATACAGACGGCTTAAAAAAAGAGGTATGCAAAAGATGTTTTTAAGAAATCACCACAAAAGTGACAAAAGCAGGCAATCCCTCAGGAATCTCATGTCTTCCTCCTTAAACCTGATTATAGCCGAGCCAATCAATACAGTTAGATCCCTCAGTGAGTCACAACACCCACCCTGATATATATACACTTGCATGTTTGTTGTAAGCTAGCTCTAAGAGGCTTCTCATGAAAACATGAGTACAGGACTAACAACATCCAAGCCCAGGACCCAGTGTCAGCCCGCAGGCATGTCACAATAACTGAAATAGACAGGTACTAGTCTTATCTTAAACCTCTCTGAGCTTATAAAAGAAACTAAAAGTTAAATTTCTCTCACAGGCAGAGTCATAAACAACATAGATGTTCATGAACTGTTCAGAGATTTAACTCCCATATCCAAGAAGGCCTCTACTTTACCAAGTATGAACAAATAATGACGTTATCATTGCTGGGTTTTGGTATGTCACAAATGAAACCTGAGCACAAGACACTGAACACATTGTCAACAAAGCCTACTTAAGATGCTAGGCCAATTGTCCATTAACCATCAGCTATGAGCCTTTAAACAAAATCCCTAAAGGTTTGTTCGTAAGTGAAACTGGATTATTGGTTAACCTCAGTTAACTCAAGATGTGTTTATGGCAGCTGTGCATGGAGAGCTCTGGGTCACATTTGAGCTCATTTGAGAGTAATTGACATTGCAAAAACACTTTATAAATAGAATGTGATGTTTTTTGTCACTGTCAGAGATGTTGGAAAACTGAGTGAATTTGCATGGCTGGCACTGAAGCACGAGTTAATAAACAGTGAGTGCTAGGTTCATGTAATGAGCTGTATGAATGCTGGTGCCACAAGAGAGGCGCCTTCGTCTTTATAATGAGACCATGAAATCAATACAAGAAGCTGCTCTGCAGCACTGAACTTCATTTATGCAGCAGTGTAAAAAAAAGAAGACAGCTGGGGGATAAAACTGAATCAAGTTAGAAATGTTGTGTGATCAGCATTGGGAAAAGAAAAACAATTCTCCTGATGTTCCTCCTGTTGTTGCCTACTGTAAGTGATGTGATGATAATGCAAGTGCCCATAGCATTTTAAACACATGGCCGCTTGTGTAGCGTGAGTGAAAAGTGCACATGGTAATTGAAAATGTAACACAGTGTGACATGAATAAATACATGTGTTTTTTTTGTTTTTTTTTTTCTTTGAGAAGTCATGATGATACAGACATAAATCTGACCCAAAAAGCTGTTTGACAATAAGAAAAACAGTTCAGATAGTTAAAAAAGACATACTTCACAATGAGAGGTGAAAACAAACATAATCTGACCTTGCATTTGTTTCACAGCTGTCTAAACCGTATACTCATACTATTGTTTCTCAGATGCACAGCCATTATGCTGTAATTACAGCGTACAGTTCCAATGAAAACTGGTTACACTTCTAAGAACCCAAAATCCTGCACTGAGTAGGGGAGAACAGTATGAAATTACATCCAAATCAGCTCCCTCTCATTTTATAAGTGCTGCAATGTATGCAGAATGTAATTCATATTTAGTTGAAATTTATTTCATGTCATATCAGACTTTTACAAGCTACAAGATCCTTCTCAGCTTCTAAGAGGAACATATCTATTACATTATGCACTGCCGCCCACCGTCACAAATTTCAGCAAAGCACAGACGACATTTCTCCGATAAGTAATTTTCCATGCTGTGTCACAGCGCCTTTGTGATTGCTAACTTCTTCTATCAGCTGTGTCATGCAATTTTTCTAATGGAAATGTTGCATTAATTCAGTGGCCAGGGTTATACATCAAGACTGTAAATTTCCTTTGGGGGTCTTAGCTGGGGTGGAACAGGCCACAGGCCAAAGCGGGGCAGCTTTAAAGGAAGACACAACAGATTAAAGTGCTCTGATAAAAGAATTATTCTTCCTCTCCTACTGCGGGTCAAAAAATCATCAATTTTCCTAAAATGTCCTTTCCTACTGGGTGCAATGGGTTGAAGGGGTTCTCCAGTTATTAGAAAACGTTTTAACTGTGTTTGTGTTTTTACATCATCTGTCCAAGCTGGAAAATCAAAAAGGTGCTTTTCTGTACAGATAAACCGTGATACTTGTATCATATAGATATTCCGGGCCGTCAACAAACTTCACTGAAAAAGAAGTGTACAACAACAGATGCACTCACTGAATCTATTCAAATGGGTAGACTAAGAAAATAGGACATGTAGACGAAGTATAATTTCAGCACAAATGAGCAGCACACTGAAAGTAAAAACAGTTTACGATCACTCTGCATAATTGCAGGAAACTTGCAAACTGGAAGGTTGAGGGCACAATTACTTCTCCTTATCTATTTTCTCTTTTTCACACCATAACTCAGTAAGTGTTGTTCCTCTCAAGTGATAAAAGCTCTAACAGTCTCCAATTTCACGCTCACGAGTCCTGATTACTTTTTTCCTTTTCTTTTGGAATAACTCGCTACACAAAGGCTTTTCGAGACCGCACACATGAGATTTCTGTTCAAAAGTCAGTCTCTTTGCTTTCATCTTTAACCTTACAACCTCCTAACCTCTTCCGTTTCCTGGCTCAGCCACATCTAAAGATCTGCATTTACGACTTCCTGACAGTGTAAGGACAGAGGAGGGGGACATAAAAGCGAAAGGGAGACAGACTGAAGGTGACAAGCTCCTCGGGCCCTGACCTATTGTTCTCAGCTGAAGTGATAATGAAGTATGGAGTGTGAAGAGACTGCAGTGGTGGAGCATTTGTGGGATCTAGCATGTGGTTATATGCTTGTCCTTGCAGGTGTTGTGTTACAGAGAGTGGGTCAGATGGTGGGCGTGTGAGTACCTGCAGATCCTGGTCTGAAAACACAGAGGGAAACCGGATCCTGTCAAGCCCACTTACAGGGATGTTAAGCTAATGCCAAGATTACAGCTTCCTTTCAATCAAAACTGAGGGAAAAACCTACCTCATTCACCTCTACCTGTCTGTATTTCTTTATGTCTGTCTTCTTTTCTGACTCTAGCTGCCAAACAACAAACCCACAGCACATCTGGTATGAAACTGCCTTCTCTTGATTATACACCTCCATAGTTCATCAGAAGATCTGAAGTGAGCTTTTACAAAGAAGTTACAGAGAAGTTACAGAGAGGTTGATGAAGTGTGCAAGAGAATGAGCAGATTCAAGGGAGGGAGAAAGCACTCAAAAAAAAGGTCTCCTCTTTTGGTTTGGCAGACACATCAATCATTACTGTTTATTCAGTGGATGGAGAGTTATCATGTCAGTTTTCAGGAGAGTTTGATAAATCATGTGGAGGGTGGAGGGAGGACCAATTTTTTACACAAACAGAAGAGACAAAAGAGCAGCCACTCTCCATCAAACCTCAATGATTGAGAGACACATGACAGTGAGTCATGACCACAGCAAAAGGCTTACATTCCTATACTTTGAGTTACATGTTATCAGAGAATCCTGATGGCAATGCTTGCTTGTTTGAGAGTCTACAGCTAAGCGAGCAGCTCTGTGAGGCTGTACTAATGAGCTTTATGCTCACATCATAACTCTTGGTGTATGTTTACAAGCAAAGCCACCGTGATGATGCTAAGCAGGCTAATGTTGAACATGTTTACAATCCAATATTAGCGTGCTAATACTTGCTAATGAGCCTTTAAAATAAAGTAGCCTAATAAGAATGTCCTAGTTTGCTGGTTAGCTAATATGATAAGGTTGATCAGAACATGTCCAGTCAGAGATAAGCAGGCTATGATTTGCTAATGGTTGTATGTAAACTAACATTAAGTAGTCTACTTCATAGCATCTTTAAATTTGTCAGGGAAAATTTGACTAAGTAGGAAAACACAAGAGTATTTTTCTAATAAAGCTATTATGATGTCGTCAACGTTCACTCACTCAGTTAAGTATGCTAACTTTTGTTTCTCTGCACTTAAAATCATAGTGGAGCCAAGTACGAGTCAAATGATATTAACTGTCCAGGAACCATGAATGTTTATCAATCACATCACTTTTGTGCATTTTCACTCAGAACTACTCATAGTGCATCTTTTGTGGAACAGGACTCATAAATTGATAGCAGCTAATTGATTAATCATCTTGGGAACATGAGAGACAACAACAGATTATTATATGACTCACAGCTTTTGAAAGAATGTATCTCATAGTGTAAGTAGAGAAAGGCAAAATCATCATTACAGATTTAAGGATTTATCATCTGAGGAACATGAAAAACTAAAACAGTTTATTGGCAATCATAGATCTGTCATAGATTTTATGGAATTGATGCATACTTCTTAGTGGATGTCATAGTTGAAATAGAAAATGCCATGATGATCTTAAAAAATATTGGGATTTATCCTCTTGTGACCATGAAAAATACAAGATTATAATTATAATTCCTTGGAAACTTTATGTGTAATCACATTTAAAACTGCAAGAATATAAGGTGGAAGGTTAAATAAATCATGGAGAAATGTGTGTTCGTAATAAGGGGACCATGAATAACTGTTCCAGATTATATATTTCATTTTTTTCAGAGACACTCCAGTGAAACTTCTGTAAACTTAAGGAAAATTAAGGATCTTAAGAGTTGCCTGGAGTTGTCAAGCATTGCGACTGAACGAGTGGACTAAATTACATGGAAATCTATCAAACTGCCTTCAAGTTATTTACGTCTTAACACACCAAACCCCAAATCACCGTGATATATCAAGAATTTTGAAGTGCCAAATTCCAGCCATCCAAACAAACACTCAAGCAAGGGGCCATTTTTAAGTTTGATTTTGCAGTGATAGTGGTGCAATGATTTTAGGAAGTGATAGCAAGAAAAGACAGTGCCAACATATGATGGGAGCCAGGAAATGTTATTGGTTCTGCGACAGCTCATTTTAAGATTCAAAAATATGGATTTGTAGACAAACTCCACGGCCCACGCAGCCTCTTTTACCCTGTGTGAATTTGCTTCGTAACTCTAGCAGTGAACAGTGCCCAGACATACATACACCTACTTGTGTACAAAGGTCAGGAGAGCAGTGGCATTTCATACACTCCATCTCTCACTGCAAGGTTATATACACAAACAAACAGACAACAAATGCACCTTCTATTACCTCTGTGATTTGTTGCATGACTATTTCAAGGCCGACGTGTGTGCATTTGAGTCTGCCGGCCTCTGAGTGCGTTCTAACTAACCATCTCATTTCCACATCGGAGAACTTAGTCTGGCTGCAACTGCATCCTCTGGCACAGTCACATTAACATTTCATCCTGATTGTCTCTGTCAAAGTCATTCATCATCATCGACTGAATGACTGTGGCTGGAGACTCCCCCGACTCCACAGCTCCCTGTCCATCTTTCTCTCATTCCCATTTCTGCCTGTATCTTTGGCTTAACTTCTTCCTTCCTCTATCTCACTCATGTCCATCTGGCTCTTCAGATAAACACAAGTCTGGCTCTCCTCACACAGACAAAATATCTTTAAAATTGAGCATAATCACACCGAGCTGCTCTCATTTGGCTGTTAAGTCCGAGTAACCCTCCAGCAGAACATAATCCATCTGTCTACCTCCTTTTTCTTCACCTCAATCACTTATTCTTTTCTATTCCTGCTACCCTCCCTTTGCCCTCGCTCAGGTTCAGATTGACAAGCAGATTATATCCAAGGGGAAATGTGATTAATGAGTTTGTCTAAATAATGTAAATCAACTTAATGGAATTGAAGGCACGAAATGAAGGAATGAAAAGGAGCAGGAGGGAGGAAAAGATAGAGGTGGTTCAAATATCCACTTAGCTGAGAGGCAGTAAGGAGGCCTCAGCTGCTGTCACACTGGCCTTGAAGAGGAGAAAAAAAGGGGGGAGGACAGGCAATGTCCTCCTTTCCCCCCTTTCTTCTTATTTCCCTTATTCTGTCGTGTTTTGATGAGTCCCTGGAGTCCTCTCCCTCCCATCCATCCGTTCATACAGATATGATCCCATCCAAACCATTACCACCACCACCATCACCTCCACTATCTCTAATCCAAGGACAGAGCCTGAAGCATCACACACAAACATGTACAGTCTCACACACACACACACACACACTTTCACGTGCATGCAATCAGAGAAGAAGCCTGCAAGACAGCTCTTTACAGTCTGCTAGTTGCAACAATGAAATCTGTTCTTTACTGACAAAGTTAGGGCCCTGAAAGACATAAGAGGATCAGGCTGCTCATCCGGCAACTTAAACCATTTAACTGTTTGTGCATTTGAGTCCACTGACATGCAATTTTCAAACAGAAAACAATGCAAAAAGAGCTATCCTATCAGACAATGTGTGGGCTTAAAACCTCTCATCAAGCTGGCTTAACCAAATTATCCCTGCAGAATTTTGAAGTCTACTTCTGCAAGCGACTTTGACAAACTTAGCAATCATAAAGTTTCATTTTTCAATTATTGGTGGTGATTTTTTCAAGGACTTTAAGTGGCTCTCGCATCCTGAAACTAAAACACAGAGGAGCCTGTTACTGGAGAGTAACAGCCAACCTTGTCCTTGGGTAATCCACTTATAAGCTAAAGCACAGCAGTGCGGATCCTCCACAACATCTTGACTAATAGAGGATCTGTGGATTACCATCTCTGTCTTAAAACTCTGCAGTAACTAAATCTGTGGCATAAGGATACTGTAATACAACGAAGGGATCAGAAGCAGCAGGTTTATTACCACGTCTTATAGACCTTGTGTTGTGATGCTTAAAAGTTGTTTTTAAAAAATAGTTATTGAATACAGAAAGCTAGGGGCAGAGGTTTAGCTACATCATTAAATTGGGCACCATGTCCCCAACCTGGTGAAAGTATTTGACCAGCCATCAAAACTTTGTTCTAAACTGTTTTTTTTTCTGTTTTTTGTTTTGTTTTGTTTTGTTTTGTTTTGTTTTTGTTTTTTTGTATCACTTAATTTATTCATTTACCTGTTAAGCCATGCTTTTGTTAATACTCTCTCACCCCAGTGCTGGAATCAAATCTTTCATCACAGCACTCAAATAATGAAATGTTAATGAAAGAAGGTTTGTGTTCGAAAAATGATCAAATTTAATGAGTCTTGTAAAATATTATTTCAGTTCATTAAAATTGCGCTATTTCCAGCCAATACTCGAGGCATGACTTTGGTTCCAGTGTTGTAGCTCACAAGATATTGCTACAAGTCTAATTGTTGGAGCGCCCTTAAATACACCTGCAGTATTTCGAAGGATAATAACTTCAATTATACAAGGTTGAATTTATGAATACCTGTAAAAACATTTGTGTACTGCCTAATAATTCCCTTTCCCTTTATTCTTTCCTGACTCAGGTTGATAATTGGATGTCACTTCAATTCAGTACTTTCAAAGGAATCAATTCAGCAAAGCATTCCAGACGACTTCATTTTTCATTTCATTTTTCTTCTGCAAAGATAAGCCATCTGTGAAATGATGCTTTACAGTTTCATTCTCTGGTGGCATATTAATGTGATGAATTAAAATCACACACTGACAGGTTAGGAGACAATTGCACAGAACAGTTAAAGGGTGATTCATTGAAGGTTTGAAGTTCATTGATTAGAGATGTCCAGCTTCATTACCTCTTGCATGGCTGTGAGTTTTCAACTGGGACCAATTATGTGGTGTTAAAGTTAAAGGGTGATCTGATGTTTTTTGTGGCGCTCAATCCAAACCTTGCCTGTGGACTCAGTCCGTGATTCACAGGTAGTAACAACTGTGTCTGGTCTGACATTCTCCAGAAGCAAACAGACATTCATCCCAACCTTTGACCCCATTACTACATCTGTCAAAATACCAAAGCTGACAACTGACTTTCTGTCAAAAACCGTCTGCGTGGAGCCCTTCATAACTGCCCTGGTGTTATCTGACTGGCTGACGACATCAGTCGGTAGACGAGACAACGCCAACCAGCAGCTGTGGCTTATCCTCCAGTGCCAGAGCCACAGAGAGAAGCAGAGGCACAGTTAACTCAGCTGACTCAGGAAGAAGGTCAAAGGTTACGGGTTTAAAAAAACAGAGGCTAGCATGGAAGCGGTGGAGACCTTAATTTCAAATTAACATGGATACCAGGAGCTCCGAGGTAGGCGAAGTTAAAACTGTTATCTAGACCTTTTTCAGTTCATTTTAACATAAACTTTCACACAGAACTAACCTTAAATATGATACGAATGCTATAAAAGGTGTTAGATATAATGGGAAACTAAAACTTATGCAGTCTGTTAAGTTTTAAGATACTTATAAAATACAAAAACTCTGGTGAGCAGTTTTGAGCTGCTTGTGAAACAGATGGAAATTAAAAATGAGGCCTCTTTATGATCGAAAAGAGCAAACAACACTGCTAGGAAGCTATTTTAATATCTGGTGACACAGGATGAGATTTTGAGGATGAGAAAAACTAATCATTACCTACTGATGTATACTAAAAGGAAAGATATGAAAAATCTGTATTTTATCAACATAATAAAAAATGCTTTGAGGACACTTTGAAGAGTTTTGAGCTCTTTTGGATGAAATCATTTCCCATGAGCACCATTCCTCGCTGTAGTAAAGAGCTGGCTCTTGCCTGAGTGTGCATTTGTTGTGAAAGCAAATAAACGAAACACAGATTTTCTCTTTCATACAATTTTTGTTGTTAAAGAATTTTTTGATGCAGATTAATGATACTTGATTTGAAATTATCAACTGTAAGAAAAATAATGCGATAGTATCAGGATAATGTAAAAATGTTCACATTTAAACTCTTTAGTCCCCAAAGAGCAGTAAAGTATATACACAGCAGTATAAAAATTGAATCCTGTTCAAATTTTATGAGGCCAAGCTCTGGTTGTAGATTTTCTCCTCCGAGCTTCATGAAAAAATGTTGCACCTTTTTACTAACCCTTCTCCAGCGTCAGCCAGCCCTGAGTGAAACACATTGTGTAAAAAGAAAATTTAGAAAAAAATAAAACTCCCTCTGCTTTTCTATTTACTTTTTGTTGCCAAACTTCACCAGCAGAATTTTACACAGGTGCCCTCTGGTGAATGCTGAATACCTACACAGCTTCTGTGATGGAAAATTCAACCTGCGCACAGACACAAACATTTCACTCATTGCAACTTACAAAGAGGCATTAGTATGTGGAAACATCTGTTCAAATCTCCTACAAGTGCCTTCAAATGACTCCCAAAGCATGAAACACTTATCCTGAACTCATGAGCAAAGTATTCTTAAAAAATGTGATTTGTTTGTTTCTAACCCTGAGCGAAGCCTGTGTATAACATCTACACACCCTAACCAACCCTGACCACCTCACCATGACTTGTAAGCTCGGCACATTAAGCTTGGCTCTTCCTTGAAAAATGTTGCCAGAGAATCTAAACTGGGCAGCAATTATAGTGCTGTAGCAAAAATGATTGGAAAAACAAATTAGAAGTATATAAATGCAATTTGTCAGAAATGGGGTTAGAGGAGGGCCACCTGAGGACAGGACCCATGAGTCCAAACGGTATTTAAAGTGTATTTATACGTGCCTCAGTGAGTGTACAACCACATCATTCGAATGCATAGAGTGCATCACATTAATCCAAATGGACAAGATAATCTAGTATAATCTCTTTGAAAATACAGGAAATGTTAGGAGAGTTCATTTCATTATCTCCAATGATACTCCAGCATATCAAATGACTCCAGCTCAAGCAGCTCAATATAAACCACACTCTTGTGTAACTGCATGGCATCAAGTGGAATTCAGCCAATCACATCTGTCTGGTATTTTTCAGAGGCTTTAACTTACTACATGGATGAGTATTTCTAAGATAGCTCAAGGGATTGTTTTCAAAAATACATAATCATCAAATACAAAACTTGATAAGTCAGACTCAGAGATTTCAATTCAGGTGGGTGTTTAAGTGTTTGTTTAGCTGGTTTTCCCTTAGGAGTTAAAGAAAAACATGAAGCAAGAGTTTAAAGCATTAAAGCTGTTTCTTTGCTCCCCTAAAAACAGCATTACTTTTTGTTTATGTTAACTCTAATCACTGGGGTTATGTTTCTTCTGCATCTACAGCACAAATATTGTTTACATCACAAGATTAAAAATTTGAAATCTACCCCTATTCAAAGATTTTTCTTCAATGTGTCTTCAAGTCTCTGCCAGTAAATATAACTGCCGCATCTGCAGCTGGTGCCATAGAGCTTTAAAGACGCAACAACAACACGAGATAATCCCAGCAATGCACCTCAGAGGGCTTTAGCTCATGGGAGGGAGTTAGAAGAGAGAGAGGAGAGGGAGGAGAGGGACTTGAAGCAGTCTTTGTCCCTCCAGGAGCAGATTAACTATTTTAAAAGCAAAGGTGACGTCTTGCTGGCTCGCTATGCCGGGCCGGGAAACACTCTCAAACTCTGTGTGAGATGCCGTTTCTCTCCTCTAATTGTCCTCCTCTCTTTTTTTCTCTTTGGAGCTCTCTTCCCTGTACAAATATATCTTTTGCTCCCTCTTTATCTCTCTTACCTCAATTTCCCTCCTCATGAGCTCATTCTTTCTTTTCTTCTAATCAAGTAGGAGGCTGGGGTAAGCTCGCTGAGAGCGGCTCCGGCGACAATCAGGATCGCCTGAGCATCGGGAGCAGAGCCAGAGACATAATGACACACTGGGAGCACAGGGAGGACTGACGATTAAAAGTTATTATGATGGCTCCAGTGGGGGCCCTTTCCGTTGGGAGAAGCACAAATGGGTGACGACAATGAAAGGAGTACACACTCATGGGATACAGAAGAACAAGTGGGATGACACTACTTTAGAATGGGGGAGGAGAAAGTAGGACATTGTATGAGCAAAGTGGGGTGTAGATATGGGGGTTTCTTTTGAATTTGTTGGGGGTGAGGATGAGGGAAAACAAATAATCTACACTGGGGGATAACGTGATAAGTGCTATAAAGTAGCGGTGAGGGAAAAAGAGGGCGCTACACTTGGGAAACACTTGTGTTTACATAAAGGGGAACAAAGGCTGGCACGGAAAAGCCTAGTATGAAAATGCAAATATATCCCCTCCTATGTGCCACCAAAGTGTTTTTTTTAAAGCTAAGAAGAAGCATGAAAGATGGGGGGAGGCTAGGGGGAAAAAAAACACTTAAAGAGTCCCATTCCTGCTTTTGCTTTCTGCACGAATGTGTAAACACGGTTGCGGCATGCATCCGTACAAAAATAATTCGCTATGGAGTCATACTTTCCTCTTGCTGGTCCTTGTTGTGTGTTCTGCATAATGCATGACTTCTGTGTATGGATTGTAAAAAGGGAAATTGTGCACAAAGCTAGTTTTATGTAAAGGCTACCAGCATATTATGTTGTGCTAATGAATTATTACATAAGGCTGTCAGTGCTTTCCTAGAAGCTGCAGGAGTCCGCTTCCTCTGCTGAATGAAGACGTTCTACCTTAAGTGTTCAATGAGAAGAAACATCCTGTTGATACACTTCAGCACCCTGGCACATAGAAGGACCCTGGGAGCACGGCCACACACACACAAACACACACTGAATGAACATGCTGCAGATGAACGCACACGGAGGTCTTTATGTAGTTGTCATTCTCTCTCCTCTCTCTCTTTCTCTAGTTTGCTCTCTCTGACTTGCCCTCAATACAAACACAAACACACACAGTCACACTCATGCTACACACACACACAGGCATGGTTCAGTTCTGTCATAATGAGGCCGTCATGATGAGGGAAACACAGAGTTAACTGACAGCCATTCACATAGAGTTGCAGAGTCTCCTCAAGTCTCTATCTGGCACTATCCCCAGTGTGTGTGCAATGAGAGTGTGTGGGTGTGCGTGTGTGTGTGTGTGTGTGTGTGTGTGTGTGTGTGTGTGTGGCTGCCAGGCAGGGTGGGCCCCAGAGGAGAGGCCTACATGGCATGACCTCAGCTAGAGACTTTCCTCCTCCAGACCCCTGGCACACACACTCACACACACACTCTCACACACACACAATCATGCAAACAGTGTCCCCAGCGTTCCTCACAGCATCAAGCCAGGCAGCTCCTGCACATCTTTCATTCTGTTTCTGCTGATCCCTCTGGGTCTCCCAGTGTTTCTTTTTCTGCGATTACTTCGATCCATATTTGCTCCGCAGGGAACCACAAGAAACAAACACAAAGTCCTGTCACATCTCCTTAAAACATAATGGGATTTTAGGCTTGAAACATCACAAAAAATCATGAATATGTAGTTTCATTCAGTGTCTGTTCACTGTGAGATGATTAAAGAACCAAAACAGTAGTTGTCCACCCACTATGGGTTCAACTATGGTCTAAAAGAAGCAAAGGGAGCTGTTTTGTCCTCTATTACCCTGTAAAACAAACATTATTCTTCAAGACACATGCAGTTAGTCGCTCCCTTTGTGTATTATCCCTCCAGTATCTATCCTAACATGTACTATGAATCATTTCCTCTGAGTGTGTGCTGAGGGCAGAATCCAAGATTAGCATAACTATGGCAGGAAAGGTACTGTACATCCCTGATGCATAATTCATCTGCGGTGCAAGGTATCATCTGAGAAAAACCAAATATTGGATCTACAAAAGCAGGCTAATGGATTAAATTTGAATGAGTTGAATACATATGCAGGGGCAAGTTAGTGTACGAACACTGCAAGGCTTTAAGCAGAAAATACAGATTATTTATTTAAGACAGAACTTTTCTAAGTTTAATTTTATTTAATATTTTTTAACTTAACAAACAGCGTGGACTGAAAATTTGAGCTAAATCTTGGAGTCTTGGAAACACAGCTAAAGATAGATAGCCTGCAACCCCCCAACTCAAGCCGTCTCTCTCTCCCTCTTTTTTTCTTTGTCAGTCAAAATATGATGAGCTAAGAAACCCAAGCTTTGGGTGTGAAACTGTATCCCTCTCAAGAGATTTCAGCTATTTTGTTGAATTTGCATCCTAACAACCTGTCTGAGTAATTGAAAAAGTGGTGTCAGAGCCCATAGTCTTGATCTCTGATATGGTAATTACCTTCCATTTATGCCACAGACTTTCAGGGAGTCCAGAGATCCAGAGGCAGCAGCTGTCTTTTGAGGGGGGAAAAAAGGGAAGCGTAATGGCCCACATATGTCTGCGTCTGCTTGGGAGCTATCAAGATGCATTTGGCTGGGCATTTTCATGTGTGGTTGACATCTCTGATTATAAGATCCAGTAAAGTTGTCTAATCTTCCAACGGCAGCGGAGGCAAGGAGGCGGGGATGGAGGGTATAGAGGGGAGACGGGCGGAAGGATAGGGGCAGACCTTTCATGTGGTTGTAGCCCACTCTGAAATGGGTTCCAGAAGTGAGCGTGCTGCTGACACACCGCGCTTAAGACTAAGCTTTGAAGACGAGCTACTGGTTTAGTGTGTGTGTGTGTGTGTGTGAGAGAGAGAGAGAAAGATAGAGAGAGAGAAGTCTGGAAGATGCAACTAAGATCGAATCAGAAACATGTAATCCTTTGTTTTAAAATAAGTAAACTACGAAGGTAAAAGCAGGAATCTGGGCCACAAAATGAAAGAATAAGGTGGCGTAGCAACACAAAAGTCTTTGGTTGAGCATGTAAACCAGTACTTGACCATAAGTTCTCCAAAACTACAAACAATTAACTGTTCAAAGTCTTTGAAACACAACTCTCTCTAACACTGCCACCTCACACTTCCACCAACTCTCTATAGTCCAACACTGAGCATGTATGATCTTTGCAAATGTACCTGAAAACACGACAGCTGCCATACAACAGTTGCTTGTGTTATTATTGAGGAAACCAGGCAGCTTTTATCACTTGATTCAGCACCATCTTTTATCTGGAGCTGCATAACGTCAAAACAAATGGCTCGGAGGGACGATATCAGTGTGGGGAGATCTGACAGATGAATGTGTTTATCTGAGGAAATGTAAACATCATTTTCACTGAATATCCTGTGCATCAAATACAACAACTCCAATCCTTACAACTAGAGGCCCCCTTGGTGACAGGAAGAAGAGAGTCATATGAGGAGAAAACAAGTGTGAAGAGCAATAACACACTGAAAATAGTCCCAAAAGTTCTACCACAACAAATCCTTTGAGTCCCTGTTTACACAATGTTTCATAATGTTTCATCCAAAAACACAAAAACCGCAGTGAAAAGAAATCAGCATGGACAAAGAAATACTGAGGGTCTGAAAAAGCTGTAGTATGCATGCCAGGTCTGTAGTTGGCGACATAAGCATAGGAGATGTATACCCAACAGTGGTGCAGAGGATGAATTAGAGGTGGGCTGAAAATCTGGCGTATATATCGAAAGCTTAGCAAAGCATAGCGTGATGTTAACTTTTCAACTGAAAACTCCGGCTTGCCATTTACACAGCAACACTGAAACAGTCTTTCCAAAAAAATTCCACTCCAATTTCAGAAGTGTCTGCTTCAGGTCAGCTAAAATGCTGTTTCTGTGTCAATAAGAGGCGGAAACGCAAGAATACCTTTGAGTTTCACCGTAAAACTGTTGCTGTGTAAGTGGCTCCAAAGTCACCTGCAAAGTCTTCATTGCAGCATAATTTGTTGGAGGAATACAAAGCAGCAGGAGCCGCAATTAGCCTAAATATCACAAGGACATGAGTGCCAGTGTGCCAATCTGACAGACATTTAAGACTGGGAAAAGAGCATTAGCTAAGACCCGAAGTTAAGAAATTGAATGTGAAAAATAACCTTAATAGTCTTATGAATATCACCACAAAAATCCATACCCTGAATATCCCACACACGTGCTTTGTTCAATGTAGTTGCATTGTTAAAGTAAAAGTAATTTTTCAATAATGCAAATAGAAAGTGAGAAAAAAGCAAGCATTTTTCAGCTTCAGTCAAACAGATTCTACACGACTTTTAAAATTTTTAGTGCTTGACCTGCTTCCCGGCACCATGAGCCCACACTTTTTCTCAGCAACAATCACCACAATCACTTGATTAGCTAAAGTCGTTTGTCGATTACACTGCTCTCTATGTGCGAGCAGGGCCTCTCACTAATCATGGTCAAATGGAGGGGCAGAATCAGTGGAAGTGGAGAGAATGAGAACACGTTAAATGATCCATGACACAGTCGAAGCTCCCTATTCTCTGATTTATCCACTTTATGCCTCGAAGATAAACTATTAGTAATAGCTTCATCAGCTGATTTTAACCGCATGAAACGCATGAATCTAGATTGAATATCTGTGAGGGCACACAGGCTAAAAGGCTCATGAAAAGAGACTGGGAGAAAATTTATTGTACAACGCTTTTATTTCTAAAAAAAAAACATCCTAGTGATTGGAAAAGATGGGTTCCTTCTTTTTTCTCCAGGCTTTACATCCTTTGCAATGTCACCATCAGAGTGATAGTGCTAATTACATACAGGACATTATCCCTGGGTATACATGTAAGTCTTCCTCTAAATCCTAATCAATACAGAGTTTGTTAAAGAGCCACTAATGTCCGAGGCTCCATGCTTCGCAGACACTAACGACCTCGCTCTGGATCCAGCTACGACAGCTGAAGACACCCAGCACACGCTGGGATCAATACTTCCTCATACAGACTCAGACTTATGCTCCAATCGCTCCTACCATCTGTCTCACTCTCTCTATCTCTCACTCTTCCTTCACCTCTGTCACCCATAGGTTCTTATCTCTTCTCTGTCTGTGTCCAAAGATGGGATCTCTCCCTTTCTATTTGTTTGCCCAACACACTTTCCAAACCTCCTATCTCTCCATCTTCCCCTCTTCGTTATTCACTGTCCATCTCAATCACATTCTCTTTCCCCTCCCTTTCTCTCTCCCTCTTTTCCCCTTTACCCAGCCAACAGCTTCATTGTCCATGGGTTGGGGGGGTGAACAATGTCAGCCCACATGGGGCCCCCAGTGCGGTCCCAGCCGAGAAGGCAGGGAGCACCAGAAAACACCCATAACTCACAGCTTCAACTGGGCTGTGGGATAAAAGGAAGCCTCACACATGGCTGCCTATGTGGGTCAGCCTTGGATCATTTGTAGAGGAGGAGGCCAGCAACTGGCACCAGAGTCCCCCACTGAGAGTGTGCATATCTATGTGTGGGTGAATGAGTGTGTCGACGTGTCCCCCTGCTACCCAGCAGTGATGCCCCCCTCGCCCCAACCCTCTTGGGTTCATCCCAGCCGACTATTCTATGGGAAACCTGCTCCTCTGCCTCCCTCCAGCCCCCAATCTTCTATGCGACCGCACCCCGATGTCTTTGTGCGCGCCACGGACAAAACAGGGGGCTCTTTGGGGGCCACCAATTAGTCCTCCCCCATGGGGTGACATGGCCGATGAATAGAGGGACCCCCGAACCGTCCACGCATATAATCTCAATCTTTCCTGCGAGGAGGCTTCACTGTCATAGCCACACAGATTCAACCTTGTTTTCAGAGAGGTCTTGATTTAAAGGCACGGCTAGTGCAAAAGAGAAAAAAACGAGCATCCGCATGCCAGAGAGTCACTTTGTCAGTAGAAAAGGAAGTTCTTCTCGCTGTGTTCATCCTAAAGGACACACATGGAAGGACAGCAAAGCAGGGGGGAGTCAAAAGAAGGTGAATTTTTCCCATCAATCACTTGGTGACATAAACAACAATAGCAACTTGGAATCCATTACCAAAAACAAACAAAGACATAGCAGGAGAGTCTGCAGACGCAGGGACAGGCTGTGTAAACTGAAGTGGTGATTGAGGAGGCGCAGAGGGAACTTTTGAATGAAGCAAAACACATGTCACAGTGACGAGATGTCTCAATGGTTGCATTAGTACTTTCACCATCCCCTCCCCCACAGTTGGATTGCCATTTAAGACAAGGAAAAAGGAGAAACATTTGAGATTTTTATTTTAATACAAGCCTTTACAGAGAAAAAAGCTAATTTCTCCCCGCTGTATTTTGCTAAATTGCTTTCAGGAATCAAAATTATCTACAGTCATTACATCTCAACTCAAACTCAAGAGCTTTTTATCCAAATTACTTAGCCTTTCAACTTTTCTAACACTCAAACATCCCTTAGGCCTCCTTTTCTCTTTGAGAATAGTTTGATTCTGTTGAATTCTCATATTTGAGTAAGATGTACGAGCCCCATGCAGACAGCCTGACACTAACCCTCCCTAATGCACGGTAATACATGCAAACACACACAGTCTCCTGTCACCTCCACTGAGCCATCAGCAGAGGACATAATGTGAAAGAAAACACAAACAAGCAGACAGAAATAGGGAAGATGGATGTAGGACACTTGTGGAAGTTTTCTGCTGAAGTCATTTCTCCTGCTGCTCTCCCCTACTCTACAGTGTCACCAAGTCCTGACAAGCCAGAGCAGGTTAAACTTGTAGAATGACCTCATAGCTGGTCAAATAAACACACTGAATTGGAGGAAGTAAGCCGTAGTGAAGTATAGCTGTGAGGTACAGAAAATTCTAAAGGAAAATACGTGCTTCCCCATCCAGCACATAGGATATAAAAATGGAGAGGAAAAAAGTAGAAATTGGATAAAAAGTTTTTCATGCTTGGTTGAGTCAGAAAAGTTGATAGTCATGAAAATAGAATGAGAAAAGGTGGAATGGAAACAGAGCTCATGAATAAATAGTTATAATGAAGCGGGTCAGTCACTGTGTCTTTGAGTTCTTCCATAAAACAAGCAGGGCTGTTATGTTCTCATTATATCAACCATGTGCACTCACATAGTTTCAGCTTTGACTGGTCCTCTTTAATTACACCTTGTTATCTACTTACTTCTGCAGTGGTTTAAGGTCTCTCAGTTGGATTTTGTCTGTGAAATTGTTTGTTTGGATGGATAACTGAAAATACCACCAAATATCTTTGACAACACTGATATAATGAATGTGCATTTTCACCCTAAAGCCCCTGTGTTTAACTTTTTATTACTGTCTCTTTTAGCAAACCCTGTGAACTAAAAGAGTATATATTTTCTTTGCTGCTTTTATCCTGTGGCACTTTAAAACAATAAAACTTATCCTACCTCATTTTCACAATCAGTTGTATCCCTTGGTCGGCTTACAAGTTTAAAATGTGACCCATGTAAAGAAGTTGCAGTCCTCTAAGCAGATAACCCAGGTTTGATTCAAATCTGAAGCTCTTTGCTACATGTCATTTCCCACAGTTTCTTCCCAGTTTCTACTGTATCCACTGTCTTGTCCCTCTGAATACGGGCATAAAAAGCTTCAAATGAATATAAAATGCACCAGTATTTAGACTTCTAATGAATTTAGCTAATGCAAGTTCATTAACAGTGGAAAACACGTATTAAAAACATATTAATAAAATTTGGTCATCATGTCTAGCACATTATATAAATGAAAACAGCATAATAAAATGTTAATTTTTCCTATGTATGGTAAGTCATGGCTCACCCTGTATTGGTTGTATCTGTGTATAGGCTGCAGTTCTCGTTTTAGATGACACAAAAGGTACCCAAGACTCCAATACACCAAATTCTACAGTAACTTTTGAAATCCTTTATTCAATGAATAAAACTCATTAAACTCAATGAATATTCACAATTGAAAATGGCATTAACAAAGCAATTTTAATTGTCCAAATGGAAATAATTAGTCTTGATGCTGATGTGGCGTTTGCCCGTCTTGCTCATGAGTATTAGTTTCAGTCTCCTCCTCACAGGAGCTTTAACACCGCCACAGTCCCATCCTCTGCGATAGGTTACCCAACACAGACAAAATACTCTTAAGTTAAATGTTCCACTCTAGAAAGTCAATACATTGAAAAACTCAGGCACACGCTTCCCACACTGCAATAGCAGCACAGCAAAACAGTAAGAGAACAATATCCACTCCCAAAGAGAAGCACATCGGGTCTTTGTTCACCATCAGTAGCAGCAGTAGAGCTCAGCCAGGTTATTTAATGCTCGACTGAAGAGTCAGGCAGCATTTTATCTGTGTTTTAGTTCACATACCTGAGGAATGCTCTTCAATACCCAGAATAACACCAGACAAAGGGTCCCTGGGTCTATTATTGATGAGATATAATTCTGTGCATCAAACACTGAGCTGAAACTTCTTTTAGGAGAATCAGGTCATTCTGATGTGAGGCTGATGATGTTACTCAGAGCTTTTTCCAGCGACTCTCTGTCACATTGATATTTTGTTTCCTCACAGTAAAGCTGCTACCATCTGAAGGTGAAAGCTGCAGGGCGGAGACGCCTTGTGGCTTCTCACAGAGCAGAGAGGGGAGGTGAGGGGGTGCAGGAGAGCAGAGAGGCAATGGATCAATGACTCCGTGTTCCCACTGAGAGGTATAGGAAGTACAGGGCAAGCAGCAGACAGGGACTCAAAATAGCTCCACCGGCTGCAGCTCAGTTTGAACCCAAATAATGAGGAGGTTGACCAAGGTCTTCTGAGGTCTCTACATTTTTCATTAACTTGTGACCTCAGGAAAAGTGGAGACAGGATGGAGGACTCATTCTGAGGAGATAAGAAAAAGTACGACATGAGTTGTTTCTGTCTCTACCTGAGGCCTTGATCCAGTGTTTCAATAAATGTTTGAGTTTAAGATCAGGTGTAAGGTGGCACAACCCACACATAGAGTCTCTGTTTGTGTGTGTGCGTGTAAGCGTGAGCTTAACGTGTGTCTGTGTGTATAGATCTACTGTTTCATCATCCATCACATCTGTCAGATTAAACCTACCAAGTAATGGCTTCAGGGGAATGTCAAACGCTGAAACACCCACCCACATAGAGATACATACACACACACACACACACTAACACAAATCTCTGTCCACTTAATGCTTTGTGTGCTTTGGAAAAAGAAACAGCTTGACATTGAATATGAAAGCTTAGATAAATAAAGCATTATCAAAGCTTTCTTTTGAGAGGGTTGCTGCAGCCGAGACTGAGTACACATTAAGATAAGATTAATCTTTAATGATCTCACTGGGCACATTATTGCATTATCAGAAAAAATATGCATGGCCATATAGCAATGAAAGTATTAAAAATTAGTTACATTCAACTCAGTGATTCAGTTGTATGAACTTTTTGAACACATGCTAGTTAGTGACATACTGAGCAATCTATATGTTGACCAACCGTTTTGATCCAGACCTTAACATCTCCATGATATGATGTGCAGAGATTGTTCATGCCCCCAAGAGGAGTAACAACTTTTTGTTTTGTTCCTCTGAGTTTTTATCAGATTGCTTAATTTAGTTAACAGAGTCATGCTCCCCATAGGATGACCTATTTAGCAATATTCTTACTTTTAATCCAGCCAGTGTGGCAGCTCCAACCTCCTTTTATGCTTAACAACTTTTATTTTTATTGCCTTTGCTGGAGATCTTGTTCGACACTGAAAAGCAAAGTTAAATGCAGGCCAATTTACAAAGGAGTCAGTATCAAACATTGGACTTGCTGAAATAACGTCATTTTAGCTATCTCACGTTAGAATTTGGGATGGAGCAACACTGGCAACCTCTGGTGGTGAAAAAGTTGCATGAAAGTGGAAGTGCAAAAAAAAAAGATGTAGTTCCACAAGTGTCCACTGGTGGCTAGCTCAAACTACAGGAAGCCCCATTAGGGCCCACATAAAAAAGGCCAATTTTGAGCAGAATGAAACATGTTTGCAGCCTATTGCAAAAGATGATGAACTCGTACTTTCATAATTTTGGTCATAACCTATTTGGCATGGAGAGGTTCGATCAGTCAGGGAACTGAATACCTGCTTGGTGGGAAGATATTGTCTTATTATAGGAGATTGGGATGTCCTGTAATCCTGTGTAAGTTGAAAATGACTCTGCTCGCCAACCAGCCAATGTATTTTTATAAGCTGCTGAAACTTTTTTTTCCTCATCCCATGCATGAGAAATCCTGCACTTCTCTGGAGATGAAAGTGAGCCGGGTTCTTTTACTTCCTGTTGGATGTGCTGAAATTTGAAATCTGGTAGACAATAGTGTTGCCAGTAATACCTTTACCTTCCCAGGCCTGTGGGTGACAGAGATTAATGATGGGTGTAAAACAGGGCCTCGATCTTGTCCCAACACATTTGAATTTTGCAAGACTTCGCAGATGCTCTTCGAGCAGGACCATGACTCTATATTTCTGGAGAAATCCCCTTTTTTATTTCAAAGCTGATTCTAATCTGTGCTGTATCTTAGTTACTGTTCAAGAGAAAAACAAACTCAGCATTTCTATGACCCAGAACAGCAAAACAACAGATCAGCGTGTAATAAATAGAAATAACGTATATTGAACCATAAATAAAAATGAGTCATTAAAAAGATTATTATTCTGGACAAGTTGGCTCATTAGCAGAGCAGACTTCACAGTAATCCATCTCGTTGTTCTCTGTAGTCACCAATAAGACTTTTCCTGTCCACTGAACAGATAAACTGATTCCAGCAGAGAGCTGCTTCTGCCATAATGAAGCATCCGCTCCTTTCTTTCTTTCATTCTGTCTCTATCAATTTCTCCTTTCACTTTTCCCCCCTCCCACTCCTGTTCTCTCCCTTTCCCTCACCGTCCCTCTTCCTCGAACTCTGTATCTTTCTGCACTAAACCTCCTCCTCCTCCTTCTATCCATGCCTTCAGTCGCTTTTCACAGGGTCAATTAAGCTACAGTAACTAAACAGCAGTGCAGCCTGTCACATTCCATCCAGTCCTCCTTCACCGAGTGACTACAACTTACACTAAAACAAACGGCCTCTGAGGGAACCCACTCCGGCAGCTATTTACCATATGAACAACTCACTTCCGAATGCACAATGAACTACCTTGACAGACCTTCTTTGCCCTAAAGCTGTCCTTCGCGGAACTCTGTTATTAACAGGGAATAAAGAAGGGTCTGTGTGCAGGTTTTCAGCCCTCTTCCCCTCTGCTCTGCTTCGCTCTCCTCTGCTTTCCCAGCGCTGCAATATTTACTTCGTAGGGGGTTTGACAGAGCAGCAAAGCCGCTCACTCTCGCACACCTAAGTACACACAAGCTCACAGCGGGGCGGGCGTAAGCACAGAGAAAATACATGAAACAAAAACTTTGATGTGCACACACACTTGCACACATGTTCACACAGAAACATGCACGCACTTTCAAGTACAAGAGCACCATACTGTGCGCTCGAGAGGCCAACCTCCACCAAAGGCAGATCTATTTCTCTTTCGCTCCTCATCCACCTCCAGCTCACAGACACTTCAAATCTAACAGTATGTCAACAACTCAAACAGGAGAGAACAGGTACTTTAAGCTGTCTTTTACAGATATTTCAGACAGTTTCATGTAAATAAATGTTTGTCTTTGCTCAGCTGTGCTCACTTTGAGGAGGTCTTTTCTTTGCTAAAGACACCAGGAAGTTGGACCCTTTCTTGGAAGTATCTTCTCATGTAAAGAATTTGACGTGGCTCTTCTGTCAGTGCTTTTTGTGTGGTGACAATAGAAAAGAGCTAGCTAATTAGCGTGGGACTCCACAATAGCAGGAAGAGGCACAAACAAGCCTGAGAGCGAAATAACAGAGACCAACAAAAACTGGCATGTCATTCAATTTTTTGATCAAACACAGCACAGCAATAACAGCTTCTTACCAAATATGTCTCTACACTTCCTGATCTTGTTTTGCCTTGTGAAATAAACAGCATGTGCACACCTGTGACCTGTTAATGTGCTATTTCATGAGAATGCATCTTGAATTCACACCCTGCAGGTAGGTAGAGCACTTTTTCTCACAACCTGATACTTTCCTCTGCACCTCTGTATGCTGAGAGAACAGACCTCATCGACTCAAACATAGAAGGAGGAAATATCATGTGATCTGACCAGGCAACCAACACGGGCTTGTCAGTCTTATCTATCCACTGGATCAGTTGAAAGGAGGAACTTTGGTTGAACGACTCTTTGTGATCAGCTACTATAGCTTTCTCTTATGGCCTGCAGGGTGGGTGGGCTACAACACCATCAGACAAGTTTGATTGAAAACCCAACAACCAGTGTAATCATGTTCTCCTACATCTGAACACACACACAAAAATAGATCTATAGGTCACTTGGATAAACACAACTTGTAATCAGAGCTACCTACGCTTGCTGTGCAAAGTTTTTTCATCCCACCACAACGCAGTCAAAATGCTCACTTCACCTTCCTGCCAAAATGTGTAATTGAGGAAATAGTCATGCTGTTAAAAAACATGAGTCAGTTCTCTTAGTTTGGCTTTGATGTCCAAATTCACAAAGCGTATTGTAATTGAAAGAAATTTGAAACAACAGATGGTGTGACAAAGTGTTTTATTATGTGGCAATATTGTGTCATACCTTGTTTCAGAGCTCCCAGTTGAGTTGGGGCTGAATATTGCCAGAAACCATCAGCCAGAACAATCTCCTATTTGTGTTAGAGTATGAGTGTGTGAGCTTTACTAATCTCTCTGTGACTGGTGCATTAGATTGATTACACTGCACTAGGGGATATGGACAGAATATTTTGTGAATGTTTGTGGTTTAACACAAAAGCTCATTCAAACCCTTATTGAGGCCACTAAAATCAGATACAGATAAGAGACTCTTGTAGACCTTCTAGTATTCTAACAATATATATGGTTGACCTTTTCCTGCCACACTTCTATTTGTAAGTTCCCAGAAAAGTACACATAATGACAAGATGTGGAGCTATATGTGGGGCTGAGGGCAGCAAAATAGATGTTGCGCAATGTCTTTTTGATAATAATGTTTACATTTTAAGGAGACCCCATTATTCTCAAGGGGGGTAAATTTTGTATTTTGGGTATTTCATTCCTGCAAAAAAAATTTCTTAGTATGTTAATAATTGTTGAACTAATCTCTGGCTTCTTAAGTTTTTGGTCAACATGCTTACAAATTGGCAGTTTAAAAATAATAAAAAAATCATGACAATAATTGGGAGCAAATGATTTGAAAAAATATATTATATGTGTATGGTATGGAAGTTTAGAAATAGGCCTTAGAGTCGAAGACTTCCCATAATCTTATGTGTCCAAGTTGAAGTACAGCCAGCTGTGACTAATGGTTACAGTTTTAATGCTCTGGTGCGTGACTACACAGATGTAATCAAGCACAGACTGCATCCTAAACACATTTTGATCTCTAATATTGAGATGAAACTGTATGTAGACTGTGTCAGGTTCCACAGGCCTGTGAGTGCTGACCTACAAAAAGGAACAAAGGCTGGTGGTGCTAGCTCCCCTGATGTTAGCCACACTCACAAACCAATTTGACATTGTTCGCACACATACTCTGAGATCCTGTGTCTAGACATACATTCTGTTTACTTAGATTCTCTTTTTTAGACTAATTAATCAGTCTGAATGAAAACATCTGCTGATAACTGGCTCAGTGCTCAACCCACTTACAGCTGTTGCTTGCTTTATCCATTTAGCTATCTTCTTTTCATTATTAAACTGCAGTCTCCTGTAGAACTCTGATATCAACAAAACAAAGAAAACCTGAGTCAGAGAAGCAGACTTCTCACGGATCAGATCTTCATCTGACCACAGAGTTATCTGACTCCCTGCACATGTCCAATCCACGGACACTCGATACACAGAACCCAGCCCAAAACCCGGATAATAGATACTTGGGGGGGACACACATGCAGCCCTTCCCAACCTATAACATAGCATAGCATCGCTCCACCCTGAGGGAATGTAAAGAGCTGATATATGGATGACATGAAGAAGCTCCATCTTGAGATATCTATATATACACATATATTCCTAATATGATATGAATGCTTCCTGAGTGTGTGTTTATGTCGAAGTTAAAAAGGCAAACGCTCATAGACATGAATGATTGATCAGCAGCTGAACTGTTATATAAAGAGAGGACAGTTGAGCCAGGCTATTGGCTTGAGGCATCAGCTCAACAGCGATACAATGTCTTGAAAGCAACCAGTCCAATGCCACAGGGAAAGCACGAGAAGCAGAAAAAGTCCCGGTCCTAAAACCAGACCTTAAGGGGCTCCACACAGCAGGGAAGCAGAAGGGGGCTTTATGTCTCCAATTATCTGTTATTCCACTGAAATCTACTTGAAGCTACTTCAGTCATCTCGAGTTTCTAACCATCACAATACCATAAGAGCCTATCCAAAGTTTGTTATCTCTCACACATATTTGCTCATCAAAACTGCACCACGAAAGTCCTCAGAGGTGGATAAAGTTCCATCATCCACCTGTAATGAAATACACTGTTTGTCCACTTATACAAATGGCTGCGACACAGGTGCGCTTGCATCTCTGTCCATTTGAGAGATAGCTATCAGTTAAAAGGGTAACCAAAGCCTCTTCACTTGTCAGACCCTCTCCCTCTCTCTCTCCCCTCCATTCATCTCCTCATAGCTTCCCACAATGAATAAGATCTCCTTTTAGCTCTGTTTACTTGAGGCATATGGCAGGCCTACTGTAGTCACCAAGTCGCTCCTATGACTGACCCCCCCTCACTTTTAGTGCTGTTACCACACTCTTATGACTGAATCATATGAACTGATCACATTCAAAAAACAAGAACTGAACACATGATGGTGGTTTTATCTAAAAGAGGGAAGAGACAGTGGTCATCTGAGAGAACAGGGCATGCAGGGCATAACGAGTATTAATGCTTCTATTGATCATGGTCATGTCATCAGCTTCTACACTCCCCTTTAGGTGTAACACAATGCATCCCAGGGTATGAGTAAGTATTGCTAATGGCTATAAAAAGCCCCTGAGAGTTGGCTAACGTTCTTGCCACTAAAATCGATGTCTCCCCCAACCACAATCTTTATTTAATCTCACCATAGTGGCACAGGGAATTAAAGATGAAGAGAGGATGAGAAATTGCTTAGTCAGGACAAAAAAGGAGACTGCTTTTTTTGGACTATCCCTTACTGATGGAGGTACTGCTGATAAATCATTGCACCTGTTCAGGGTTTGAACTCCTGTAGTACTATTAACCAGTTTGACTTGTTCACATGAGCGAGAAACCCACTCTGTTGCTAGCCTGTGAGATACTGACACACTGACTTCACTCATTTACAGGGAATTCTAAATAACAATCAATTAACTAAATGCATCTCCCCAGTGCTCACCTCCTCTATTCAGCTGATGCTGGAGTCACAGCCATGACAGTATTTACTCTAATAATAATTAGCCCGGTGTAACAACCTCGGGATTCCCTGCGATGAAAGAATAACTGTTTGACTGCCTCCAGGGTGGGACAGACAAGGAGAGCACTCAAATACAAAGTCACACCTTGTTATGTAAGTGGTAGAGGTGAGATATACAGGGTCCCTCGGTAATTGAGACCACGTAGGCTTCATATTGCAGGCCTTCAACAACACTGAGAGGCTGATGATAAGTGGAAGTGGAAATAGCTGAAACCCTGCAGTGTTGTTTTCCTCAGCAATCATCATATTTTCTCTCTCTGGAATAAAAAATACCAATTAACGTATCAAAAAAATTTGAATTTAAAAGAGGATGCACTCCTGGTGAAACAGTCAGCCCTGTGAAATTAAAATATCTTGCCTAAACATGGCGATAAATTAACTTGCACATTGTTCTAACACCAATCTGAACGCTTGCTTTTCCTTGAAGCCGCAAACACAACTGCAGTCTAAAAGTTATGGTCTATATCAACCACCAGAAGCACATAAAACTCGATATTAAATGTTAGAAACTCAGTTATGAGCTGAATTCTTCCATGGTATGTATTTCAAATCTGTCATTTCATTGCTCAGCTGTCACAGCTTTATTGGCTTTGGGTTTTGCTATATTGGGTTTATGTGTTTTTGTTTTTTTTTAGTCATGCTTGTTTTCAAGTGAGGGCATGTGATTGTGTCCCAGAGGAGTGTAGAAGTGTATGTGTGAGCATGAGACTGTATTAGAGAAATAGACGCAAATGATCTCATTATTCGGAACCACATCCTCATTCTTCACAGTGTTGTAATGACATCAAATATCCTTGTCCAAATAATGTCTCCTGTGCTATCTGTGGCTGTTCATTTACTAAAGTGCAGGTCAGCTGGAGTTAGACGACTCGACTAACACAAGCGCATACACTTGCAGACAAGCGCTCACTAAGTCCTTCACCTGTTAATGTGTGAAACAAATGACGGCTGTGATGGCGCCAGAGTGAACAAACCACCGTCTCCCGTCTTATCGGCTGGCTGCATGAAAACCTGTTTGTTCTAGATAGAGTCTGGAACAATTAACCAGTCAGCTTTAGGGAATTCAGCTGCACCTCACAGGCCTGAAAAGAGATACAAAAAAATCCAGCAGGGAGATGGATGAAGATCAATGACACAGGCTGGATGACAACAAACAGCCTACTCAACACTCCTAACTCCTCATCTTATCTAGGTCAGAGCTGCACCTCCACAGACTCATCCCACCTCCTTTTTGCTGCTGCTGTCTCATTTCTTTGTTTTCATGGGTGGTGATGTAACATGAAGTAACTTTGCGGTGTAAACCAAAGATGGAGACCAGGTAGTGAAGCCATGTGATGAAAATAGATGATAGCAACATGATTCTTTCGAATAACTAAAAAGGAATACAGGGGGAAAACAGCTGAAAAGATCTAAAAAAAAAAAAAAAAAAAAAATCAGACAAAATGAAAACCAAAAAGGAAAAGAAATAGCCAGGCATAGTTCTCCATTAGCAACCAAGCCCTCGTCTGTAATTGATTAACTGACACTGGGGGTTTAGATACCCTCTCCTTGTGTTCTGTGTTGCTATCTAGTTACCAGGCTAGCATTACTAAACAAGCTAGCATTACTAGATTGCATGCAACCTGTGTTAGCTCACATGTACTCTTGACGCAAACACGGGGAAGGCGAAAGACGGATCAGGAGGAAGAAAGAAACTTGAAGAGGGGGGTGATTAATGAATTGGCTTGCATGTGTTTTTCCTACCCGTCAAACAGCTGAGAACTGCACTCTGAATTCTTTATGCAAACACTACCCGATGCTGAAAAAACACACGCATTCTAGTAATCTCCTGCAAAAACAGAAAATAATTCTCTGTGATGATGTCTGACCACTTTTGACTCATCAAACTCTCCTCAGAGAAACTGGGCACATCGCCATGGCTCTGCACTCTGGCTCCCAACTCAATTAAATAATCAAGGGTTCAATTGCTGTATATTACCACAATCAATAAACAGGGGATTTCTTGGTTATTTGGTTAAAATTAAACAGATCCCACAAGAAAGAAATACTGGGAACTTATCAGGAAAACGGATGAGATGGTCCCAGATTGGTTGAGGAAGGGAGTAGATGAAAAGACGCGGCATTTCAGTATGCAGCTGGTGCACTGTCCAATCAAACTGAACTACACAGAGACCAAAATAGGCCTCATTGCAGAATTCTCAGTCTCCACACACACCAATTTATGCACGAGTGCATACATACACAAACAAGGCACTAGCTCCAAACATGCACATTGCAAGCACATCTTCACAAACCAAGCAGCAATCACCTCCTGAATAATCCAGTCAGCACACAAATCACAACCTTAACAGGTTGTGAAAAGCAGAGAACCTTTTTAACAAATAACGTAAAAAGGCCCCCAGTAGGCCATGATGAATGAATCAAGCCACGCATGCTGCGAACATTATCAGAGAGCGGGATGAATGAATACATTATCATGCAAGGCACAACTTCTCTTTTCCTGCCTCACAGCTTGTCTGTCTTCCTGCCTATCAACCCGCTCGCCTGATTACCTGCCCACATACAGAGACCCTTTTGTCCAGATTAAAAGGGGCAAGGATGGGGGCGAGGCAAAATTTTACTTCTTTTCACTAGAATTCGTTTTGAGGAGGAGATGTCTTGAGGTTCTTTACCTCCAAACCTCACCACTTGCCTCCCCTGCCAACAGTCCAGCCTTTTTCTATTATTCTGTCTGACAGTCTATCTCCTTCTCTACCTGTCTGCTTAAATATCTCGGTAGCTCTGTGAGTCTGTTTATTCCTCTATGCTCCCTGAACGCTGAATGTCTTCCTCTGCCTGACATCTCCATCAGTCGGTCTTATGGATTCCAAAAAAGCTTCCTATTTCCCCCTAAAAAGTACTTCTACAGATGTTTTTAGAGTCATGTTTACACTTGGATTATAAACCATAGTTAGTAAATCGATTCTCACCTCTTCTTTGCTCATGATATAACGTTCTCTCAACTTTAAAGTGCATGCAAAGGTACTGAGTCATTTAGCAAATTCTCTGCTGGTTATTTGACACAGCTCACCTCTGCTATCAGCACTGATCTTGTGTTTGGTTTGCATAAACATCATTTCACTTGCTGAAGTAATGTTAGACACCATTACAGTAGACTCCTCCGCCATGCACTATCCTGTACTTCACACCTGACCTGAATCAAACTGTGTTTATCCAGGTGTGCGACCATTTCCTAAAGATATTATGTCTTGCTGAGAGGTATGTGCAAACAGCAAGAACCCTAAAAACTCTTGCATCTGAATTTTAATGATCTTGAAAATGTCATGAGTGTATTGTGAAATGGTGTGGAAAGGCTTAATTTGGAGAAGTAACATTGTCTTCAAACAGCATCTCCAGAGTCTCACTAATTAACAAATCACATCTTTTTTGCCCCATTGCACATAAAACAAAGTGTAAAAAATGTGGTTGTATGGGGTGTCATGCACAAAGTGCAGCAACTTCCTTAAGTTAAAAGGCTCTTTAAGTCAGCACTGACTGAAGCATCAGAGAGTATTGACTTCTTCATGAAATCAAAACCACCAATTTTCCCTTCAACTCAACCAAGTTTGTTTTCAAAGGTTATTTTTTGAGAACGTGAACTCTTGTCTCCAGGTCAGAGTCGTGGCTTTTGCATGTCCAAACATTCACCTTTTACTCTTTTCTGTCAGGAAAATGATATTACACTTCCTGCTCTGTATAAACATTCCAAGCAAACGTAATTCAGGCTGCAATTCCATTTCCTCTATGCTGTATTTGGCAAAGCAAATTAAATATATTGAAATGTATTCCATTGGAGATGGGCTCTCCCTCCTACCTGTCTACCTGCCTGCTAGTCTCCATTTGCCTATCAGCCTCCTCTCCCCCTGGTGTCAGCTCAGGCTGCTGTCACACCGTACATTTAATCAGTCCAGCAGCCTCAGCTATACCTTGCAGTGTCCCTGTGCTGACTGAGGAGAGTGTGAGCATGTATGCTTGTGTGTGTGTGTGTGTGTGTGTGTGTGTGTGTGTGTGTGTGTGTGTGTGTGTGTGTGTGTGTGTGTGTGTGTGTGTGTGTGTGAGGCCTCCACTCAGCAGAGTGATGATAAGTACTCCCAGCCCAGCGCTCTGCATGAGCTGATGGACGGACAGGCCGAGAACACTGGGGGCCTTGTGGTTGTGTGTGTGTGTGTGTGTGTGTGTGCGTGTATTTTTGTGTGTGCATGTGTGCGAACTGTGGTGAGCAGAGGGAAGGGGGAAGCTCAGCGGCTGGGGACTAGAGTGCATGGGGGTGTGTGAGCCTGTGTGTGTTTCTTCTTTTTTTTCTAACAAGCCACACCACCAGACCATGCCACATGGCTGCAATTTGTTCATTAGCTATGTAATAAATGTACACACACACACACAGAGGTAATATTGTTCAGGGTTCTGGCTGATTGGATTCTGAAATAGAGGAGCCTCAGGGGAATCACTTGTAGTCTGCCAGCCACTGTGACCAGCAGAGGTCTGATTTCTTAACAAGGTTTCTGTCTGTATTTCTCCATCTGATGTAAGAAACAGTGAGGATATAAACTAACCTCATACCAGGATGTGTGAGATTGTAATTTAAACACTTACATCTACCTGCTGAAGGGATCTGAGATGGTTTGGTTACTTTTATACGTCAGAAAGTAGAAATCTCTCCCATCTCTTTGACAAAAAAACTGCAGGTCATTGTAAAGATTTAGCAGTCACCTGGAAATAATTAATACTCACCCAGGGCCAATTACAAGCAATCTATCATCATCATCAGTGTGTCAGATGAGCTGAGGATGGCTGTAACAAATTACCCACTTTCTAGGATATCAGTCATTGCTTGTTTAAACTGGGATCACCCTGCCAGGTTTAGGGACACGCTAATAAATGTTTGCACACAAACATTTATTTGTTACAGAGCAATATCAGATTATGTGAAGCTCAATCCCTGCAGACTGATGATTCAAACATGGATGTTGCAGTGCGCAGCAGAGGAAATCCAGCAGCCTGGATAATAAACTGAATCATTGTCGTCCAGGTTGGCCTGCACATGAAACACGGCAGAGAGGCTTCAGAAGAAGCATCATCTTGTTCCACATTCGTCGAGGCTTAGAGCCTCTGGGAGGGTACGACTGCCGCTCCGCCACAAGCATACAGATCACCTTACACACTGGCTTTCCTCCACTTTGATGACTGATGCACACACACACGCACATCCCAACACACAACCATGCATGCCTGACTCCACAGGAGCATTACCAAGCTGGATTTGCACACATACACACGGTCTGACACACATACCTTTACCGCCTCCCCCACCTGGATTAATTCACCTGCTGCACCTGAGAATGTGACCGCTATGATGTCACCTGCAATCCCATCACTTCAAAGGCACAAAAGCAGCCCGGTGCCATCAGCACAAAGAGCAAACGCACTCTTGCACTCCCTCCTTTGTCCTCTTGTCCCCTAACAGTAATTCCCCCAACAGAAAGTCCACACACAGTGAGGGGGAGAATTACACAGTGGGCTCCACAATCCTGTATTCTTGGGTTTCTGCCCATTGGCACTCGCTGTGCAGCACTGTAACAATGACAGCCTTTCTTTATCCTTCTCCCCACTCAGTGACATGAAAGAAAACCGCCTTGCTGACCGATTTCATGTGCACTTACATGTGTCTTTTGTGCACACATGTGTATGTGTGGATAAGCCCGAGTACAATTGTGTGATAAAGGTGGTGGTGTGTGCTGAAGTGAATCCCGTGATAACTGTGCTGCCGCTGGTTTGCCTGCTCTCTGAAAGTCTCCATTGGAAATCTTCATAAATACGAAGGCAGCGTATGACGTGATGAGACAAGGCGATAATACAACCACCACATTAGAGCATGGTGAGCCATTAAAAAGGCCTAAATGAGATTATGAGGTCATTTGGGAGGTACAGGGCCTACAGCAAAAACAAGAACCCCATTTTTCTGGCTGAAGCAGAGCGTGTTCAGCACTCTTTCTTTTACAGAGAGAGGAAAATCTGAATGTAGAGGAAGGAAGGGAAGCAGAAAATGTGGAAAAAAAGAGGACAAGACAAGCAGATGATTAGAGTGAGATAGAGGGACCAAGCATGCTGGCAGTAGGTAGACCCTGCCTTGTAAATTTCCATATTAGTTTATTTCCATCCATCATTGAATGGCACATGAATTCAGCATGATTTACCATCAAAACACCCAACTGAGCATGAAACAGGAGGCTCTGGCCCATCTCAGCTGAAGTCTTCTCCATTGTGATAGCAAGGTGCTATGACAGCCACTCAATGTACTGTAACACAAACGGGAGATGCAACCACCCCATGATGCTATTCACCAGATGACGCCTTCTGTGAAAATATTCTCCTGTGCTGAGATGGAGGGAGTTTTTTTTATTTTTGTATGTGTGTTAGAGTGAAAATGAAAAGATGCATGCACAGAAGGAGATAGAGGGTTCACTGCTGAGATAAAAATGGAATCCATTTTGGTTCTTGAAGCACACTCATCCACCGTGCGAGGACCTGCCCGCTGTGTTAGCCCACCATTGCTCTTTCAATCACTTCCCATCCTTCCTCTTCTGCTCTGTTTCAATTGTTCCACCTTCCTCTAGCTATAATGTTTATATAATTTCCTTCTTTCCTCTACAGTCACACCTCTTTCCTTTTCCTTTCCTCCTTCTCACTTCTCCTCTCTTTAGGCAGCCAGGCACCCCAACACTGTCTCAGGTCCTGAAACTATGGCAACGGAATGAGAGAGCAAGCGCTCTCTATGATTAATAGATGAGAGATGCAGTGCCAATCGCTGGGGCCCGGGGAGGAGGGACAGATGCACTCGAACAACGCCATGCAAACACACACGCATGCTCACACAACACAGAGTACACACACTCCAACCTCCCTACCACCGCCACCATTAGCCACCCTGTGCGCCTTGTGGAAATATACACACAGAAAATTGGAAATGCTCACAAACACATGAGTTTAAAGGGCAGAGTCAGGGCTCAGAGAGGGAATGAAGAGGCGGTGGAGTTTTCCTCGTGCTTAACATCCCCATGACACACACTTCCTTATTGGCTGCCGACAAGCACACTAACCACAGAAACAACCACAGCCACAGAGAGCGGATGTGGCCCTAATGAGTCTTAACAGACTGTGGCTGTCTGCATGACTCACAGCTGGCTGCTCTCACCTGTAAGAGCACAACAGCAGGACAGGAATTAGGACTTTTTTTTGTTTTATTTTTACACTGTGTAAGAGCATTTACATCATCTGATCTGCACAAGAATGGCTCTCTTTCAAGGCCAGACATTCATCTATCTGTCAGGCAATCACACAAAGCCTTGCTGCTTTTGGATTATCCCTGAAAATGCATTTCTCTTCCGTTCCATTTGTGTAATGACAGACGACCAAAGTCAGCTCAGATAGAGGTACTGCATCACATGTGCTAAATGCTTAAAAATGCAACATGTCCTCGAGGAGAGAGCACTCTTTCAAATGGCTTTTTGCTGTGATTTCGAAAGAAGTGGAAAAGTTGGCTCCTCAATGGTCCTCAGATGAGCTGGCTATCACTTTCTAATTCATTTAATTTCTAACAACAAAGCTTTGCCAAAGAGCAACAGCCAAAAACACCAACAGACTGTCCGCCAATTCCGCCCAAATGAGCCTTTTTTTGCCTGCTCCTGCATGCCTCTGGCTTTCTTGGCGTAAACAGACAACACACTCAATCAATTATGTTAATGTGATGAGAATGAGGAGCATTTAGCACATGGACGGTTAATTCAATGGATGCACATCGGGAGCTGGAAGGGGTTAAGGCTAAGTGGAAGTGGAACAGCCAGTTAGAACAACACAATGAAAGTTAGGAGCTGGAACGCCCTGCATCCATGCATATGTGTGTGTGTGTGTTTTATAGACACAGGGAGCATGGAACAAGATGCTGAAGTAAGTGATTAGCAGGTGATTACATTGTCAATGAGCCATGCTGTGAAAGCTGGACCATACTGCACAGTGAGATATATTAGGTCCCTGTAGTATAATGAATATCATTCATCATCTCTTGTTAATAGTGGGCAGTGTGATCCAAAGTAATTGGAAAGAGGAGCAAACTGCTATAATATACTACCAAAGCAGAGTTACCCAAATTCAGAAATGGGTTTGCCATCACCATCACCTCTTATGACAATATAACATCACTCACCATGATTTTTTCAAATAAAATGAAAAGCATTTATCTAATAATCACTGAGAGGAATCATAGCCCCAGAAAAATCAGAGATAAAGCAGCAGGAGATTAAATAAAATGTTTACAGAGAGGGGGAGTTGTGTAATTTGCTACAGCAGGTTAGAATATCTTCCTGTCTCTTTTTTCACCTTATGAATCACAACACGAAACACCCACTGAATCTGAAACGAGAGCCAGCTCGAGTACAGCCTAAATCAGTGAATGTGCGATGTAACACGGTGATGGACATTTCCATTAAACCACACAGATTCCCTCATTCTGCTCAGCTTCGTTTCCAAAGCAAGATGTGCTAAAAACACAAATGCAAACTCATGATTATCCTCTTTTTGTTTTGGACATGTGCCACTGCTGGATCGGGTTTGTCATTTGGTGTGCAGGCTGTGTAATTGAAGCAGCAGCAATTTAGAAAGATGTGGAATCTGGAAAATGGGTTAAGCATCAATAAATCACATCCAGATGAGTGAGAGGGGTTTGATGCTTGCTTGCACCCTAATTGTTTAATAGAAAATACACACAGCAACCCACACACGAAGAGAGGCATCAATGAAACATGGCTGTGATGAAATATGCATAAATACACACACTATTGAACGTTGGGTATTGACACTGACTGAATGAGGAGCAATGGTTAACAGCAGCTGACCGGTGTGCCTGTTTATAATAGAAGGCCAATTCATTTCAACAGGAGCAAAGCCATTTATCAATTATTCAAAGCTATTCAGGCTGTGTCTGCATCTGTCCTTAACGGGCAAAGGTAAATACCAACTCTCCTTCTCTCCCTCTCTCCCTTAAACACACACACATACACACACATACAGTGTGACAAATCCACATCAGTCACACACAATGCCATCCCCACTGCCATTGTTAGGGGATCGGCGGATCAAACGCTCCATGGAGCATTGCTCCAAATACAAGCAACAACTCCAGTCACTCTGTTCAGCTCTATTCTGCCTCTCCAGGAGGAGAAGAACAGGAAGGCTGCTGTCACAAAGGTAATCATGCTGTAATTCAAGTATCAGCAGCACAACATGCCATAGTATGTTCTGCTAATAGCAGGATTTGCACTCCGGGTTGTGTTGTTGCATGAAGCGGTGTAGGGGGGATTTACAGCCTGTGCAACATTTAAAAAAAAAAAAAAAAAAAAAAGCCTCCAGGACATGAGAACGCCTTGAGGCTCATGTTGTCGGAGGAGGGGTGGTAAAATATTAAAAACAATCTGCTATTCTACATTCAAGATCTACGTGTGATCAAAAGTGAAACATGTAATCATCTGTTGGGAAATATCAGGTCATAATGAAAAAACCTGCACACATTAGTCGATTACCAAATATTTCCAGTGATTTTAGGAAAACAGATAAAACACACACCCCTTCCTCTCAGCTCTGGCATCAAATCCTCTAATCTTTTTCCCTTATTGGAAAGGCCGATACCAGAATATTTCCAAAACACTACATCTAGCTGTTGAAATTCAAGTGACACAAAGCACATTTTGCTGTGTGCATTCAGTACTTTTTGGATTCATCCGTTGCTATAACCACCCTTGCACACTTGATAATCTATAACCTACATTCAGAGTTGCTGAATCGTTTTTCCAGCTTTCCCAGTACCTTTAGGGGGATTTTTTTTTACACTGGGAGAGGAGAGGAGAGGAGAGGAGAGAGAGGAGAGGAGAGGAGAGGAGAGAAGAGAGAGAGAGAGAGAGAGAGAGAGAGAAGAGAGAGAGAGAGAGAGAGAGAGAGAGAGGAGTGGGAAATCTCTGGCTGGGTGTTGGCAGTCAGGCTGCTGGCTGGGGTTCGTGGGGCCTCTCTCTCCTCTCCCAGCTTGTTAAAGCACTTCATGTAATGGCAAATCCACTTCTGAAGACCAGTGCAATTTTGTATCCTTGTCAGAATTACAAACATTTGATTGATCTTTTGGGGTAGGAGTAATAGTGGCCAGTCTGACTCCTGGTGGCTGGGAGTCCCTGAACACACCCTAGTCTATGTGTCCGTCACAGAGAGAGAGAGAGAGAGAGAGAGAGAGAGAGAGAGAGAGAGAGAGAGAGAGAGAGAGGAAAGGGTCTGTCCTGACTCACTTAAGAAAGCTCAAAATCTGCATTTGGAATAAAGCACATGAAGCAAACCTTTGTGAATCAGATGGACAGATAAAAAGCAGCATTAAGCCTTTAAAACAGGCTACCAGCTCAATTAGCATACATGCAAATTGCTGCTCTGATTTTGTAGTCTCTAATAGAGTGAAAATTAATGGCAAATGAAATTCCCATCATGCATTGTACTAGAACAAGCACTTCAGTGTTCTGTCTTCGAAACAAATCAGGCGTTGACTTGTTATTGAGCTCTTATAATATCTGACTGTTCTGTGTTTATCCTCATCACACTCCGATATGGCTGTCTGATGGTTGTAGTTTTAAATCACCCTCAGTCTGACGGACTGAAGAGATTGAAAGATGCGCTGTTGGACGAAGGAGCAGAAACAACACTCGCTCCCTGCCCAGCAAGTTCCCCATGCAAGCACGTTATTTATCCCAAAAACATACATCTGCTTCCTGGAATGATAACAGTAATTTTTTCTTTTTGTTTGGACTCAGTTTGGTCTGCTTTAGATCCTCTGAGACTGATACTTCTTTATTCCGTATGGGTAAACAGCATTAGAGGGATTACGCACGAAACTGTTGTCTGTTTATACCGCTACAAGGTTGTTTTCCTGTGAAAAGGGATCACAGGCTGAACCAAAATTAAATAAAGGCACTTTCTAATGTTTCTAAACTTTAGGTTTGTTGTTCATATAAGCACAATCACATTAAGTTGCCGAAGCAACGCCGGGAATCTGATGCACTTGTCGCCCGGCAGCCTGCATGGCTGAAGAGAAAACAAGGCTCCGGGGCTGGAGAAAGACTGGTACAGGCTCAACGCGCACCTAAAGTTTGAAATAAACAAAGAAATCTTACCTTCAGCTCATGAATGGATGCGCTTCGGAGTGGTTTCACAGCTCTGTCTTTAGTAATCCATTGGATATTGCTCTAAACGTAGTTCAGACGGTGCTCGCTTCGGAATAACAATACGAGCGCTACTTTTCTCTTGCGCTTCTTTTTGTTACATGCCGCGCTCAAATCACACCTCTTCAAACGGGAATATCCATCAGAAATCCAACCAGGAGAGGAAATAAAAGGGTTCGTTTGGGTTTCAAAACTCCTCTCAGGTTACAGTGAACGCGCGAAGTGTCCCAGAGCTAGCTACGGAGCTGTATACAGTCCCTTCCACAAAAGCCGACGGTCATCCTATTTGGAGATGAAGCTTTACCAGACTGGAGCGGAGCGCAGCGATCCCAGCTGTCACCCACCCGCTACACACACACGCTCTCACACATACATAGGGAGGAGCTACGTCGCTGGAACGGGGGGTATTGTGTCAATGGGTGCCAGTTATGGACAACTGTATTTCTATTTTTACGCAGCGGCATTTAAGAAGAATGCACGTTGGGAAAGGGAAAGCCTGCGCGCAGTTTGCCTCAGGAAAAAAAGAAAAGTGTTAAGAGGATAGTTTGAAATCAGAAAAGATTAACAGGTATTTTTCTAGACTCACAGTCTGGTCTGTTGGCTCAATGTCATGCAAACTGTCAGAGGTAATTTTGAAGACACAATAAAGATGCAGGTCCCCCTTTGTGCCACCCGCATTGTACGGTTTTTGTGCACAACCGATGCGAATCGGTATGTGATCAGGTTCAAAGCGTCTGTTGTCTGTTGTATCTGGTCCTCGGAGCGCACTTCCTTCCCTGGTGGTCCCCCCTGGTCCCGGGCTGGCACTGACGCGCGCGCACGCAAATCAGCAATGCTTTGCAGTTATTTTCTACAAATGAGCCCTGATCTCATCTTAAGGGCCATCAGGTGAAATCTGAACAACATCAGCAAAAATGGGAAAGTTGCAGCTCTAATTAAGGCTACAATCTCAGGGAATCTTGCTACACTCTCACACACACGCACGAAACAAACACACACACCCATTTTAAACAGAGCCAAGATCAACATCAATTTGTTAGATTTAAAACTGCAAACTCGCCACAAAACACAAACATACTGTAACTACTTGCACATGCCCTTAGATACACAAACACAGGCACATCCACACATTTTATTGCTGCCACACACACACACACACACACCCCTGTGTGCATTTTCAGAGCATGTATAGATGTACATGAGTTCCAGGAGGCCAAAGCCAATGTGTATGCAGCTTTAGGCTTATCATTATATAATAGCAGGCCACCTGTTAAAGCAGTGTGTGTAGGTGAATATGTATGTATGTATGTGTGTGTGTGTGTGTGTGTGTGTGTGTGTGTGTGTGTGTGTGATTATGCTCCTGAGTAGTGGCCTGTCAGGCTCTATTGCTGTCTTGTTACAGTAACAGCTCAGTACAGTGCTGCCTCTACAGGCCTGATGCCAAAACACTGTACTGTTGTTCTTTAATGTAAACTAATGCCTGCAGCCTCTCCTCATCTGTTTTTGTTTCATTTGCTTTTAAAACAAAACTCATTTAGCATCAGTCAGCTGAACCATCAAACAAGTCTGTGCACCAGAAAAGGAAAACTTAATCACTCGGGCTTTATTTGGCCTCTTTGTGTGGTTTGTTTAAAAATAACTTGCAGTTAAAATGCATCTAAATTGTAAGTAAAAACGAGCTCTTCTGACTAGCAAGAGTTCATTCATACAGCTCAAACATCTCATCTGACTGTATAATACACCGCAGGCTTGTTCCAGTCCATTAAAATTCTGTCTGAGATGCGTTTGATTGCAAGTTTATCAAATCCTGTTGGCACATGCAGGTGAATCATCAGGGATACTGTACACAGAGCAGAAGAAAAAAAAAGCATTTTGATCTGAGAACATCAATAGATATGCAAATTCTGCAAGCTTCCAACCAAAACAAACTACATGCAAGCCTTCTGTATTTCACACACTCTTACTCCATCTTTATATTCTTTAATCTCTCCCTCTCCAATCCTCTCTCTCTCTCTCTCTCTCTCTCACACACACACACTTTGAAGTGGAAGTGTTGCTAAGTGTGGGAGGCGGGCAGGGTATAATTCGAGCTCAATAATGTCAAGATGCACACCAGTTAGTTTGAACTCTGGAAATATGCTCGTGTCAGAGCTTATCTTGCTTATCTGGCTAAAGTTGTCCCAGGTGCATTCAGACCGTTTGTGTGTGTTCGTGTGCGTGCATGTGTGGAGTAGAGGTGGTACCACACATCCCAAGCCAGGATGGAGAGCACACACCAGTCATTGTGCGGGGGCTCAGTCCAGCTTTATGTACTGTAACACAAATTTTTCATCTCCTGACTCTCCTACAGCCACTCTTACAAACACCTTTTCCTTCTCCAGCCTCTGAAACAGCATCCAGACATCACTTTTCTAGAGTCGCACACACGTCAACTCATTTACTGGCTTTCAGTTATTTCCTTAAAGACACCAAAGAAATAGCACCCACCTTCGTCATGACAGCCCTGCTTTTAAATTGTTCAAAAAATAACCCACACCCCAATTTCCTGAGCCTCTGACACTTTGCTTCTCTTCCCCTCATCCTCTGTTGATGAAACACTGTCATGACACATCAGTGGGAGTACTCAGATTTTATATCTTACCTTAGTGAAAGTGCCAATACATTAATGCTAAAGTAGTGGAATAAAAGATAAAAATCAAATATGTCTTATGTTTGGGAAAAATGACTCAAAGAATAAGAATTTAATACTTCTATTCTGGTGAAAATGGCTTGTGATGAATAGACTACTATTCAAAACATCATTACATTGCTAAAACGAGCAGTTTATATTTAAGTAGCATTAAATTTATATTATTTTGCACATACATAAAGAAAGGTTTTTCTTGCAGAAGTACAGATGGCTCTGGGGATCTTAATGTGGCGGTTTTCATCAAACTGACCCCAGTTAAAGCTGGCTTTATTGCATTTTAAAGGCTGATGAGATGATTTGCAGGGTTGGGGCAGCTGTGGCTCACGAGATCATCACAGTATGGTATAGTAGTATTTATTGTAGTTGACATGTAGTGTGAAGTGCTTCAAGTAGTAGGGAGAATCAATTTACCAAGAAAACCAAAATATCTTTGAAAAGTATGTTGTATTTCCTATCATACTTTGTTTTTGTCACCATCCATTTCTTACTTGAACAAACACCAGCCAATGTTAGTTAAATGCCCTGAAGGTAATGGAAAAGTAAAGCTGAAGTATTTTTTATGCAGAATGAATTTTGTTACTGACGCATGAATCATGCATTCACTGTGAATGCTGTCACTGGTCAAGGACAAACTTGGTGAGCTGATTAGTTGTTTTTTTAATGTTTATTATTAATTTTGGTCTGATTTGACAGATTTTTGATAGGAAAACTAATGAGAAACCGGAACAATGGAAGGCGGGCGATTGGCATTCTGGAAAGGACCCAGGTTAGTATCAAACCCTGTTGTGAGGAGAACTGTTGCCTGAGGCGTGTACTTTAAACACTGTACCTGACAGTGAAATGTATCAGATATTGTGAAAATTTATTATTGAAAGTTAGAAAAAGGTGTGTCTTTATGTTGTTTTAATCTCACTGTTGTAACAGGTATTAAAAATCACAATACATGGAAACTGCTAGTCTACAGTCCTGAAAGTCTTAGTGGCCTCTCAATCCGTTTCATACACTCTTGAGGAAACTCCTCACATCCTGCCTGTGTTAGGTACTTGCAAATGTACTTTTATACATGGGGACATAAGCTTTAAATATACATGCAAATATCTAAAGTTCACTTGAAAAGTCAGTTTGGAAATAGCTTGGTAAAAAAATATAATAATAATTATGACAAACTCACTGACAGTCAGCGAAGTGCCTGAGGGACTCGGTGGGTCAGGGTCTCATCCTGTTGCAGTCACACAGGGTTTGTTGTGCCTTTAAATCCCAATATGATGCAGGTAATAGGATGTCCATTCAAAGCCTGCTGAGCTGTTTGCAGCTGGACAACTGGAGGAGCATCATTTGTTCAAACTGCCATTGCCACTGCTGCCAGAGCCTTAATGGCTGCTGCTCACCTGTGGATCATACAGACAGCAGAAAGAGGATTGGAGCCCATTTGCAGTGGTAACTGCCACTGTACTGTTGCAGGCCAATCAATGAATCTGTCTGCTACCGCTCCTCTCAGTACTTTAATGGGCCCTGCAGCCTGTTTATTTTCCCCAAAGGATGGTAAGTGGAAAAGAGTAAACACAAACTTACATCTTATATTTGTGGCTTACATACCGATGATTGCTAAACCTTTCCATATGTGACTTCTGGGGAAATGATAACAGTAGCTGTTTATGTACTGCAATCTGCTGTTCCTATTGTCTTATGATTGATATTTACACAAGAACCATTTTCTGAAAAGACTGGCAAGGGAGGATGATGAAGACCTAGTCTATCACAGGTAATCAGCTACAAGTTCCAAAGTCATTGAGAGGATTCTTGAAAATTTCCCAGCTCAGTTTTTAACACTAATATTGCATTTGACTGTGGAACTGTATTAGAGATAAAAACAGCATGACAGCAAAGGCATTGTGTATATTTTTGCATGTTTTCCTGTTTGATAGCAAGCCAGAGGGGCACATAAAAAGGAGAAATTAAAAATGAAAATGAACAATGTGGAAAAACAACTTTTTGTAACTCTCCAATGAGATGGCACCTAGCCAAAGTAATAGCAAAGAACTTTGTGATGAGACTAGGCAGCTGGGCACTTGAGAAACAGTCCATCTGCAGGGTACTATGTATCACAAAGGTAGAGATAAAAAAAAAACGGAGATAAAATACATAAGCTGAATCAACAAATACACAGGTCCTTTCCTGAAGTTTTGATAAGAAACATACCATTTTGCAAAGACATTTTTTTCCTTTTTAAAAGATTTTTTTAAGAGCCATTTTATGTTTTCATTGATAGTACAGCGATAAAAGTAAAAGACAAGAGAAAATAAACTTTATTCATCCCACGGGGAAATTCACAGTCACAGCAGCAATGCATTGCTGCTGCAACAAGCTGCCACTTAATGGCTCTTAGAGCAGTCGAAGTCGAAGTGAATTAATCAATTAGAAAAGTTCACCAGAGATGACATCTTGTCCATAATTCTCTTGTCAGCCTCTCACTCCACAGGGTCCGGGACTGGACTGGACTTCTTCACCAGTCATGATAACGACTTCACATTGGCATACAGCAGATCAAGCGTCGTATTCTGGTCGGACAGTAAAAAAGCAGTCGGGTGGGAGGTGAGGGTGACATGATCGAAGTCTGTTGTGAATTGTGAGTGCCTCAGGATGTTGAGTCTGTATCCTGGCAACAGATTCATGGATGACATCACACGGAACTTTGGCTATTGCTTTGGGTGGAATGTACACAATGATTGTTAGTATATGACTGAATTCCTGTAAAGGCAGAATGGTCTCAAACCAACCGCCAACAGTTCAACACGTCTTCTCTTTGACAGTATTATGAGCATCTCTGATTTACAAATAAGGCCTGTCCCCCACCTTTTATCTTGCAACTAGCCTTAGCATCTCTGTCTGCACGTATCAGAGTGAAACCAGGTAGATCCACACAGGAGTCAGAGATGTTTTGATTCAGCCAAGTTTCAGCAAAGCACATGAGGCTACACTCACAGTATACTTTCTGGGTCTTTACCAATGTCTCCAGTTTATCACTTTTGTTTGGCAGAGAGTTGACATTTCCCAAGATGACTGATGGAAGAAAGGGCTTATATCTCCATCTCCTTGCCTTCACCTTTGAACCAGCACAGCATCCACAGAAACGCTTCTTTTGCTCAGTCGGAATAGGGTGATATCCTCCAGATTTGCTCCAATGTAGTGCAAGGAGCTGCTCTCTTGAATTAACTCTTCATCAGTATTTGACAGAAAAATCCAGTAGTTAAGTTGATGAGAAGCTTGAAAAAAATTGGAGGAAAGAGGACACCAGTGAGTTAAAAATTTACATTTGTAATAAAATGTTATGTTTTCCACTTATCTAAACCAACTACGCATGGTTTTGGAACCAAAGCCCACAGCAGGAATTTGATATTTCACAAGGAGTTCAATGCTATAAAGAGAAAGGTGTCCTTATTGTATGTGAAATATTTAGGCATAACAAAGAGGGACAACACTTTTGTGTTTTTGCTTCACATATTTACCACCCATAAGCCTTTTCATCCATCAACTGCATTAGCTGAGACTCATTAAACAACATTAAAACTGTAAATGAGCTTAATAAAGTTATCCTCTGTGGTCATTGGTCTGGAAAAGAATGTGCTGCCATGATTAAAACCATATGATTAAAAACATGAAATGACATAACATAATGGCTTTACATCTTCCAGTTAATAAATGCAACGGTGTATACTAGCAGGAATACATTGTTTTTGTTATGCATGTATATATTTGCATGTGGGTTAGTGGGTTAGTGGTTACTTTAAGTCAAATACAATTTCCCTCCCTGACAGATATCTGTCACATATGTCAAAACAAGAGAATCATTTGACACATCCAGTAACGCAGAGTGTTGGTATTCTACAGTGAAGTAGAAAATCAAGTTGAAAAGAAAAAGAAATGACTGTTCCTGTTGAGCACCTGAATGTATGTCACTTACACTTAACGCCATTGTGAGATGAACTCCACTACAATCCCACATTGTTCCCTTTGTGTACAGAAACACTGTTTGTATGTTTCATGATAATGGGAGAATGAGAATAAGTCAACAGGAAATAAGAACCATCAAGTGTAACAGGAAGAACAGTCACATAATTTAGCATTATCCAAAGAGACAAGCAACACTTTCACACCACTTTAATTGGTTTCCAAGTGAACCTAATTTTCAACACTTCACATTCCCATAGCTCTGTTGGTTGCAAAAGATTTTCGGCATCTGATTTGTATTCACAGATGATTGAACCCTGCTGATGCTACATAATCAGCTCATTGTCCCTATTTTCACCTCTAAATATCAACAACAGGAAACAAGCATCAAACTGTTTGTATGTGCATGCATAAACAGGTTTTTTTCCAGCTACTGTTTAGTGAATTTTTATTATTATTATTATCAACTTGCAGGCTTGGATTTTTCTATGATGTTGATTTCTGCTGTCCACAGTGTGAAGGTAGATTTAGCTATAAGATGATATAGGCATCGGCCATTTAGAGTACACCAAAAGCCAGAGTTGCTCATCAGTATGGGTAGCAGGTGGACTTGAAGAAGTGCAAAGGGTTTATAAATCCTCCAGTATGGCTTATGATAGGGTTGGCCTATAACAGTACGGTGTGTCTGTTATTAAAAGTAACTGAATGTTAATTTATGGTTAGAGAGACAATGGTATGAACAAAATCTTCAGTGGCGAATATCAAGCTTAGTGTTTGACTCAACTGACTGTTGATCAAGGCATTTATATAATTTTCAGTTGCATCTTGCCAATGTCAGGGGGCCAAGCTCCAATCCACAGCCTTTCTATCCTGCACTTTACTCTAAATGACAGCAGAGTTCACAGGGTGATCATTACGCTCTTGTGAAGAAAACTTTTAACTTATAACAGAAACCATAACAACATTAGGACAATTATTAAAGTAATGAATCAAGTGAGAAAGAGGGCTATTTATCTCATGAGCCTGGGTTTCTTTTTGGTTTATCTTGAAGCCATGTTCCCACCTACAGCTCTGGAAAAAATTAAGAGACCACTGCAAATTTTCAGAAATCAGCATCTCTACATATATGACAGTCATTCCATTGCAGTGCCTGTTGAATTCCAACACATGCACATCTGTTTCTACCCAATAAGGTACTGATGAGGTGATTACCTGAAACAAATCTCATTTAACTAGGAAATGTATAAAAACCATTGCTGTGGTCATCACTCCCCTCTGTAAAGCTGGTGGAAAACAAGCCAAGATGCATGAGAGATGCTATTGCAAATCAGGGTTATTCTACCAAATATTGATTTCTGAATACTTCCTAAGCTAAAACATTAGTTATGTGTTGTTTGAAATTGAATATGAACTTGTTATTTGCATCATTTGAAGTCTGAAAACAGTGGGCTTTTTTGGGTATTTTGACCATTTTTCATTTTCTGCAAATATATGCTCTAAATGACAATATTTGGGAGTAATGTTGTCAGTAGTTTATATAATTAAACAAAAATGTCCATTTTACTCAAAACAAATACCTATAAATATCAAAATCAGAGAAACTGAAAAATTTGCAGTGGTCTCATAATTTTTTCCAGAGCTGTATGTGTAAACATGCTGACACAAACCTTAAAATTTATTCTGTCTCACTTACTGCAGAAACTACATTTTTATCTGGACATTAATACAGAGCCAAGATTTTCCAAAATGAATTGAAAGCGTCATTAGTAGGTGGCCCTGAGTGAAAGCAAGGGGTGTCTTTGTCAGCACATTGCATTGGATACATGCAAGTGTCTGTGTGGGTGTGTCTCAACTATAATGGCGAAATGATGTAAAGCATGGCTGAGTAGAGTACAGTAAGTAAAGTACTGTTAGTCCCTGCATACACACACAGCAGTTAGCTTGGCCTCGCCCCAGCCAGCTTCAGTTTCCTCCGTGCATCCAGGTTTGCATGAAAGCCATGAATAAGTCAGCATTTCTGCATGATAGGTCTGTAACTAGGAGTGACAGTTAGAGAGCACAGTCTTCACAATCTCAGATGGGACACTGTGTTTGTGTGAGTATGTGTGTGGATGGGGACTCAGCGCATGTGATTGTTAATCCTCCCCCCTTCTCTCTCATCTACCTCACAAATGGACGTCATGCTGCTGATGATGAAGTCTAAAAGAGAGACACAGTGAGAGGTTGTTGACGTCAGTAGTAACCGGAGATTTAACGTGGAAAAGGAAAACCAAGTAGGGTTCAAGTTCAGGTACAGAAACTGGGTCAGCATGTAATCAAACGGCTATATTCTGTATTTTTCCATGTATTAAATAACTTTTTTAAATAATTTCCTGGTGGTGAGGAACTCATGAAAGTGATACATGACAGAAGAGACACCAAGTGAGCTTTAATTTTAATTTTAATATTTCCATATTATTCGTGACATGTATCTACCTGGGCAACAGAAACTGATGATCTTATCTGTAAAAATGTTTCATAAGTGCCCTTACTAGCTATGGGATCTTTATTGTTGTTGGTGATATGTCAGCAATCAAATTTTCTTCTTTTTTTATTTTTTTATTTTTTTTTACTTTCATTTACTTTTTACATCTGTTCATTAATTTCAAGTTTTCCTGTATACAATATAGACAGCTTGATGAGGTCCTTGCCGGTAGACACTATGGCAAACAGTGACTTATCCACCTGTACAAATATTGGTAAGGTCCACCAATACAAGCAATTTCTTTTTGTCTGTGAAAATCTGATTTCTTCCTCCCTTTTTTTACATGCCTCTGGACCAGTGTGTACTCTTCTCTCTCCTTTTTGTTCTGTGGACAGGTTGAAGCAACAAAATAACAAAGTTGTAAGGAGTAAATTTCCTGCTTTTTCAAAATTCAGAGTGTTTTCATAATAACAGCGCATTTACTCCACTTTTGTTATTTACTGCTGCCTGGAAAAGCGGAAGATTTTTGAATAACCTTGTTGTAAGTGTTGATATTCTTTTGAAGTATGTGATTCAGAGATTGCATGTTATTGAGATGTAAAATGCAATTTAACAGACTTCAACAGTGATTTTTATTTTTTTACTCACAGATGAATGAAAAAACAATGTCAGACCAGATCAGCAAACAGAGTTCTCATGTATACATTCCTTATTGTACCTATGAACATAAGTGTTGGATAGAATAGATTTTAAGAGGAAATGACGGCACAGAACACACCTGCTATTGTGTACAAAGTTCTCCTCACTCTGCATTTTATTATTTATACCAGCCTGTTGATCAAGATCCAAATCAGGATCCAGATTTGACCCCTTGGCCTCTGTTCTCTCCTTGGGCTCTGACATTAACATCACCTGGGTGGCTGAATGTGAACACAGCAGCTGATTTAATGACATGTACACACACAGTCTCTACTGAATAAGTCATCAGGTCTCTGCTTACACACCCATAGTACTCATCTATTTTTCAGTGCCGGGCATTTCTCTGTTTCCCTCCCTCTCCAGTTTTGTCTGCCTGTCCATCTGACTGTCTACTCTCTCTGCTCTCTGCTGCATGTAAATAGTGCATTGTTTTACTGTACCACAGTCAGCTTCATGTTCTGTTAAATGGTGCCAAGCCATTTTCAGGGTTGTTGAGTTATGGCTGCACAGGTGTTGTTTGCGCCTGTCTTGGATTTAATGGATAGAGATTCATAACAAAGGGAGAGAGGAATGTTTTCAAATTGGTCTTTAACCTTGAAAAAACACATTTGCATGTACTCTAAGCTTTGTAACAGCTGGATAACTTGGCTAATGATCGTCAAAACAATCTCAATCCCATTTATCTTAGTTTGTATTACATTTTTTAATCCAAAGTGGTACAGTTACAGCACATTTGGATACATAATATTGGCCACTCTTCTACAGTGTCACTTGAGAATTAATGCCACTTTGATCAAGCCCTCAGCGTTCCTCTACAGACAGACCTTTGCTTTAAACTGCTAAATGATTGATGGCTGAGATGAAAGTGAATGTAGGTCACCGTGGGTGAGGGTCGACAGAAGCGGTATAAATCAGACAAGGATAATAACCAGATATCATGGAGGATAATGGCTCAACAGGAGCCATTACAGGTATATTGAAAAGCAGTTGCTGGAAAATGTGTCACAGCTTCAAAATACTGGCTTTCATGTTTTACTACTTTCAGATGATTTGATGTCAAAAATATAGACTGTTACGTGTTTGAAAAGGAAGTGGTGAGTTGAGGTGAAGTGGTATGGAGCTGTATCATTTGATATACACTTTACGTGTCGCATGTTTCTTACGGTGAAGAAAATCTGATTTCGGTGTCTTCTTCTGCAACCTCTCATCACTGAAGCTGATTTGTAATCAGTTGAGTCTTGTTTGAGAGAATTGTGTTGTGGACGTCAGCTCTGTGATCTCTTTTTAAATCATGTAAAATTATTCTTGTCTCCTCATTAAGCAAGTTCATTTCACATTTCCTCAAACAGGAGGAGGCAGTCAGACAAAGAGTGATGCCAAAGTAGCTGATGATGAAGACACCCGAGCGCTAACACAGTCAAAACACGATCGGGAAAATGCAGCTTGAGAAATGTGCTAAAAAGTGAGAGTGTGACTGAGAGATCCACAGTATAAAAGACAACTTTGTGAATTTGAAATCACTGAACAGGGGCCAAAATTATTGTAACTGAGATACCTGATGTCAAAACAGTTGTTCAAGATGTGAACTATGTCATCAAATTTTGCTGGTTCTTGGTTATGTGTTATGAAACAGCAGCTTTAAAGTTTTCACAGTGGATGACTGAAATCTGCGCAAAATGAAAACATCAAAATCAACTCTGCTGCTCAGTTTTCTTAACAACCATACATTATTCTATCATAGCACACCATTGTGTATCATGAAATATTTACAATGACATAACATCTATATTGCATTACCACGTGCCCCAGATTTTAGTTGTATTTCTGACACACATTTGGCTGCCCTCTCAGGCTCATAATACACAGCCAGCCTCCTCTATTCCTACTAAAAACTCACCAGAGATTCTCCTTTGAAAGAATTTGGTCCAATCTTCAGCTTGTCTGAGTGAAAGCTGCAGTGGGTGTATAGTATCTCTGTTGCAATCTAGAGATCAGCTGCAGACTCAACAAAAGGTCTCAGAAAAGGGACCCCAGAGTTCTGTGAATCTATGAGGGGAAATGACAGAGGGAAATTGTGAGTGAAGCCTCGGCTATCAAAAGAGCAAAAAGAGGCAAATGAAAGGCTTAGAAAGGAATGAGAACCAGGGAACAGATGGAGAGTAAAAAGATGTGAAAATCATAAAAGAAAAAAGGGGTGAGGGATCAGAAAGCTAAAGCTGGTGCCGGGGGTAAAGGGTGAGGAGAGAGGGGAGAAAGTTCTGTTGTCAGCAGAGAGAAAGGCAGGTGATGGAAGGATAATGACAGAGGGAGGAACCCTCTTCACCTCTGCTGACCTCTCTGCTGGGAAGAGCTGAAGGAAGTGGGTGCAGCAGCAAGACTCCTAATGTGATGGGATATCCTGCCGGCTGCCTGCTAACCCCTCTTCCTCTGACCGTGATGTCTGTTCCCATCGTTTCACAGTCACCTCTGCGATATGAGGCCTTGCTCGAGAGCTGCAAAACTCACACAGGAGACGCACACATACACACCACATGCAGTGACACACACAAGTTCACATGCACGCCCTCACAGATGGATGCATGCAGGCCTTCACACATGCTGACAGACCAAAACACATACACATAAAACCACACCTTCACGTTGACTCAACAACATTCACAGCCAAGGTCACTATGACTTCGGTCACTGCGTTACGCATAAATGTAGGGCAGTGTTGAAATAATAGTGCAGAAGAGGAAGAGCTGCTAGATTACAAACACAGACTGTATGCCAGTGATGGCACCAGCGAAAGCAGTATTATCATGCAGTGCAGTGCAGCTGGTTTGGTTTACCAAGTGCAAACAAAGCCCATTATCCCCTCCAATGCTGTTTGTACACCAAAATGAAAGCTTATCATTTGATGAGTGTTTAAAGGATACACATAATTACTTTGAGATGAGAGTATTTATCATTTTGTGATTACTAAAGCCAAATGCTAAATGGCTCGTTTCTTCAAAAGAGCGCTTGTTTTATTTGTCATTATGCTTCATTTTGGTTTCTTACGCATGTCCCCGGTAAAAAAAAAAGTTCAGACACTTGTGGGTATTTTCTCCTGTGGAAAAGCTCCCTTCATCCCCCACCCACCCATGAAACATCAAAGCATGGCCACACTGAAACTTCAAGCCCATTTTTGCTTTGCCCTCCTACCTCCAGATCCAGTAATTACAGCTCATACAAGACATCAACATTATTACTCGTCAAACCGCAGTATAATAATCCCGCAAAACACTTCAAAGAGACAACTCACATTTCAAGGGAGAAATAAAAACTCATGGATTATGCATTAGAAAGGACTGATTCAACCTTCCAAAGCAGCTGGCGCTCAGTTCACGTTATCTGGAGCGAGACCCAAAACTTGATAATCGAGGTCCACAGCATGTTGGCGTAATGTGAAAATAAATTTTACATGATTGTTAAAACTTACCAGACCAGTGGTTTGGGGTATTTTTTAGGGGACTGTAGTCTGCATTTGCAATGCAATGCCTTTTTCAAAAGCAGTGGTAGGATTATTATGGGTGTGAGCCTGGCAGTGAGGTTAAATTTCAGTGCTTTGACAGATAAAAGCACCACACCAGCCTGTTTTTTTTATGTTTCAATACTGCCCTCTTGTGTCTTTGAAAAATAGGGCAAACAGTCTACTCTATTTTTCTCCTGAATATGATTTTCTTTTCAAAATTAGACCAAATGTTTTATCCAGCCACCTCTCTGAAAAAGACATAAAATAAACTTTTAACTTCGATTTCATGCACAGAAATGAAGCCTCTCCCAATTGTTATTGTACAAAAGGCGAGGTACACCCTGGGTAGGTTACTTGTCCATCACAGGACTATTGAGCGGACAAACAACGAATCACTCTAAATCTTCAATACCTGCAATATTCATACTTCAAGGTATACAATATATCCCAATCTTACAAGTATGTCAATGAGGCCCACAATCACTACAGACTGCTTCACTGTACAATCTAACTGCATTTCCGTTTAAGATCAAATTTTAAAAATGGTTATTAATATAATATTGTAATCTAGAAAATCACAGCAGCCCTTGCCTCATATTCTCGTACCCAGCAACTTTTCTGTTGCCATTTTCTTGTCACTCAACCATTCCTTGAACAATCACAAAGTATGCATCATGCCAGGTTGTGAGTTAAAACACTCTGCTAGAGCACAGTTTTCTTACTTTGCTACGTTAGTGACCTGCCTGTCATAAACCAGCAATCAGAAGTTCTGTGCTTTGCTCCCACCTCTGAGATGGACCAAGTCCTCCAAGTAAAGGTTGCTGCCTGACTAAAACCTCCTTTCAGAATAGAATACTTTCAGTCTGTAATTCTTCCATCACACAAACAGGCAGGTTTTAAGACAAATATTTTATCTAAAATAAACTTTATCATAGTTATTTCCAGTGTTAGAGGATACCGTAGAACACAGTATCTCTTTTTATCTTTGTGGCTGTCTGCAGTCAAAGAAAAAGTTGCTGGCAAAGAACTACACACTTTTACACAAACTCAGAGAATTCAATATCACACTGAACAGCAATATCCTTTACTCAGTACACCACGGACCAGAGTTTGTCTGAGAAAGGATTCCCTTTGATTTTTCTGTGAATGTTGTTCAAAGTCAACCCACTGCTAGAAGAGGGAGACTGTAAAGTGAGAGAAGGTGACACCAGTGAGGATGGTGTGTGTGTATAGATGTGTACAGTAGGTGTGTGCCAGAATGTTATGTCTACTTCGAGAGCATATGTATACACATATTTAACCTCCAAGGGTTGTGCATCTGTTCGCAATGACTGTGAGGTGATGTTATATTAAGCATATTGATACTACATAGCTACATCTTTAATAATAGTGTGACCTACTTCCTAAGTGAGAAGTCAACAGTTTCATCATCAGCACCATCCAACTGCCATGACAATAAATGTCGCCAGCCTTTCTTAATGTCACTGACATGTCAGCCATTTTAATTATTCATGGGGAGTGTCTGTGCCATTTATCTCCACATGCTTTAATTCAATTTGAAGCACCAAAGCCCCATCCTCGTTCACATTTCTGTTCAGTCGTGCATGTTCTTTTACAGTGGATGCATGAGTAGAATATAAAAAAACATAATGGAGTAGATCATTTTTATTGTATATCCTATGAGGAAGTTAACGTGTCACCTTGGTTCAGTGAATGTGATTACAAGATTGCAAGCTTAAAAGTCACCTCTCAGCCTCCTCAAAGCCCCTCACAATTCACAACCAAAACAGCAACGTTGCAATATGTATAGGTCGTCTTTGTGATTGTTTCAGGATGAGGAGACAACCATACAAAGCTAGGAAAAACAATGTCAATATGTGAATCAGCTCTGGGAGAGAATGATAGTCCAGTTCTATAATCTGGACTAGTCAAACCATCTTTAAGGTGTACCAGGCAAGAGTGACACCCTGTGGTTGTTTAGGCTCAGTGTGAGGACTACAAATATTTTACACCAAACCTGTCTCCTCTCTCACAAAAACTGCACAAGAGAACATAAGAGATGTCACACTTATGTGAATTATGATGCAATACTGATGGAAATCCTGTGAATGAATTCCCTCTTTTTAGAAACAAAACATCATAATGTGATCATGAATGACATGGTAAAATTACACTTGATACAGTTTAAAGAATTTTTAAAAATTGGTATTCAAATAATGAGATAGCACATTATGATTACACTGGGAACCTAAGAACATTTTTGTTGGTTTTGCCCTCTGCTGGCCTTGTGAACATTAGCAATTAAAAAAAACTATCACTGCTGGTTTTCTCAAAAATATTCCCTTTTTCCCCTCAAAGTGATTTGATCCATCTAGCAGGCTATCATGAAGATCGCTTTGTCTATGGACCTCGATGTTAACAACAACAAAAAAAATCCAATCAATAGACAAGCAGATAGGACAGTTCGTCGTAGTCCTACCTGCACAAACAAAACTCATTGTTGGTAGCTCCAGTGTATCAGTTAAAACTGAGTCAGTAAAATCTTGAAAATTCATGAATAGCTTGACCCAAAGGATTCTTTATGTGTGCTGTGCTGTATACAATCACACTGGATGAAACAACTGTGAGGGGGAAAACACTGTCAGTGCTGATGCTGACCATTTATAGTGTCAATATAATCAACATATCTAGACAGTGACAGAAATATCACCCTAAAAGCAAATAATCTTTATGTGGCAGAACTTTATCCGGCTTATTTTGATATCTAGGTTGGCTTTAACTGTTGAGCTAGTTTTGGGGAAATGTCTTGTCACACAGACTTGGCAACTCTGGCACCTAAAGGGGCAACTGCTAACCTGCCACAGTCACAGCTTGCTGCTGAAAAGCATGGGATGAATTTGATGCTCCAGCATATTCATTGCAAACACTCCACTGAAGACCATTTGCATCAATCAAATGAAACTGTTTGTGTGTCATCTGACACCACTATTTGCAGACTTTGGGTATCTGGATAAAATACTAGGAGTTGTGCAACCAAGGGTAAAGCAGAGGCAAACCACTGATTGTATCATAAAGACCCTTGAAGCATAAAGGTCACTAACACAACGCAGGAGTTCAAAGGCAAATTGCTAGCCAATGATTTCAAATAAAGTATTTTCCATTAAATCGCAACTCACCTAAGGTAGTTGCAATTCACTCATTTTGTTTCCCTTGTTAGTGCCCAAGCCTGGTCTGTTTCATGCTTTCTCGAGAGTTGTAAACATTCACACACGTTTTTTGAACGAGGCAGGTCTTAAGGTTACGTCATTTAAAGGGTCCTACACCACTCGGATCAGGGGGCGAATATACGCCATATTATAATACAGCTCCCAAATGGAAGAATTTTATCGTGACAAGCGAAGTGGGTGTCTAAGTATTAAACACAATGACACTTGGGGGGGTCTGAAATGTTGATATTTCCACACAAATGTTCGTATCGATATTATCAATACTTGCACGAAGAGCTCAATAGCCAAGTAAAGTTTCAGGTTCTGCTCTGTCCGTGAGCTCCTCTTACTCACTTTTGCTCATGCGCACCCGAGACAACTAATTAAATACAGACTATGAAGATAGTCATACAATATGCATATTCCACCAGTTGGATAAACATGGTTGAATTATTTTACTAGAAGGGACAATCCGCCAAAAGAGTGACATGTCTGTCCCCAGCATATCATTTTATATTAAATGTATAAACACAAGTTATAAAATCCATGTGCAAGCTGTTTAATCATAGGGATATCGTCAAAGCCAAAATAAAACAATTGCTGTTATTCACAAATATTCATATTTAATGTTGCACATCAAAGCAGAGAAAAATAGAGCACATGTTTATTTTGTTAATGACAAAGTGGTTATTCACATTTATTCATGAAATGAAACATTAGTTTAAGTGGTTGTGTGTTATTCTTAATAAAATTTGAAAGGTTGCTTTATCATTTAAAAAGTCTTCATATCGGTGATGCTGGATTTAATTTTATTTCGTATACCAACTTTTGCATTATCACACAGCACTAGGCTTTACCATACACCAGTGATTCCCAACCTGTAGAAATAAGTATGATAATTATACAAAGATACAAGATACAAGAAACAAGATACAAATATAAAGAATAATGTTTAAAATGTAAAAACTCAGTTACTTACTCAGTTAAGAAATTTAAAAAAAATGCATATATTCAGACATAGAAAAGAAGATGCTTTGAATTAGAAATCCCACACACATAAATGGCAGATATATATCCAAAATGACACTTGTGGATAGGCAGAATGTATTTGGGGATTGACTAGGCAAAACTGGATCACAAATATGTTGAATTAAAATCCCCTACGATCCAAAATGTTATTTAAATCAGTCAAAAATGTGTTCTTGATATCTACCATGTTATTTTCGGATATTCAAACTTAGTTTTTAAATGTTAAAAATGGTTTGCCATATAACCACTGCCATAGACTGTATAGGCTGTGACACTACAAGGACCACAATGCTTTGCAGTGAAACAGTCACTATCATGACACATCTCCAACATAAGGAAAAGCTTCCTCTCTGGAAGCCTTGTATTTGCTAACCTTGGGGATAGACTGGCTCCTTTTTTTTGAGAGAATTTTGAGTGGTAATTTAGAGCCACCCGTTTTGGCATACAGATATTGTCAGGAGCTAAATGTTTGTCGGACTTGATACACAGCTCGCTTTGAGGCTCGTAAAGAGTTGCAAAATCCAGCCTGTGCTAACTGTGGCTAACTGGAGAGACCGTAACGCCTAACGTCAGAGAGCTAACGTTACAGTCAGTAAAGAGAGGAGTTTAAACGGAGACTTTTGCTCCTGTGACTAAGGGACATGTGATTAAACTACAGCATAAGGTAAGTAACTCAGTATTTACTCTTGCACTCTTCGTTTGCTACGTTTGTCTCATAAACTACAGCTGGTAAGCTAAACTTGACAGCTAAGTTAGCGTCATTATTGAAGCTAGCTAGCTTGTGTTGACATTGTTTTATTTAGAGCTTTGCACTAAATACCTGAACATATTTACTTTATTTACTTATTTTCTGATTGAGTAACAGTAATCGCTAAATGTGGTGTCAATGTCTGTGTGTTTTTGTGTTAGCTTGTTATGTGGTTTTAATGACATCACGTGAATCGTCAGTACAGGAAACATAACTCATTTTATGCAGATGTTAACTTGTAAAATGTTCTTGTCAAACTTGTTTTTTTCTCGTGCAAGACTGGCTTTTTCGGAAAATAATGCAGAAAGGACTGTATTTCAAACGTGGGTCCTCAAAGTGCGCATTTTACCCCAATAGATACAAAAACGCATAATTTGTAAACCCCTTTGAGGTATTGATTTGCTTGCTGCATTTAATTTTCCCAAGTTGAACTGTGATGTATCTGCACAAAAATGTCGTAAACAAAAATGTTAAACAAGTTGAAACTGAACTATATGGATTAGGGTTGCAGTGTTGATGTCAGGTGTTAGCCTCAGGTGTAAGCCTCTAGTGATGGTGACCCACTTGGCTCACTGACATCTGCTCTTTAACAATGGCTTTTTGTAGTTTTTGGGCTGGCATTGATAGCACCATACAAAAGGTCAATACTGAACATACATGAGGCTGATGCTGTCCGTTACCTTCCCATAATAACTTTACTGAAAGCTGTGACTAAAGCACAACAAACCGGTTTGATGTGATAACTAACTTCACCAAACTGTTATTTTAACACAGAAAGTGGTAATGTCGGAGAGAAAAGCTGTTACATGATGACTAGTAATGCTATCTGTTTTTTTAATTTATTATACATCATTCAGTTGCAGCTTGATTGATTCTTCACTTTTGCACATTCCAGGAAATAATTTCCACTTGTAACCTGTGAAGTGCTGCAACAGAATTGAAGCCACACCAGAGAAAATGTGACATAAACTAGTTTAGCATCACCTCCAACATCTACTTACAGTATGTTCCCCCTCCCCCATATTTACTTTTCCAGTTTGCCCACTTGGTTGTAAATCCAGTTTAGCAGTTGCAGTTTGACAAAACTGCTGATATCTAAAACCACTTAAATCAGTTTTTGATTAAAAGAAAAATTCTATGACACTATGCTTTTGCACTGTATGTGTTTATTTAAAAGACTTTTCTTCTTGTCAAATACCTGCCAGTTTGGATCACTGTCATATCATGATGCATTTGTGATACACTCTTGGATTAGCCAAACTAGTATAAGAAGCTTAATGCTCTCAATGTACGTTATAGCGAATAGAAACAACTTTCAGATCATCTATTTTTTCCTTGATTGTATTAAGAGTGGCGAGTGTTAGATCAATTTGCAGTCAATGACTCTAGCTCAGTAATATGCTCTTGGCTTGATGTGTACCAAATAAAAACATTGTCTGTTTACATCTCTCTTGTTTTCTGTCCCTCCTCACTTTCTTCCCCATAGCAAGTCTTTAGAGACACACAAGTGAAATTACAAGCTGCAAGCTGAAGATGAACACATCGGTCCCATGGTTTCCCATGAATCTGCCCTGGAGTCAGAGGTGGCTGTGAGAAAGGAGAGTGCAGGGAGGCACGCAAGGAGATTATAAACAAGAGTCATGAATCTCCATCAGGTCCTCACAGGCGCTGTCAACCCTGGAGACAATTGTTTCTCTGTCGGGAGTGTCAACAATGTGCCATTCACGGTAAGATATTTCAAGCTTTGGAAATATTTCCATCTCAGCTGTTCACATTTTTTGATTCCAAGCAGTCTGTCAAAATGATCTGTCAAAACAGATTTGTGTTCACAGACTTGCAGATAAAGGGGGAAGCACAGTTTCGGGTGCAGTCACACAGCCCATTTGTACCATACCCAAGCATGCTTCAATCAATTGGCCAGTGTGACCGCTGTGCTCTGGCATTATCCACTTCCATGGCTTTGGCACTCTTTGAAGAGTTGTGCCTCAGCTCTGTGTTGTTCATACATGAGTGCAAGCAGGTGTACCCAACAAGGAAATGACATGAAATCTAAGATGTAAAATTGCTGCGACTACTCCTCTTGATAACTATTTTAAATAATTCTTGATTTCTTGGCCATTTTTTAGAGAGTATGAACGATTACACAAAACATTTCTTTCACTCATGGTTACTGGTTGGGTGAAGCCAGTTGTTAAAAAACAAGTATGTACTCTTTTTAAACATAACGACAAGCGAAACTACCAAAATGACCCTGATCAAAAGTTTACATAGCCCAGTTCTTAATGTTGTGTATTACCCCCTAAACATCAATGGCAGCTTGAAGTCTTTTGTGGTAGCTGTGGATGAGAGTTTTTATTTTCTCAGATAGTAAAGCTGCCCATGGCAAAAAGCCTCCCCTTCCTGTAAATTTGTGGGCCTTGCATGAACTGCATGTTTGACATCTCCACAGAGTGGTTCAACAATATTGAGGTCAGGAGACTGAGATGGCCACTCCAGAACCTTCACTTTATTTTGCTGTAGCCAATGGCAGGTCGACTTGGCTTTGTGTTTTAGATCATTGTCATGTTGGAACATCCAAGTATGTCCCATGCCCAGCTTTCAGGCTGATGAGAGCAAATTTTCCTCTAGTACGACAGATGGCCAGTGACCGTGCCCTCAGAAAAGGTGCTCATTCTAAGTAGACTTTGCTAATGTTGTCATTACTTTGTGGAGCAAGAACTGATGTCAGATTATCTAGCCATCAGACCTCCAGCAGGTTTTCTTATACTTGTTATTTCTTTGTTATGTTTTTAATCCTGGGATGTGAGTAACATCCAAGCTGAATGGGGATTTCAAAGCTTAACAAAATTATGTTTTTTTTTTTTCTCTAATCATATGGTCGCCGCTTTTGTTGTGTTACCATTATTGCTTTGAAATTTAGGTAATGCTTGAGAGTGCAAAAGCACATTCCTCGACTACATGACACCCTTTTTCAACCTGGGTATTCTCCTACATGCTGGAAACACAAAGAAAGTCCATAGTTTTGCTCGTGCACTTTATTATCTGACTGAGAACTCTGTAGGATACTACTCCCATGCTAGTCAGAGAATGGCTCAATGAGAAAACTATTTCTGGACCTCTGTCCCCTTGTAGAGGAGCTTCAGTTACATTGAGCACATTCCAGCTTATGTCAAGATCTCCTTCTGGGAGCCACAAATATAGGGCCGAGAATACTTATCTTATCTGCTTGTACTTCTGAATTGTCATATGGTGACATGTTTGATGCAGTAACACTGACTCTATGATAAGTTTAGTTCAAGTAGTCATTCATGTGGTTTTCCAGTGCATGGATTTGAATGCCATCTCAATCTGAGTCTATTTCTGCTGTCTCTTTGTCTCTTGACAGGCATATGCATCGGGTTGTGACGTGGTGATTTTGGGCAGTGACTTTGAGCGACTGCAGATCATCCCAGGGGCCAAACATGGGAACATCCAGGTTGGCTGTGTTGACTGCTCTCTGCAGGGCGGACAGGTAAGAGTGACGGGAAGGTACACAGACATGTTGGGTCCTCAGGCTGATTTGGAGAAAAGATGCATCCCAAAATATCTGACATTTTTGATGTACTGTTGCTTTATATGAATGTTTTAAACTTTCAGTAGATGTGCTTGCAGTAACATATTTTAATCAGAGGCTGATACTAGATGAATAGAATATGAAGGATTTGCGACAAAAGTGTATTAAAATAGTAATGATAAAATGATCTTGCATCATATTTATTGTATTACAGTAACTGTTGACGAAAGTCTTTGTTTTTGCAAGGTGAAGTTGCCAAAGAGGAAATCCGTCCGAAAAGAAAATTTGAAAGCACTCAAAGGTGTATTTGTGACAACAACATGATGTACAGGGTTTTTTTTACTTTTACTGTGGAACAAGTCGGTCAGGCAAGCTTAGTCATGAGTGTCAGCAAAATCATACCCCTTCTATGGATTCTGCCAAAACTTCTTTTTAGTCCTTTAAAGATTAAAAAAGAAAAGTTTTGTGAGGCACATTTTTGGCGAGGTCTGTTTCTCTTTTTCTAAAAGGATTGGCAGAGTTTCAGGGGGAGATTTGTTGGCAACATCAGAGACTTTTAATGAACTCAGGCTTCTTGTCATCAACTCCAAGTGAGAGAAAAGTTCACTCACTAAAATAAGAGCTGGTACAGCTCTTTCTCTATTATGATGCCACTGATGATTACTGATAATCAAAATTCACCCATATGAGTTTAAATGTTGGCACTAACAAAAGATCGTTTATGGTTTGTTTTTAATGTGAATCTAAACAAATTTGCAGAGGGTCTAGGGCTGGCAATTGAATTTTTTTCTAAGTCTTACTAAGGCTCGTAGAGAGTAAAAGGGGCTTTGGTTTCAATACTGGATGATTTTCTCTGCCCAAGTAGGGAATTCGATGCACTTTGGAGAGAATTATCAGTAATGAATGACAAAATACAAATGGAGAATTTTTCAATTTGTTCAATCAAGCCAAAGTTTGTAAGTTTTGACTGCTCTGTTTGGTATATGAGTTATGCGGTCTGAAAAGTAAAAATCAAGAATACAAGCTTTTACTCTTTTTTTTGAGATTTTCTGTTGTTTTACCTTTCTTTATGGACTGATGCCATTAAATCTTTTTGCAAAGCTGCTTAAGTTTAAGTTTGAATCTCCTGGATGTATGCATTAGAGCTCTGCAGGGCTTGTATATAGTTGTGACAATCTGCGGCTGGTGTAGTAATGATATCAATAGCAAGGACTGGAAAAGAAAGAATTAAGGCTTGAACACTGCTTATGTTTACATGCCACCTTTACTAAGACTGAGAGAGGGCTGCCTTCTTGGTGAAAGTTAGAGCAACCTATCTGAAATTTTTGGCAGTCACATTTCACAGTTCCTCTTTGCTGCTAATTAGCAATGCTGAATCTGATCTGAGGGCTCATGGATTGTACTGTGCACAATCCCAATTCCAGTGAAGTTGGGACGTTGTGTAAAATGTAAATAAATACAGAGTACAATGATTTGCAAATCCTCTTCAACCTATATTCAATTGATGCATCAATTTCAAAATAAGCACATATTTGCATGAAAACAATGAAGTTTATCAGTTCGAACATTAAAAATCTTGTCTTTGTGGTGTATTTAATTGAATACAAGTCAAAGAGGTTTTGAAAATCATCATATATCTGCCCAAGAACATTTGGAGTATATTTAAGGCAAAAAGTCAAGAACTACAGGTCTAAATCAGTTTCTTCTCGCCAGCAGTGGTAGCCATTGACAGGCTGAAACTTATAAGGCTCAATTCAAATAGAACAGGAAAAATAAGGTTACTCAAACCTTCACTACACCCCTCATGTGATGTTTAATCCAATTTACGAGTAACCTCACGTGCATCCAGCATGGTCTGGCATCTGTAAAAGCATGCCCCGTGTAGCTATGTATGGTGTTGTGTTCCCACTTTGCCACCCGCTACCATTTGACATTTAAATTGCTGAGCATGCAGCCTGAGTGCAGCTTAATTTTTTTTGCCAAAGCCCCTAAACTATAAAGTTATGGGAGGTATAATTCCTCGTGTCCCCTTAATGGCTGGACCACACATCATCAGTTCTTAAACGCATGGATGTGTTACACTTTGCTTTTAACTGGAAAAAGAGGAAAAGCAAATATGCTATCCTGATGTATCATCATCACACTATGAGTAACTGTCTGTCCATATGGATTTTTTGACTGTACTTACACACATGAAGGCTACTTATGGTCCGGTGTCAACAAATACAAACACATTTGCTGGTCAGGTATGAGATCACCTTTTCTTTCATTATATTCATTATCAGCTTCTTGTTTTTTACAATGGAGACATAGCTTGTTTTTTTTAACACCCTGACCTTATTAAATCAGGTATTTGTGGTCATTGGCACAGAAATTTCACTCCTTCAGTCTATTTAACGTTGTGAATGTGACTCCCATGGAAAGCCCTTCAGCTTGTAGCTCTAGCCAGAGGATACATTCAGTAGGCAAATAGTGTTTACTTGTTTACTTAATGAAAAAGGGTAATAATCGTCTTAAGGTATGTTTTCCCAAAGGCATGTACTGTAAGGAGACAGGATGGTTCCTTGTTTGCACTCAATCAGCATCTACACTACTTCTTTACTGGCACACTTTGTTTCCCTATGAGAAATAAATCTTGATGCTTTCATAAAGGAAATGTTTGTTTTTGTTTGTTTGTGTTTTTTTACCAATGTTAGTTTTATTGTAATATATGAAAGTTTGATGATTTTTTTGCTGATGTAAATTAAGTTTAGTCTAAACTGCATTGACTAATGGGTCTAATATATATCAGTTCATATCTTTTCTATTCTGTGTTATAATTTTTTAAATATGAAAAACAAGTTACTGATAAATATGTTGTCTTTTCCATGTTTTTTGCTGACAGATTGCAGCTTCCTATGGAAGTATCGTGTGTGTCTTTGAGCCTGTTCAGCACTCATATCAGAAAGACACATCTCAAACTGTGAGTAACCTGCCTTAATCTTTCAGTCACAGTGTGGTCATGAGTGCAGTCAGATCATCTGAGGCTTCTCTCTTTTCACGACCTGATATTTGAAACAGAACAGATTATTGTTACTTCAGACTTATCAGAAAGTCACCAGAGAAGCTCAAACATTTCAAACGCTCAAAGTTCCTCCTGATGTTCTGTTTGAAGTCTTGCTGCTATTGTCATGTGCGCTGTGTTTATTCCTGTTCTGCAGTCAGTGCAGAAGTCCCAGGTTATTCGTGTCTCCGTCTGTTGTTGAAGAAGTCAGAGAACAGTCACAGCAAATGGAAAGATTTTACACATTTTTAAACCAGCTCACCAAGTTCCATTTTAATCACACAAGTCTCCTGATGTTTCAGCTGCTGTCTGCCTAATCACATGTGCCTCACATGAGAACAGCTTTACCGACTGCTCTTATTATACAGTTTTTACTACTGTTGTAGGAGACAAATTAAATGATTGTTGAAGAACTAAGCTCAATTTTGTTATATATGTGTTATTAAATATCTTCATGTTTTTAACAGAAATTGAACTGCCAATGGCAGAAGACTGGTCAGTTTGTCTTACAGTCTGTGGTACGAAACCTGTCCTGGCATCCGACAGGTAATATGATACTGTCTTCTTTTGTCAGATCTGATCAAAAAAAGACATAGCGGTATCAGTCCTGACATAGAGAATGTGTTTTTTTGTGTTCAGGCAGCACTCTCTTAACTGGCTCTACAAGCCTCCAGTTGTGGTCTCATTTTGATGGAGTGAAAGATGAAGCCGAAGACGGAGGCAAGCAGAAAGAAATGACCATAAGAGACTCCCAGTCTGCCTGGAAATGCATCTGGCAGAGCAAGTAAGAACTCACAAGTACAAAAACTACACATGAAGCTGCCAAGGAATGTTACCTTTGGATTCTTGTTTAACCACCCTTTGTCCTGAAAGAAACATTGTTTAAACAATAATGTTGTATTCTTCTTTATTTATAACAGTTTTAAACAAAAACCATTAAGGTTGTTTGATCAAGCACTGTGTCTATAGAGGTCAACTTATTCTTAAACATTACATAGTTTTTGTCTACCAAATACATGACTTTTTCTTTTTTCCAATTTATTTTATTCATTGTAGAATTTTGCTAGTATTCACATTATATTTTGTGTATTTTAGCACATACTTAGTTTTGTGAAATATATGACAAAAATGGTTTATTTTGATATCTGCTCTCTGAAGGACAGCCTCTCCAGTCAACTTAATGAAGTTCTCTCCTGATGGGGAATTCTTTGCTACTTCTGGACAGGTTTGTGTACTACCATTACAAACACACACACACACACACATATAAATGTATATAATCTTTTGCCATATGTCTTTTTTACTACCAAAGTCAAGCACCTTGCGTTCTTTTAAATGTAAAGTAACTTTTGTTTGACTTTTTGGCTGAGCATATAACTTAAACTCGTAAAACTTCACCCTCAGCATGATAACATTTATATATTGTCATTCATCTCTCCTGTTCAGGATGATTGCCTCATAAAGGTGTGGTACAGCACCAGTAAATGGAAGTCAGGAGTTTCCAGACTTTTTAATCCTCCAGAGCCCAGTGTCAGTGTCCAGGGAGAGCTGGCCTTTTCTTTTGTCTACCTGGCCCATCCCCGCTCTGTCACTGGCTTCTCTTGGAGGAAAACCAGCAAGTACATGCCACGGTACGAGCAGCATCAGAGCAATATTTCATTATTTTCGCTTCTGCAGCTATGATACATTCCATCTAACTGCACACAATAACAAAAGGAAAAGCCAAAATCTACAGTTGCTCATTTTGCAAACCTGCTCAATTGGGTTTGTTTACCTGTTTTACTGGGTAGACAGGTTATGGCAAGGTCTCTGTTTATTTAGATTCTTGATTTACAAGTATGATTTGTAGACAGAACAAATAATCTTAGTAGGGAGGCTGTTTTTTCTGCCCTATTTTGAAAAAGCATCTCTATCCTTATGTGACCTGTCATTGTTCTCTGTCTGCAGTCACGTGACAGTTCACAGCAGGTTTGGCTCACAGCACACTTATTGTGAATAAACAAGAAAGGGTGAACGTTCAACTTGAACAGTTAATTTTGACACTAACACAATATTATTTTAAGCATATTATTTTTACTAAGCTTATTTGACTAATTCAGGCCTCAGGGGGAGATTAAGTATAGATTCAGGTTATACATATGGCAATGCTTACGCCACCCTATCTTTGGTCAGCTTCTGGTACGATCAACAAAGTTAGATCATTATCAACATATTTCATGTTGGCTCTGATTTCTTGATTTTATAGCAGATGTTTAGGGTTTGATCTGCTTCCAGTATTAAAATCAACACTGGAGTACAGACATCGGGAAAAAGGCAGAAACGTATTCTTTGTGACTCTTCTTGCCCTTTCTCCCAACAGAGGTGCAGTGTGTAATGTTCTGCTCACCAGCTGTAAGGACAGCGTGTGTCGGCTTTGGGCTGAGACGTTGCTGCCGGGGGACAGCCTCCTGTCAGGTTACAATAACAACCACCCCAACCAACACAGTGAGTCACACAGATGCGCTGACCCTTCCAGGAAAAACACCTGCAATGGGAAGATGCAAGGACGACCATCACAGGAAGTAAGCTCTTGAGCCTTATTGATTTAATTCTTTTGTGGAAAAAAAATATACATTGTAGTTTATAGATCTGTCTAGTGATGCTCTGAATGGACTTATTTTCTGGTTGTCAAAATAGAAATTCAAATTCTGGCTGACAAATTAGTCTGGAGGTATGAAAACAGTGCCAGTTTAGCCATGCCAGTTCCACTCACCTTTGGTCTTCTTCGCTCTTTTACTTTCCTGTGCCTTTGCTTCTTACACATTGCTCTGGTCAAGTAAATAATTGCAAATTTTACCAGACAGTGTCTGCACAGAACTTTCAAAATATCGCCAAACCACCCGGTGCTGTGAGTTGCCATCCTTCATCTGAGCTGAGTAGTAGAATCTTATTACGTGGTTTGGCAACCATCATTCAGTGCTACAGGTCTGGCAAGTGGCTGCAAAACATATGACCAGCATTTCACCAGTAACAAAAATATTTATCAGTTGTTTAACAAACCTAGTGAGTCTGGTGTTGGAACAAGCTAATCCCTAACACCGACTGTCAATACCAGTATGATTATAGAGTCACACTCACATAAGCAAGTTTCACATTCAACCAGGTAAAATTTGTGGCAGGAATGTTGTACACAGAAAAAAACAAAATACCATTTTAAAGATTAAATTAGTAAATAAGACACTTATTACCTTCGTCAATTCTACCCATCAAATATTTACCAAGGGAAGTATTTGATTTATATTTTAACATCTATAATAGTGACTGTGACTGCCATCTCTCTCTCTCCATATTTGAACAGTGCAGCAGACAGATGGAGATGGGTTAAAAGCTGTCTTCTTAACACACTTATTATAAAACAGATTCAAGAAGTTCTGGCTTGAACCAACACTTTTTGTTGTGGTAAAATCAAAAACATCATTTAAAATTTATGAAGCTGAATCACAGACAGAATAGTGTGGACTTTGATAACAAAGTGTCTCCCTGATTCTATTAACAGTGGGAACATAAATTACACAGATGTTGTGATCTATGACTTGCCCTATTTTGCCCAGTTACTGAACTTCCTCCGCAGCTAATGTAGGCCATTAGTGCAGTGCAGATGAGAGAACAAGACGTGCCAAAGGAGACTGAGGAAGAAGATGGAAAATTAGAGGCTTAGTGAAGTTAAAAGGGGAAATTAATTGGCTATCAGGCACAAAGATGGTTTTTGAAGCTTTGAAAGGTTCAAGACAAGCAATAGTGAAGACTATTGGCTTCTCCTCTCTGTAATCTGTGCAACACCTCCAACTTATTATTTTGACTTTGTGATTAGCTCACTGCTAAGATGTTCCATCTCATCATGCTACAAATAAAAATGTTGTTGCTGACAGTCTTGCTATGCCAAAGAGGTAATCAATATACTGTTTTAATACTGACATCTAAAGGGTAACAGATCTCACAGGCACTGACACCGCCCAGGGCACAGTGGATTACAGGAAAAATAGGTATGCAAATTTTCTACTGTGCCTGGAGGAGAGTCTGTTAGAGGACATGTTTGGAATTATTCATTAAAATTCTCAGACTTTGCTGCATGATTCAGGCAGTAATCTGAGGTAAAACTCCTCTGAGGCTCAATGGACGGACGGTACTGAGAGAATTGCACACAACAACTGTTTTGGTGTCACAACACTATCCCGGACAGTGCAATATTTCTTTAACCTTGAATGTGTCAGAACACCAGATATATGATTTTGAAGCAGATGTTTTATAATCTACCCCGGTGCTACTCAACCCTGCTCAACCAGATAGCCAAACTTTCAAAAACTGCCTTTGTAAGAGCAGCAATCTAAGTGGTAAAAATTGGCAAAAACAGCGAGAAGTAGTATCAAAACCACGCTTAAGTTGACAAATGTGGTCAAAAATTAAGAAAAATTGGCAAGAAGTTCTAGAGAAAATGTGGAGAATGGTCAGAAAGTAGCAATAAATGGTCTTAAAGTTGCAAAAAAAAGAGTAGAAAGTGAGTAAAATGGGCAAAAAGCAGTCACGATAAGCAATAATGGTCTTGAGTGCATAGAAATTTAGATACTACCAACATTTCTGTCTGAAATATCATTTTATTGATCTTGTGTAATATTCTAATTTTCTGTGAAAAAAATTCAAAAAAAGAACAAGTGATATCAAAGTTGCCATATAAATTACAATAGTTCTTCTTTTTTGAAGTTATTTATCCGTAGTTGTGTTTACATTTATATATGTATCTGTGTTTTTTTTTAACACCACTAAAGATGTGGAACCCAAATATGATCTCAAAATGAATTTCAAGTGCAATTTAGGGAAAAATAATCACAATTAGATTAATGTTGCAAATCACTCAGCCCTTATTTGTGTAATATTCCATTTTTTTGTCTTTTGTATTTCTTTGGTTGTAAATAATGTGCATGTGCTTGTTGACATAAGTTCCCTCAATCTCTTTGTCAGTGGAATAGAGCACAGATGTCACTAATACTTCAGCAGCCTCATTATATAACTGTCTTTTAACCAGAGAAGCTGTTAAAAAAACTGAACCAACTATTGTGTTCAATAATCCAGATGAACCCAAAGATGCCCTGACTTTCATACCCAGGACTATCACTCATATGAGGCTGCAGTTACAGGCTAACACTTTTTTATGGAGCATTCAAAGAGGCTTAAGCCAAAACTGCAGGGTTTAACACATTTCTGCCAAACAACAACAACAACACAAGCCCACAACTTATATAACCTAAGCACCAAATTAAGATTTAATTTCACTTCCCTTTAAACACCTCTCCTGCTTCACGGCTTGTTTCCCTCTGTCTCCTTCTAAGACAAATAGGGTAGTTAACTTAAATGTCCTTTAAACGTCAATAACATTAAGTAAAACTTCCATCCTGAAGAGAAATGTCTGTTCATTAAAGCAGAGTAGCTCAGCTTTGGCCCAGAGGAGATGGAGAAGCACAAGTGGATTTATTCACATCAGCCTCCAAAACCTGCTTTAACCTGCAGCGCTGTCGACTTGAGTGGGAAAACAGAGATGCATGATGTTACACCTGCCTTGCTAAATTAAACACTTGTTTTTGCTTTTCAAGGTGTTTTAAAAGCTCTTAATCTTTGTATAATTTGAAAGCAATATGATTGAATGCTTTGAATAAGACACACTGATAAGCTCCAGGCAGTCTCCATTCATTAAATTTAGATTTTTGTTCTATCAGAATATCAACACATAATAACATAAAGAAGTCACAACATGTCACAAAAGTTGAAGAATCATCCAACTTAAATAATGCTGTTGGGCTCTTGTACTGCCTGGGTTCTACTCTTCTGTTGAGTTCTTGTATATCATTCAATTCATAGCTTTTCCCTGTCTGGGTCTTTTATTCACTGGTCGGCCTCTGCTGTAAAAAAATGTAATGTTTTTAAAGGTGCTGTGTAAATAAAGGTACTATAGTTATTATTATAATTGAGGTTTTCTTTTCAGTTTAATTTTCAGGAATCATTGCACACCCCCTCCTGTCGCGACGTGCCCCAGCCCTCTGTGACTGGCTGCCTGCCCCACCATCAGAGCCGACACTACAAGCACAAGAGAGTCAGCAGCCACATGCCGCATGCCAACGCTCTCTGCCACTTCCACATCGCTGCCAGCATCAACCCTGCCACGGGTGGGAGTCCTGATGATGCTTGTTCCAAACATTGTTTTGAACTTTTCAAAAACATAAGAGATTTGAAGCTACAAGACGGAGAGAAAGGACCTCGAGAGAAGTTGCTCCTGCGCTATAGAATTTGAATAAGTCCTTAGCGTTCTCAGAATAATTAGTTGGATGTCAGAAGTCTTCTCCTGCATGCCTTGATGAAAAACACTGCAGAATTTGTGAATTGCCGGAGGTTGTGTGTTTAACATCAAACTAAGGGTTTGTGCTCAGTGAAGGCTGCCCAGAGAAATTCTAAAGCATTTTCAATTTGTTTTTTCAATGGGTCTTTGACCTAAATAAGGGCCAAACGTTGCAGAATCTAGAAGCCTCAAGGCTGAGAAGCCTTGAAGGATTGTATTTGTATGCTTGAATTATGTTTTAGCATACTTCAGGACACACTCCCTCCTGAAAGTTAATTTGCTTTGGTTGATGTCTTTTACCCTGCACAGCCCTTGACCTAATGCAGTGTAAATTTCCCTTGTTCTTTCTAGTCTTTTTCTCAACATTAAAGTATCTCTGTTTCTTGTTATCTTCACCCAGACATTCCTTTACTGCCATCTATCTCCTCACTGAGTGGTGTTGATGACGAGGAACCTGGAGGTCCTTTCACTGTCCACTGGCTCAACAACAAGGAGCTTCATTTCACATTAGCTATGGAGGTCTTCCTGCAGCAGCTCCGAGGCAGCCTGGAGCAACACAGCGGATGCTCTAATGAAGGTACAAAAACACTTTGGAACATACTGAAATGTTATTTACAGAGAGCTGTACATGAATCTGCAATAAAACTGGTAGAACACTGAAAATTAGACTGGGACTTATTGTATCATATCATGAGTCTATACTGGTTTTCATTTTCTTCAAGGTTCTGTAATTTGATTTCTTTTCAGAGCCTGAAGATGAAGACAACTTTGATGAAGAAGATAACAGTAACAGACCAAATGACAACCAAGGACCTGATGTTGCAGACCTTCCTCTTGTGAAGCATCAGGTGGACGTGCTGTTGGAGGAATGGAATAAAGGAGCAGACATGTTGTTCAGCATCCATCCAACAGACGGCTCCCTGTTGGTGTGGCATGTGGACTGGTTAGATGAATATCAGCCCGGCATGTTCAGACAAACTCAGGTACATCCACTTGTGATATGGTTTACATACCAGTGGAATATCAAATTTGTACAGATGTTGTTACTGGAAATCTTTGTTTCTCTTACAGTTTACAGTTTCAATTCAAGTGTCAGTTTTAAAAGAATGATGAAGAGACACTACCTTTTGATAATTTGTTCGAATTAAGAAGTGCTCTTGTCCTCTTATTTACAACAGGACATGATAATACTTTAAACACTTTATCCACTAGTTTGCAAGGCTTGGGTACAGGTGCATAGTGCTTTGAAACAATCATTTATAAAAATGAAAATCTTTGATATCAACAGGTTTCTTGATGTTTAAGTATGTAAAGTTTGACCCTTTCAAGTAGTTTGTTGAAAGCATCAAAGAGAGAGGCTTTCTTCACATAATCTTGCTTGGACTTAACACTTATCAGTGTTAAACATCAGCATATGAACAGCCATATTGGTCATTTATCTCACCAATATGTGTAAACAATTAACCCTAAACTAGGAATAACAGCTTCCAAGGTGATTGTTGTATTTGCAAGTTTGAGAACTTCTTTTCAAGAAAAAGAAATAGTTGTATCATTTTAATAAGTCTGGGAATCCACTAAGTACCTGTAATGGTCCAGCTCCTTTTCTAATGACTTCCTATCCAGCCATTCACACAATATTATTCTAATTATAGACGACTTAAGAAATCAAATTCAGTAGCCCCTTGATGCATTTCTATTAGGGTTGAAATAATGAGAACTCCACAACTTGGCACTTAGTCAGTCAGGCAAGGTAGCTTCAGGAATCCCAAGCTTAATTGACATTCAGGTGATAAGGCCTGGCAGTCTGTAATGGAAACGATGGAAAGGATCCTGTTACCCTGAACAGGAAAATAGCTGTGAGTTTCCACTAATTCAAAGAAGGAAATGATGAAAGCTAGATTACCCTTGTGGTATACACTCTCTAGGTGTCCTTCCCTCACCTCAGAAAATAAGCTCAGTTTATTTCTGAATGACCAGATAGTGTTAATGTTTAGTCCTTTGTCTTGAGAAACCTTTTTTCAAAGTGATGTAATGAATAAAAAGTAACATCTTTGGCATTGCCACACAAAAATTACTGTCGTCATCAGGTAATGCTTTCCAAAGCCAAAAATAAAAACCTGATTGACAGATTTTTCTTTTCACCTACTTGAAGCGAATTAAGTTTTTGTTGCGACCGACAAGTTTTTGTTGTCTCTCTGTTTTGCTTAGGTGTCATTTGTGTCCCGTATCCCTGTGGCATTCCCTGCAGGAGATGCAATCTCCCTCAGCCACAGTGTGGTTATGTACGCCTGCAACAAGAATGTGGATCTAGCAATCCAACATGGCAGACAGCGACCACCTGGAAGCACTTTGCCTCAAACCAAATCCGCTCTAATAAGCTACGGAGGTCAAGGAAAAGCTGCACCCAATAGTCTTCGTCTTAGCATCTTCACCCCAAACGTCCTTATGATCTCCAAACATGCTGATGGCTCCCTGAATCAGTGGGCTGTCAGCTTTGCAGAGGACTCTGCGTTCTCCACTGTGCTTAGCGTCTCTCACAAGTCACGGTACTGTGGCCACCGCTTCCACCTCAATGACCTGGCCTGTCACTCTGTCCTTCCTCTTCTGCTCACCACCTCCCACCACAACGCCTTGAGGACACCAGATGTAGACAGCATCCTGGCTCCTCCAGACACCTGCTCCTCTGGTTTCCCCCATTCAACATCTCTGCCTCATCGGTCACAGTCCAGTCGAGGGTCTCTGGGTGTGGTATCCCAGGATCCCAACGCCATTTACAGTGAACTGATTTTATGGAGAGTAGACCCCGTGGGCCCACTGTCTTTGTCCGGTGGGGTTTCTGAACTAGCCCGGATAAATTCTCTCCACGCATCAGCCTTTGCTAATGTAGCCTGGCTGCCCTTGCTCATTCCAAGCAGCTGTTTAGGTGAGTAGATATTCAAGCTTCTGGAGATATTTTCTCTCTGTTGCTACTGTTTTCACCACCTCATCTGGTCCTTTCTTTTGTTTTCTCCACAGTTAATTAGAATTTCTAAAAATGAATTTAATGGTCTTTTAGAAAAATGTACAGTAAAACAGACACTATTGAATGAATTTTCTCTTTACAGGTGGGTACTGTAACTCTCCCAGTGCCTGCTTTGTGGCAAGTGACGGCCACTCGCTTAGGCTTTATCAGGCTGTTATTGAGGCGAAGAAACTCCTGAGTGAGCTGTCCAACCCAGAGATATCAGTAAGTCATCAAACTGCAGGAATTCCTGCAGGTTACAGTCAGCATTGAAGCATTTTTTTGCAGACTAATAACAACATATCAAGGTTTACCCTTGGGCTCTGGCTGAATCACTGAGATAATAAGGTGTTGATGATTTGCCAGTTTATTAGTGTCTTTGTTGGATGATTTGCTGGATGACACACAAGCATAATTTGGCAGTTTGTGAAATATATTTATCCATTTATTAAATTTCAGATATTTTAAGAAATGGATCATTTTTTTATATTTGCGTTATCATTGCTTTTGATTGTACCATCAATTGCATTATAGATCTAACAGATACATTTTATAATAATTCAAATCAATACTCACCCATTACATGTTTTGACTATTTGACAGAATGTTATAGAAAGTCACGTGAACTCTTGCTGTTTGTCCCACTCTAGAAGTACGTCGGAGAGGTGTTCAACATCATCAGTCAGCAATCTACTGCAAAACCAGGCTGCATTATAGAGCTGGATGCCATTACTGGATTTGTAAGTATCTGTAAAGACCATGAGAATACATTTCATGGTAATCCTTGAGGCACAAAGACTTGCTAAAAGTTGATGAAAAGATATTCACCTAAATCGCTCCCCTTAAACAAAAGAAAGATGAAAGATCAATCGACTGTATTCAAAAGCTATGGTAGACTTCTGAAGCATTTGTGTTATAAAACATTGTGCTGTGAGGTCTTTGTGAAAGGTCAACCATGATAAAACAGACGGGTGCAGAGCAAACCTTCTCACACCCCCTCAGGCTATTTTTTTTCCCTTTCCCGTGCGTGCGTGCGAGCGTGTGTACACATTTGCGCGTGCTCGTGTTTACACAACATGTTTCAATATGAAGCATGTTAGGATGTGTCTGTAGCTGATGTAGTTGGATAAAAGCTGCTATTGTTCTCTGCAGCAGGGGAAGGAGACACAGCTCCTGCATGTTTTTGAGGAGGATCTGATCCTTGGCAGTGAGAAAATGGAGACCACACAGGGAGCTCCCGAATCTCTAAATACTGGTATTGACAAAACACTTTTTTTACAGAGTGCTTTAACATTTGCACCACCTCCATATATTGATTGCTGCTCTGTTCATTAAGATTCTGTGTGTATTTAAAATGTGTGCTTTCTTCACAGCCTCAAATGAGTCAGCCTTCTCAGCACGTTTCTTCCTGGTGGTAGTTGAATTGACCCCGACAGGTCGCTCGCTCCTCCACATGTGGCATCTCCATATTGCTGCTCTACCCGTCACCACGGGTGGGTTGTGAGAACAAAACACTTCACTGGATGTGGAAAAATTGTGATTTGCTGTCTTGATTTATCAACTAGCATTGAATTCTAGATTTACATGTGTTAAATTGACAACAGAGATAAAAATAACAGCCTCAGTGCATCCTTAGAAGTTATACATGGTGTTTGGAGCCTTTAAAGCTGTTCTAAACATTTTTTCTCTCCCTGTTTGTATCCCCACAGATGAGACCACTCCGTCACAGAGCAGTGCACCACCAGTTTCTCCTTTGAACAGCTCTCAGTTCAGTTTTGACATGTTCACTTCCCCGGTACCTCAGAAAAGTAAACCCTGCACTTCCAATCTGCAGAGTGCCTGTCGCCTCAGCCTCACGACCCACAGGGTGTACAGCCAAGAGATGGCTCTGCCTGAAGGGGTGGAAGCCATCAGTGTTACACCCTCAGCAGGTGAGGGACTGTGAGGACTTAAATGACTAAATTAATACACAGTCTCAGTTGGTCAGATACTGAACACAAACATCACAGCATGAAGCATGAGCACACAGTCCTTGGAGAAAACAAGAGGCAAATGAAGGGCAATCTATAAACAGCATCTGTAGCAGCAATTATTATCATATTACACAGAATAATATAACTTCTTTGTGTGCCTAAACAGTTTTGTGGTAATTCAAGCAGCCTCCTCTGTAGGAGAACATTTTCTTTAATCAGGATGCAGAATCAGAGGTGAAGTACATACAGCTGCATAGGGTAAATGTTGCCATAGAAACTAAATAGATGGTCATTTAATGATGAAATTATTTAACTAACCTTTACAAAAAAAAGCTAAGAGTGGCCTTGTTGACCCTGAAAAGGGTGTTCAAAGTGATTTAAGCGTGATATTTATTGCAACACATTGCCACTGAAAATTAGTACTTCATAAAAAACACAAAACTAAATTTTTGTGTTTTGTCCATTCTTTCTCCAGGTCACCTGAGTGCATCCTGTTCTCTGCCCACTGGTCCTGTGCCTTACCTCCTTGCTACTTCCTGTTCTGACGGGTCTGTTCGCTTCTGGAGGTGTACCGTCAGTATGGCAGAGCCCCCTGGCACGAACAGTGTGGTTTACCAGTGGGAGGAGTGGCCTCTCTTGGTAGAGGAGCGGCTTCCTAACAACAGCGCTTTGAGAATGCACGGCCGCCCCATTGAGGTCAGCTGCTGCCACACGGGACAGATTGCAGTTGCTTACAGGCAGGCTCCAAACACACCACCGAACTCAACACCTCATCTGAACTCTCACGGACTGTTGACTTCTCCCCCCACTCTGGCCTCCACCCCCTATGTGCACTACAACAATACCAATACCGGCACCCACTTGACCCCAACCCTAACTGTACAGCGGAGCCCAAATCTTACCCCAAGTCCTAACATAGCAAACACCAGAGAACCATTGTTCCACATCAGCATCTTTCAGTGTGAGTCCACTGGTGGCTCTCAGTGGATTTTGGAGCAGACCATAGTCCTGGATGGCTCAGATGGTGTTGGAAGTAACACAGCTGGAGGTGGCAGTGCAGCAAATACCACAGACTTCTCTGTACCTCATGAGAACATCCAGGGTTCTAATAGCAGGAATCTGGTTCATCTGGACTGGGTCTCACAGGAAAATGGCTCACATGTTCTTACTGTTGGGATTGGGACAAAGATTTACATGTATGGGCGTCTTTCTGGGAAACCCCCAGAACTTGGTCTGTCATCTGATGCCAGCAGAGACCAGCGCTCGTCTCGTTTGGTTCTGCTCCGATCAGTCGATCTGGTCTCGTCTGTTGAAGGCTCCTTACCTGTTCCAGTGTCCCTCTCCTGGGTACGTGACGGCATCTTGGTAGTGGGCATGGACTGTGAGATGCACGTCTACTCCCAGTGGCAGCCCCCAGCTCCACCCAAACCCAGCGCTACAACTGCCCAAGACACAGACTTTGGCAGCAGCATGTCCTCTATAATCTCAGTTGTCAGACAGAGCCAGGAGGACGCTCTCAGCCCTGGGACTCCTCTGTCTTTACTGGCCCCTCCCAAAAAGGCCCTGACCAGATCGATGATGAGCCTGGCTCAGAAACTCAGTGGGAAGAAAACAGCATACGACCTGCCTGTTGAGATGGAAGACTCCGGGCTTTTTGAAGCAGCTCACCAGCTTTTTCCCACGCTGCCCCAGTACCATCCTGTACAGTTACTTGAGCTCATGGATCTTGGAAAGGTAAGATAAAAAGATACAAAACTATCAGCCAAACTAGCATTTATCCTTTTTGTATTTCTTTCGATGTGTTTTTCAAGAGTCATCTTTAGTGTTTCCTCTTCAGAGACTCTTCCTGTAAAACTTTTCAAGGTATATTAAGGTATACTCAAATTTTTGGGGCAAAAAATTGACCTTTTTTGGTTTATTTTCACTCTACCCTTTCAATAAAACAACCCTGGGAACAACATTGGCCTATATAATCCTAGTTTCAAAACCTTGTTTACTTTCACTGGAAGTGTCTACACACACTGTGAAAGTGTCCTCTGGTACCTCCTTCCTCTGAACGCATTTCTTTACATTTCTCTGTTTAACATGAATCTAAGTATGCTTCTGTTTTTGAAAAACTCATAAAGCTTTCCAGTGTTATTTTGCAACAAGATGTTTTTGATTGCTTTGTGATCCAAGGTGGTATGCAACTTGTAAATTAATTTGTAAATTTAGAAGTAACATATAAGGTAGTATGTAACCCCATTTACCTCCTTTAACTCCTATGACCTCAGACAGTCATTCACACACAAATGCTGAGTTGATATGACAGGAAACTGCATCAGTACGATTTGTAGCTGTGGCACAACAGACCATACTATTTATTGCTTCAGAATTTCAAGTCACTCAGTTCACTTGTGTTTGACTCGTAAATATGAATTTGAACCTGTCTTCCATAAGGTTCATCGTGCCAAAGCCATCCTCTCTCATCTGGTGAAATGCATTGCGGGAGAAATTGTGCCTCTCAAAGACAGCACCACCAATCCTGAGAAACGAGTGCGCTCTCGAACCATCAGCGTTGGAGGCAGCACAGCCAGGGACTGTAAGATGTTCAGCAAAGCGGAAAACTCTCCCCCAGACTACACCGAGATCAGCTCTGTTCCTCCTCTACCTCTCTACTCACTCCTGGCAGCTGACGAGGACACATTAACAAAACCTGGTGGGTTAACAGTGTAACAGATCTTCAGTGAGTAACATTTACATGCTATAACAGTACATAAACAGTGAAGTTAAAAATTTTGAATAATACAAAGGTAGGAAATGACAAACATGAGCAAAACAAAAATGGGGGTTCTCAGAATTTCTGTTATCTGTAAGATAACACACCCAGTGTATGTAGGTCAGTTAAAGTTATACTTGACTTACTTATACTCGGTTATACAATCATATTTTACTTCAGGCACAGATGTTCAAAATAAAAACTTGAAAGAAATGGACTCTCCACAGGGGCTATAAAGGCATCACCTTATGTGTTTTTTTTCTATCTTTTTTTCTTTTTGTCTGATATTTTGAAGTTTTTCGCAGCTTCTGATCTGAGGTTATTCCTCTGAAAGTAAAACAACCTTGAGCTTACGCTGGACTTCATATAACTTTATGAAATAAACCCCATTGAAAACTGGGTTGGAGGAAACATATGACTTTGGATGTCTTTTTGAAATGTTTGACTGTGCAAAGATTACATGACTTTACTTGTTGATCGCTAAAGATAGTAATTAACTAAATATGTAATCTGGAGGGGAAATCTTTGCGTAGCTACATTTAGTGTAGTTGGAAAATTAAAGTGTGTAACATGCTCTGAGTTTAAGTCTGACACATAAAAGTTCCCTCAAGGAAACAGGAAAAGTGACATCTGTTTTAATCCATAGTAACCCACTTCTGTATTTTTATATTTTGTTTTTATTATTAATGTTTTCCTTGTGGGGTCTCTCGGGATAAATGGAAAAATAGAAGCAGAATCATGAATACAATAAAAGAATTTCCTGCTCTTAGTATTTTATCTGCTAGAGGGTTTTTTTATTCTTTTTGCCTGACACTTTTAAATGCATGTCTTGTACTCGCTCTTTTGCTCCCCTTCAGATAAAGTTGGCAGTGTGGGTGGAGATAGTGGGCATGGTTCCAGTCACACTGATGCTTATGATGAGCTTTTTCAAACTCCCAGCATGGCAGACCTGGACCCTCTCGATAATGATCAGGAGGAAGCCGGGAACAAGGTCAGTTTGTGCTGGCTTCTGCTTTTCGAAAAGGAATTTCTCAAATTGAGTGTGAACATGCATCTTATCTCTTTATGCCTTTCAACTGCCTGATCAAGCGTGCATAAATAGTGCAATTCAAGGACAATTTTTTTGTATTTGTGCCATTAAGAGGCAAGGTGGTCTTAGTTTATCCTCTCAGATCTACTCCTTTGTGAGTTAATTTTCTTAATATGATTTGTCTGAGTGTTGTTGTGTTTGTCTCCTCCTCTTTGTGTTATGTATCATTCAGAATTAAAAAGCATATACATGATTTTACACACTGTTCTCTGTTCCATCCCTTCTCTGTAGGTTATCGACCTCTCTCAGTACAGTCCAACATACTTTGGTCCAGAACATGCCCAGGTTCTGTCCAGTCACCTCCTTCATTCCAGTTTGCCAGGCTTGACCAGCATGGAGCAAATGTCTCTGATGGCGTTGGCTGACACCATCGCCACCACAAGCACAGACTTCAAGGACAGCCAGGGGACTGGGAAAGGTGAAGAAGGAGGAGGAACAAAAGCAGACAAGGCTCTTTCAAAATGATAAAAATGCAGAAGATGAGTGCCTTTTGTAATTACTTTCTGAAGTAGAACTGTTCATTTATTCACCAGGTGGAGAGACACTAGATGAGTGTGGCCTGAAGTTCTTGTTGGCTGTCAGACTCCATACTTTCCTTTCTACCTCTCTGCCTCCAGCACACAGAGTACAGCTTCTACGACAAGGTATGATCACATTGGGGGTCTCAAACTGCTTCACAATCGTCGTAAACTGTCAGAAAAGGCTACTACACTGAACAGGGCCTGTTACCTCCTTTACAAGTTTAAGAAGACCAAAATTCACAGATGAATTCTTCTTGGTGTACCGATGGCAAAGCCTGAACCCATCAAGACGTGTTCAGACATTTGACAAGAAAAAATGCCCCTTTGAAGCCCCATACCTGTACTCTAACCTTTAAAGTAGAGCCCAGCGTTGTTGTATTAGAAACTACCTTATGACACAACTGACTCATCTCTCCTTTCCCACAACATCTGAAAAGTGAAGTTTGACACCTTGCTTCTTTACACTGCCACTTTACTGATTCGGCTGTACAGATTAGGCAGGTTCAGTTCATTATTGAGTCATTTCTCTGATAAAGCTGATCTTTTTAGCTGTTTTAAGTGCTTTTTGTTCATGCATCAACTGCCCATGAGTCCTTTCAGGGTAACGTTTTAAACAAATGGTGTCCAGGATGGGATGAATCTTTGAGAATGCTGTGTGTTTTGCTAAGGTGGCATGTGCTGTAATTGTCCTCAAGAAAAGTGAGAAGACATTCAATGGTTTTGATGTTGTGGAAATGACCCTCTGGAGTGCTTTCTTTTGTGCAACAGAGCAGCCAGCATTGAAAGTGGGTATAAAGTAGTTCAGTGCACTTTAGATTGAGCAGCAGTAGAAGGACAACAGCTTTTTCCAGGAAGGTTGCTCTTTCTGAGCAAAGCGGAGACTTTCTTTACAAGCTCAGTGGTGTGAGCTGTCTAGAACAGGTCATCATCCACATGACGGCCCAGGAGCTTGAAGTCCAGCACCCTCTCAATGCAGTCCCCAATGTTGTAGATAAGATGTGTTTAAGTTCTCTTTTTCCTGAAGTGGCCTCTGCCAAAAGTCTGTAAATGTAGTCGGTCTTTTCCGACCAGACACATTTTCACCTTGTTTTACCTGCCAGACTTTGTGTAATTTAACAGTTCATACAGAAACTCATTGTATTCACCCCATTAAGCACAGCTCTAGTGCCAGGACATACTGTAGGACGAGCAAACTCTGTTTGAAAAGAGTTTGCTGAACCCGTTCTCGCCTTAAGATAATCAACAGTGAAGCTTTTTGTTAAGCTGCCCTGGAGGAAGTTATGTTATCTTTTGTGTTATCCATTGAACCACTAACCAACTAATTTTCGTTAAAGGGCTATTACAACACTCCTGCATTGTTGAAGACCATCATGCTATTTTCTGTGCAGGCTTGTCAACGTGTCACTATGCCTGGGCCTTTCACTCTGAAGCCGAGGAGGAGCTGCTGAACATGCTGCCTGCTCTGCAGAGGGGGGAGCCCACCTGGCCTGAACTGCGCTCAATGGGTGTAGGGTGGTGGCTACGTAGCACCAACAAACTACGCAGGTGTATTGAGAAGGTGAGGATAGTGCTGAAATTCATTTTTTTTATACAAATTCTAAAACAGAAACCCTTTGCAAGCTGTTTTAAAAAAAACATTTTTGTTTTTCTGCTTTTTCATATACGCACAGTAGATAAATGTAAGTAATAGAGTGAAGAAAATGAAACGCCAATGACTCTGAGTCATTAAAAAGTTCAGTTTTAATCTTGCTTTTATCATTGTACAAATTTTTGAGATAGCTGAGAGTCACTACACATTAAGAGCTTTCATTTATTGGAAACTCTCATTAAATGCAATCCACAAAAGCATAGAAAGCTGGATATTTTTGATGATATACTGCTTTTATGTTTTTTGAATGAAGACTTACCTTTTTAATTATAAGTATGAAGACTTTCATCTCTTTTCTTACTCAATTTGAATCAATTTAAAGATGCTGTTACAACATAAAAAATCTGCACATAAAGGTTTTAAGGGTTTCCCATAAGTGTGTCAGCTCTTATTGCTTAAGTAATAAGATGAAGTACTGTCAGGAAGGTGAAAATGAAATCCTGCTGAGGCTGGAATAAAACATAACACTCTCAGTTCAAGCTGCTCCCTGAAATGACCCATGATGCTACAATTTGCTCAGTGCATTAGACTGTATAGAATGAGGAGGTGTGAGCTGAATATACTTTTCATTTTGTCAGGTTGCCAGAGCTTCATTACAGAAGAACAACGATCCTCTGGATGCAGCTATATTTTACCTTGCACTAAAAAAGAAGGCAGTGGTCTGGGGATTGTACAGGTAGGAAGAGCTGGCTGACGGTGACCTGTATTTGTAATAAAAAAACACTCACATTCAAACACAGTCATCTCCACTGTTAAACAAGATGAGTTCTGTCAGACTACAGAAGACCTACGACACCAATGTTGTTGTTGTTGAATTCACAATGTCTGTCTCTTCAGGTCTCAGAAGAATGTCAAGATGACAGAGTTTTTCCGCAACAACTTCAGTGAGGACCGGTGGAGGAAAGCAGCACTAAAAAATGCCTTTTCTCTGTTGGGGAAGCAGCGGTTCCAGCACTCTGCAGCCTTCTTCCTTCTGGCTGGTTCCCTTAAGGATGCTGTTGAGGCAAGTGCAAAATAGACATGACAGATTGTTTACAAGAAGTACTTCTTCCTTGAGCTGTTAGTGCCACTTGCCATCCTGCTGAAACTCAGTTTGAAACCTTATTTTCAGCAGTCATTTGCTGCTCATTTCCATTTATAGAAGCGGTCTAATTGTTCTTCTTTCACAACAATTCAGATTCAAGGGCAGCATATGAAATGCAGTAAAAAGCAGAGAACGTATATTCACAAAAGAGGCCTCGCTGTTAGTGTTTCTGTAGTGTGTGATTTGCTTTTTATTATAAGAACAGCTCAATACATTCCCACAGTGGTCTCTTTGTCAGGAGCTCTTAGCACAGTGCACTGAAGAATTATTGATGCTGACAGTTGACTCTTGGGTGCTGCTTCCTTTTACACCGATCTGGTGAGAATTTTCAATAGCTTGTTGTCACATTTATAAGCCAGTCACAGCATATTCTTACTGAAGCGCTGTGAATGGGGTCATTACCTATGACTACTTTTTATTTGAGAACACATCAGCTTAACTTCTCTGTTTTTTGGCTACCTTATATCTATACCTTTTCTCATAAGAAAATGTGTGTTGTAGTTGTGTGTGTAACAGCTCTCTGTGATTTTTGGTAACACAAAGTAGGCTGCTTCTGGTCATCTTGTTTGCTTAACCTTTTACTCATCAAAGTGATAGTCCCTCGAGCAATGAGTCACATTTTTTAATCTGCGTGAGTAAGTGGAGCATCTCTGAGCACTTTATGGAAATGAGTGTGACCCAGGCATAGGGCTATCATTGACTTTGCTCGCTCTCTCTGACTCTCTTTGAAATGCACCTCATACCCCACCAGCCAGCCCCTTTTACTTGTTGCTGTGTATTTAGACTTTTATTTTTCTGTCTTTTTAGCATTTTCTCTCATTTTATTCAATCCTGTGGCTATAGCTGGGAAAACATTCTGAAATATTACCTGACTGTTTTAATTTGTTTTATTTCCTCCAGGTGTGTATAGAGAAAATGCAGGACCTGCAGCTTGCCTTGGTGATCTCCAGATTGTATGAAGTTGAATTTGAGACTGCATCTACCTACAAAAAGATCCTGCAAAGACATGTGCTGGGACACGACAAACAGGTGCAGACCTTTAGCTGGTCACAGCCTCCAGTAGATATTGTTTTTCCTCTGAAATGTGCCCCATTTATTCAAACTACCCAGTGTTAAAAGACTCTCTAGCACTTTAATTATTGCAGAGCAGTATGAGTCATTTTTGTTCTCGTTTTGCTTCAGATTGCAGCCCACCAGGACCCGTTCCTGCGGAGCATGGCTCACTGGGTCCTGGAGGACTACAGTAGAGCCTTGGATACCCTACTTGAGCAGCCTGCTAACAGCACCAGCTCTGGGTCCACTGAGACCAAATGTGACAACGGTAGGTCTTTATGCATTTCTTTTCATCTCAAATGAGCCCAATGTGAAGGTGAAAATAAGCTGTAAGTACTTGTCACATTTACAGTGTTGCCATTCACCACTTTGACATTTTCTTAATATTACCACTGGCGATGAAACATACATAGGGCAGATGTATAAATGGTGACAGCAGTAGTGAGACTATATTGACTTAGTTTTTAAAGAAAATTATGTTTTAAAGTGCTAGTGTTGAAAAGGCATTCTTTTTTTTTTAATTGCACATAGAAATGAAAAACAAAATGAACAGGAGATGTGAAGGAGGGGCCAAAGAAACCCATGAGGGCTTGTCGAGTGGCCCTCCTGAAGCCTAGAGCCTAGAATATATTTACTTCCACATACAAACATACCTACATTCATATACATATATAAACACATGCATTCAATATACACAGTTCCAACAGGTATGATCCAGAGCAAAAAAATCAATACATTGATAGTAATGGAAAGACAGGTGACAACTAGAATGAAGTACAAAGGATTATGATGTAATTCTGTTCACTTGTTCAAATAAAAACTGTATGGTTTGTTTTTTGAATGACTTTAAACTGATGCTGGTTCTGATGTGACTGCAAATTGTTCCAGCAGTGGGATCCTCTAAATGTTCCAAAGAATAGAGGAAATGTTGTCCTGAAAAAAGGTGATGGATTTGGGAATTAAACTTAAACAAACAGGAAAGAAATAGACTGGGAGTACGTTATTAACATGCTGGAAAACAAATGAATAGTTTCAGCTGGTTGAGGTCAAATATGAGAAGATTTGTGAGAGATTGAAATAAAAAAGTAGAGCTCAGCTGCTGAATCTATAGGAGAATGTGATCATTTTAATGGGTGTTTTTTTATAGTGTTTTTATTTCATACTGTTTGTATTCAAAGTAGGCAAATTTGACTTCAATCTAAAAAAACAGCTTAGTTTTTCTGTCATTTTGGCTGATATAATCCTGTTTTGGTCAAATTGAAAGTTGAGTTTGGTCAAAATTTTACCCATCAGGTTAAACTTACAGAGAAAAACAAGAGCTTTGTCAGATTTTAATTGGCGCTGTGACGTAAAAATCCTGTAGTCTCACACAGTGTCTCGCTTTACATCTATTTTTAGTCCTTTAAGTATGTCAAATTATGTGAGTAAATGCAGCCGACGTGGCACAGTAGAGCGTTTAAGTGAAGAATATATGCATGGCTTTCTGTATGAATAGATGAAGAACTGAACTTAATATGAACCTGACTTTGACTTATCCCTGTGCTACATGTGTTTCACAAATGATGTTCTCAAAGCTCATTTGATATGCTTACAGAGCAAAGAGCTCCAGCTTATGGGAAGTTGAAAGTAATTCTTATGCGTCATAGGTTGCACGCTGTCATCGTCGGGTCTTTTGTACAAGTCGTCTTGCTCTTTGACATTGTAATACCTGGATAAAAGGGATGTATTTAATTCATCACCTTTCTTCACTCCTTCTCTTCTCAATAAGTTTTTTCAGTTATTTTTTTACTCCAAACTCTTTCTTTTGATCACCTTTGAACAACTACAGAATGCAGTTTGTCAGAGTAAAAGTGCTGGACTAGCTGTAAGCCACAATTTGTCTGTAAAATTTGATCAAGATTGCCAAACCCCATTTCTGTTTCTGGTCAAAGGACTTACAAGTTGCTGGATTTTGCTGCTGACACCAATTTCCTATCTCTATCTGTGGCAGGTTCCTCCCCTGTGTCTACATGTAACCCAGAGGTTTTCAACTTTTACACCTACCTTCGTACTCACCCACTCCTCCTTCGCCGACATTTAGGCTCCTCAGAAAAGGCTAAAGTTGGACTGACTGCTGAGGGTCGCAGGGCTGACTCCATTAGCCTGGAGGAGAGGAGGCTGTTTTTTACAGCTGCATATGCACACCTGCAGGCTGGCTGCCCTATGCTAGCGCTGGAGGTCCTCTCCAAAATGCCCAAAGTCCGCAAGCATTCAAAAATTCCCCAGGAGGACAGAGGCATCGCTGCTGAACTCAGTGTTGGGAGCAAGAACGGTCAAACATTTGACCCAGATTGGTCTCAGCCAGCTCTGAACGGCTACGAGTCGGATGGAAACAGCTTATCAAACAGCCAGTCTGATTCAGTGCTGAGCTTCGACTGGAGTCAGCCATCAATGACACTTCCAGACGAGCCCCTGGAGCTAAAGTGGGATACTGACAAAGATGAGGAGGATGATGATGATGAGGATGAAGAAGAAACTAAAAACAGTAATCCTGGTGGAACTGCAGACAGCAGCAGTGTGTTTCAGGACACGCAGGATGCCATGTCCCCATTAATGGAGACAGTGACTGAAGAGGACAGCGAGGACAGCAGTGACTTCATAGCACCATGTGATGACATCTTGGCCGCCCAGCTTAAGTTTACAGCCTGCTTGAAGATATTGACCAATGAGCTCCGTACATTGTCTACAGGGTATGAACTGGAAGGAGGAAAGCTACGTTATCAGCTCTGCCAGTGGTTGGAGAGAGAGGTAACACCTGTCTGAAGTCGTAAACTGAAGCAATATGAGTTTTTTTTTTATTTTGTTTAATTTTCAGTAATCAGACTAATTTCAGAAGAAGAACAGCACCACCCCTGCGCCGCTTTCTGAATGCTCTCTGAATTTTAGAAATAGTGTTATTTTGTCGTCTGTCCAGCAGAGAGAGCTCCAACTCAGTCTATTAAAATACTTTCAGCACTGTTTGCATCAAATATGGCTGAGCAGACAGCGGTCTACGCAAGAATTAGCATAAAATCATCTACGTTGTCACTTAACATTAAGGTTTGTTCAAGAAAGAGTCTTACTATTAAGGTTGCGGATTTGGTGAAAAATCCCAAGCTCTTTTTGGTCATTAACTGCAGAGCTATGCAAGTAATTGTCAAATATTGCCCTCAAATTGTGATGAACCCCAAAGATCACGTCTTTCAGGCTGAAGTTTAGCAGAATGATAAATGTAATATCCATCTGTGAAGAATAACTCTGGCTGCACCCCAAGGTTCACTTGATAAATCTTTTATAAGTTGCATAACTCCCACACATCTCTCCTGTCACCATGTTTGCTGTTTGAAGATTTTATCTGTGTGTGTGTGTGTTCTGTCACTGCATATGAACATCATATTTGTAATAGCTCCACTGGTTCTCTCTCATGAAATTATTTTTCTTTCCCTTGTGAAATCTGTTTGACAATTTTGAGGAATGTTTTGCTTTCACTCCCACGCCTGTGAGAGAAATTCCTTCTTGACAAGTCGATTTTTAAAAAACGAAGTTCTGTTTTCCCCAGGTGGTGGCTCTGCAGCGTTGCTGCAGCTACAAGCCCTGCCTGCCAGAGCTGTCTGTCCAGGCTGATGCTCCTGTCTCTGGGTTGGTGGAGGAGGAACAGGTGGGTGTAGATTGCTAGCTGCTTCTATATTTGTTCAAGGTTCATGAGGGAAAATCAATGCAACACTTGCTCTAATAAATAATTACGAGAACACCACTGTGTGTCTTGACAAAGCTTTAAAATGTTGTTTTATTGCAAAGATTGCTGCACCATTTTCCTTTGTAATCCAAGTGTTGGAACTTGTTTTTGATATCAGGTGAGATATAGTTGTATTCTACTGTATTTCTCTATTTTCAACAGTCTGATTTATCCAGTATACATACACTTTTAGTCACAAGTTACAATAAAATTCTAAGACCTCCCAATTCGTTAACTAATGAGTATTATGTTATTTCTAGATGCAGCTGTTTGAAGAACATGTGGAGCTTTTATGAACAACCCGCTGGTTAATGTTTGAATATTGACTTATGTGTAGAGGGATTTGTCTATTAAATCTACTAATCTAATACGATGCTTCTCTAGGCGGGGAGTCCTCGTGCTGCCAGCAGCCAAAGGAGCAGAAGACACTGGCTGCAGAGTAACCAGCCTTTACTGAGGATGTTTCTGAGCTACTGCAGCCTGCATGGCTCACATGGTGGAGGACTGGCTTCTGTTCGCATGGAGCTCATTTTGCTGCTCCAAGAGTCTCACCAGGTGAAGAAAGCATGCACTTAGGACTATTAACAGACAGAGTTTGACAAGTTATTAGGCTACAACTTTAGCTGCGACCAAGTAATGGTCCAGCTGATTTTAAAGTTGAGTGTTAGAGGGATTAAAAAAAAAAAGTAAATAAGTCACTGAGTACTAATCCAGGACAAATTAAATCCTGGTAAGAATTTGGGTGATCAACTCAGTTTAATTTACAGTGGAGGTACGACTGAGAATGTTGTCCTTATAGAAGATAATTTGCATTATGCATGTGATATAGTTGGTGCTGTCTAAACTTAAATCCTGAGAGGTTCTGAATATAGCTAGCAGAAACAAAATGTGACAAAATACTCATATTAATTTTAACATCACAAGCAAAAACATAAATTGTTGACATGATATTTTAGAGCATAAAAAAAAAGATCATCATTGCATGTGAAAGCATGTACACCAGCTAACTCACAGAGCTGCAGAATTATTTAACTGTTCTCATATTTTCTTTGAAGAACAGGGCAATGAGCAGATGAGGGGCAAAGTATGAAAGACGAACATGACGCCCTCTGAAAGCTTTTCTTAATGCAACCAGATTCCCTGGACACACACAGTCACGCACCTTTACATGCACACCATCACAAGAACCATGCATGGCTCTCCTTACTCTCGTCTGCACACCTCCAGCAATGGGCTGACAGGATGTGCTGATCCTCCTGCTCCTGGGGGAGGCTCTGCCATAGGCTGACTATTAGAAGGTTGAGTCAAAATTTAGGAGGGAAACAACCCAATGTGGCGCCGTGGGGACAGTGCTCTTTCATGTTAGTGATCTATCCTTAGACTTTGATCTTTAGATAACAGCAGTTCCTTAATCCTAGTTTTAGTCCCAGGGATGTCAGGTTTCTACACTTATTTCATGAAAATCTTTGTATTTCCTTTCTAACTTCAGCTTGTTTAGAGAGCTTCTGTTAAGGAGTTTAGTGACAGCCAATATTAATTCATCAAGAATCAATAACATAAGACTGTGGCAAGCCTTCCTCAGACACCATGTTCAGAGATTAAGGAAATTTCAAAACAACATTTCATTGCCTACACATTCTTGTCACTGCATATTGGAGAAAAACAGCCCTGGATACAGTTATGCTTGCTTTAAGTTTGGATCAGAAAGCAATTTGTAATGACTTAGGCCACTGATTTACATGCATTATGTACTGCTAGTGTGCTAGTATATTCTACACTGTTTCCCAAGGTAATTTTTGGTGTACTTTCTCCTCTAGGATGACTCCATCCATTCAGCAGAGCAGCCATCTTCCCAACCAACATCCATCCCTCTGCTGATGGCGTGCACGGCCAACGTAAAGACAGTCGTGGCAAATCCCATCGTCCACCTGACCAACCTTACCCACGACATCCTGCAGACCATCAACGCTTTGGACTCTCCTCCACATCCTGATGTCATTAACAATGAGGTGAGACAGGGTCTGGCTTTATCCATCTATTTCTTTCTGTGTCCACATAGCTCATTACTAGACATCCCCTCTTTTGGAGCTTATGAACATAAGTTCAAAGAAAGTGTTTGCCTTTAGCCATACTTAAAAACACAGAATTTTTTCATTTCATTTCATTTCGTTAACTTAAGGTACATTTGGAGTGAATGTCTTAGTAGGGGCAGATCTCTGGCATAATATGGCCGTAACAATTTATTATTGATTTGATAAATAATCTGTTTCAGTATGAAATGTTTGCCTGTGCCTGAGGAAGGGAAGCCAAGAACTTGCATGCAGTAAAATAAAACTTGAGTGACTGTAAATGGTACATTTAAGAGTATTTCGACATTGGGAAAGAGAAAAAGCAAAACAGAAATCCCTCTGAAAGAAGATAAAAAGAAGGAATAGAGAAAATTTCTCATCAGAACCCTTTTTCAAAGTCCCATTTATCGTCGAATTCTCATTGTTTGAATGCTGTTCAATCACTTATTCATTTTTGTTATTTACCCATTTCCTTCTTTCAGATCTATGTGCTGCACACATTGGCTGCTTCCTTGTCAGCCTGTATATATCAGTGTTTGTGTGATGGACACACTCACAGGTGAGAGAGCCTTACCTCTTTAAACTGTATCCTGTACTTTTGGTTACTAACCTTTTTACACTATCGTGTTTACAAGAATGTACTGAACTTTCACAAAAATCACTAGCCTTTTCCCATCCGTCTCCTAAAATGATTTGGGAATCTGGGGGAATAAATCTGTGTACATCTGAGCCCTGTCCCTGAAAAAATTATTTCAAAGCAGCCTGACTTAAAAAATAGTTTGGTTCAGTGTGGGATCCTACAGCACTGCTTCTCTCTAAGCAAGCTTCTTGAATTCTTAATATGACTTCAAGCGATGCTTAACTTTGTTATAACTTCCTCTTTTTCCACCGCATCCACCTCAACACGGTACCATTAACAGTTTCAGCTGCCACTGTATTATTTATCTCTCAAGAGTGATTTGGTTCTGTTCTTTTTTTATTAGCATTTAAAACACAAAAGGCTGGCAAGAAAACCATTAATTTATGTCCTCTGGTTTTATTTGTGAGTGTGTGTGTGTTTGTGTGAGAGAGTTTTTAGACTTATTGGAGCAGAATGATAAGAGATAAGGGGGAAGGGACATGACTACTGGCAACCAAGCATACTTTAAAATAAAAGGGTAATGCTCACATACATCTCAAGTCAGACTCTACAAATGTAACAGCAAAGTGCTAAAATGCTTCTCAAGTTGTCTTAAGCTTCGTTTATGAAAATTCATCTTAGCACATGCTTTAGGCTGTTTTTACAAAGCGCTTTAGTGGCATGATTGGAGACATGGAAAAGGGGAAATATGTTGCAAGTTTGCAAACCAAAAATATGACAGTCACTTGTCTGTTTTCATCGTGCAGAGAATGATTTATGAAAGCTGCAAGGCTGTTGTTTGTCATTCATCATTCTCATTGTAAATATTTAATGAGATGTTTTGGTTTTGATGGATAAGAGGATCATTTTTTATTAAAGATGTGTACGTACCATAGCACCGAATCACTTTGACAACTTGATGGTGTTTAAACTTTGCGGGGTGAAAGTGTGTGTATGTGTGTCTGTGGGTGTGTTTGAAGGGAATTCTTTTTGTTAGTATGACTAAATTGGCTTTGAGCAGTGCTGCTCTGTGACTTCCTGTCACTGTTCTGCCTGATTTGTGGTTTGATTTCTGATGTTGTATAGAATCTTTTACTTAAGCTTGACCTGACCGGGACCTCAGAAGCCACAATGATGTAACCCTAAAGATAGAACTGCTTGTATGAGTTAAATAATGTGTCAGAAAGGTTTTCTCATACTAAGAGAGAAAAATTCATTATTCTTTCAGAGCAACCTCTCCAACCTTACACGACTCCAGGGAATGGGGTTTAAATGAGCACTCAGTTTTGCATTTTCCTGATGAACAAGAGACTTTGCACAAGCACACACACACCTTTCACATGCTGTTTGTCAGTGAGCAGACTCACCAAATTAGAGGGGCTATTTCTAATTTAACACTGTCTTTGTTATGGTAATCATGATATAAACTCTCCTGGTGCACCACGGCAAAGCTTTAATGAAATATTGCTTCTGTTTTTTCCTCCTGAGTGTGTGAGCGACAGAGTGAGAGGGTGTGAATTTTTTAGAAGGCAATTCAGGATGTAGGTTTCAGGATTGTAAGCACCAAGTTGGCAGTGTTGTGATGTAAAGTGTACTCTTTTCTCTCTATTTGATATCAAATTATCTGTAGTTTAGTATTATTGACAAACAGCCAACATCTCTATTTAGCCTGAGAAATGATTCTGCAGCTGTAGGAGAGTAAGTTTGTTGTGGAGTTCCAGAAAGACTACAGTCACCTCCTTTGAGTGATGTTTCTTTTGACTTGCAAATTCTTTTTGATGCAGAGGCATCAATTTTTACACAAAGCTTAAAAGGAAACTAATTGGATGTTATCATCCTAATAGGCTCTCTGGTGGGTTGAGCATCCAGCAATCTTAGTGAACATTTCCTCTTAAACCATCCAACGTTCTTTTTGTGAGTGTGTGTTGGAAAGCTAGTTGACGTGAGAACTAGAGTACTGACACTTTTTTCATCATTGGAGTGAGGCTTCGTGTTCCAAGTAGAAGAGATAGGCAGGTAACTTAAGATGAAAGCCATTAGAAATTAATGCATCGATAGGAAAAAGTTTGACAGCTGTGCCTGCTACTTTAGAACAGAAATAGAACATTTGCTGTAAAATATTTAGGCATTATTTTTTAGATCAAACCCCATTATTCACTTTTCACTCCAGGGTTTCATGTTTAATGTAAATATTCTGCTTTCAATACCTATGCTTTTCTGATTTTTCTGTCTTTTTTTTTTCCTATTAGCCATGTGAACCATTTCACGGGCACCGTGTATCAGAGTGTGCTGCTGTCTCAAAAGCACCCTGTCAGAACCCTCAGCATGGATGAGTCTGTTCAGCCCAACACTTCTCCTGCTCAGTGGCCAGGTAAACCAACCAAACCCAACACATTTTATACCTGATTTAAAATGGAAAAAAAAAACAAAAAAACACCTCTACTCCTTACGTCTGTCTCACTTTTTCCATACCTGGTTTTACTCCCTCCCCCAGGAATCGCCTCTCTGATACGCCTGTTGAGCTCAGCAGGTGAAGAGAGCCAGCCAGGCTTAGCTATGCTGCTCTGTGAGATCCTCACCGCCGTCTTCCTCAGTCTGTTTGTTCATGGCTTGGCCACTCACTCCTGCAACGAGCTGTTTCGCATTGTTGCCCACCCCCTCAACAGCAAGCTTTGGGTGATGGTGTTCGGAGGAGGCGCTCGGACACCTGTCATAGAAAAACCCACCAGCCCTGCAAGATCACCCCCACCAGGTAAAGAGGGATTAGTGAGGCTGCTTTAGTTTTCTTTCTGTCTGCCTGAGCCACTGCCTCTCTCTTTCTCTCTCTGTGGGGGGTTTTCCTCTGGAGGTGACCCAGCAGCTAAATCAAATCAGCCTCGCCAAATTAATTGGGTTCCAGTCTGCAGGTCAGAGTGAAACCCATCTACCTATCAGTGAGGAAGCGATTTCCCTCACAACCTGTTTATGTTCTCCAGTGGTTTTCAGAGGAAACCTGATGTAATGCAGCTGTAACTCCTGACATTTCAGAGTACCACCGCTCCATATGTGTGATATATTTCAATGCCTAAGGCTGACGAAATCCTCCATAGAACGTGAAAATAAATGTATCGCACCCTGGGCATATGAATGTGCACAAATGGAGAGAGTTATGATGGTAGCAACTATAGCAATTTAACAGACACCTTCTTCACACCCCAGCTTCACCAAGCGGTTCAGACAGGAAGTCCAGGCGATTCAGGCTGCTGTCATCACGCAGTGGATCAAAAGAGGAATCGGGGATAGAGCGAGAGGGACCAGCTAGTCCCAGGCAGAGCCATGTGGTGGAACAAGAAGCTCCTCCTGTCATGAAAGAAAGATTTGTGGCTCCAGAGCTCAGCATTTGGGATTACTTTATTGCTAAGGTAACCAGTGTTATCAAAATGCATGCACTCTCTATTCATTGATTTGTACAGTCTTTATTCAACAAATTGTCATTTTTTTGGTCGGTTGAGGTTTTAGTTGGTATCTAATTGAAATGCTGTAGCAGTTCCTCACCACTTTTGATGCGTCTTTCAGCCATCACTGCCACCATCAGAAAGCAGGATTGAGTATGACTCAGAGGAGAGCCAGGGCAGTCAAGATGAGGATGAAGAAGATGATGAATTTGAGGATGTGTTTGACCCCAACTCTCCCCAAAGAGAGCATTCCAACCACAATTCATACAGGTAATGGTTGTGGGTATTATTCTGCAGAGTGACTCATCCTCAGCCCAGTTCATGCTGCTTTCAGAAACCTTTTAGTGTTTTTAGTGTTCACGTTTTTAATCTGATTTCTAATATGTCTCCTCCTTCTAGTTGGTGTTTGATGCGTCTGGCCATGGTTCAGCTGGTGTTGGTCAACCTCAAATCCTTTTACCCAATGGCAGGATATGATCTATTAGGTAACCACTAAAATACACCACATACCCTTCTGATGCACTCACACCCAGGATTTCAGTTAAACAGCCATCCCATTTCTCTCTGCCTGTCTCAGCTAATCTTGTTGCCTTCTTGTTTATGTGTGCCCGCTTCCATTAAACGCAGATCTGCCTGTGGGCTCTCCGCTCTGTCACGCTGTGCTGAAGACGCTGCAACGCTGGGAGCAGGTGCTGCAGAAAAGGCTGGAGATTTTTGGGGGACCTCCTTCCAAATACATCTCCACCCACCTCCACGATGAAGCGGCCACACCTGGACCCGCCCTGCTCAGACACAAGGCCTTGCTTGAACCATCAAACACACCATTCAGGTACCAGGACCAGAACCAAAGAAAGAAAGTTTTGACAAGTTTTCATTTTCTATTCACAGTTTCAGATTGAATAAAATTTGATTCACGTAATGTTGTTCTCTCTATTTTTGCTGTGATATCATTCTTGGAAGCTTGCAATCATACCCTTCAGCTTCTAAACACTACAACTTAAACCTAACATGCAGTTTCATTGTTAACATTTTGCCTTCAGCAGTATTTGTTAGTTAAATGCATCCATACTCGTATGATACATTTGCAGTATAAAAATTAAAATCATTACCCGACAGCAGATGTGATCCCTGTGGTTTTCCCCCCTAAGTGTCCCTATAGGAAAACACTTCCTTTGCGTTTAGATTTTTTTCTTTTCATTTTGTTGCCTTAAGCAGCAGATATGTGGAGCTTTCAGATCAGCACCAATGGGCCTTGTGCTTCACTGAACTGCTACAGCTGATTTAATGAGCATTACTGTTAATATGCAGGAGGTGTTCTATCCTTTTCAGGACCAGCCACCACTCAGCGCTGCCAGTGAAACGTCTGTGGCAGTATCTGGTCAAGCAGGATGAAGTGCAGGAGACTTTCATTCGAAACATCTTTGCCAAGAAAAACCCCAACGAGGTACACTATGTTTGCACCATGGTATCACACTGCATGAACATGCCTCCATGTCGCACAGCTAGCACATTGTATTAATTGACAATGAATAACACATTAACTGTTTCATTATGATTAAATCCCTTCTAGCAAGCTGCATCATTATAGCTTTTACAATCCCCCCTAGTGCATTTGTGCTTCCTTTGTGCCGCATACCAACCACATGTAATTTTACTGCTACCACTTGCATGTTGATGCTTTCATTGTACTCAAATAATTATACACTTTGTTTGATTAACAGCACTATAATCCCCTCTGTGTGTGTTGACTGCATGGTTCACCAATGGTTGCTGTTGTGTGTGTTTTGTGTGTGCGTGTTATCACCCTGCGCTGCTTCTCCAATCATTAAAGTCGCGTGAGGACCAGACTGAGACTGACAGTCTGAAATATTCAGGGATGGAGGAGACAGGAAACCATCAGGTACTGCTGCTTTAGATTAACTGACTACTGGTATTAGAGTGCATTTAGTCTAGTATCTGAATTTCTGATGAAGTCCAAGGTGTTTGGACCAAATTTGGCACAATTGGCTTAAATTTGATAATAAAAAAGTTATTTTATCTATTGACTTGTTTTGTAAGTGAAACTCTGCCGTTTTCTTTCATTTGTTGTATCATATTAGAAGTCCAATGTTTCATATAGAGAGCCGTATGGCATATGAAGTGTGGACAATAGCTTCAGATAAACTTGGTCGTGTCTGACCAAAGGAAAATCAAGCATGCTCACAGTTTGTGACACAAACTAGAGCAACACTCTGTAGGTGGTGTCATTATCACACCAAAAATTGGGTAACGCTAGCTATAACTATGTGAACTACACATAGTTTTTTTTTTAAATAAATCATTTTTCTCTGCTTTCTGAAAACAAAATCATTAAACTAACTTTCCAAGAATCAGCACGTAGCAGGAAACGGACAGTTAAATATGCAAGTCTTTGTAACATGTTCACAAGAGTGTATGGTGTTTGTATTTTTAAACTATTCTTCTTATCTTTCAATAGCAGTGAAAAACTCTGTGCCCTCAACAGATGTTAAAGAATGTTAAAAAAGATCCCTCACTGCTCTGTCGTGGGGGCGGTTCAAACTGCACCAATGATGAGAAAAGATGTGCCACGTATTTTCCATCTGCAGTAGAATGAAAAAGTGTGGAATGTCACACATGATCAGAGAAACTGTGAAATAAAGATCTTGACAGAATTACAGTATGTGTGTTTTCTAGGTTATGAACTCTATATGTTCCTGTCAATGCTTGATATTAATCTTACATTTAGCTGTCTAAAACTTCATGCCAGTGGGAGCTATAAATCATGAATTACACTGTAAACTGATGCCTTAAAGAGGTTTTCTAATCTTCTGGCCCTCACTGTGCAAGCTGCCACATTGTAGCTCCTCCATTCAATCCATGTTAATTAACCCAGTCTCTCAGAGGAAGAGCTATGAAGCTGAATTGCTTCTGATTAATGGGCCCAACACTGTCGCAGTGAATCTGTAGCCCACAGGGATTAAATGCTGCAAGAAAATGGCAAACCACCATATTTAGATTTCTGTAAGTCAAGTTTTCCTTTATTCCATGTGGCAGAAAAAGACATGGTGTTTTCCCCTTGAATAAATGCATTAAAGACTTTAATTCAATCTCATTCTCAAAGGATGCCTGTCTTGTTTGAAATAACTGTGGTTTGAAAAGGCAAAGGCTCCATACAATATGCAGACCGACTGTATAGTTTCGCTGCCACTGCATACATCCCATAGGACCTCTGTGACACAGTGTGCATGCCTCATCACAGAAGGGTTGTTATTCTCATACTGTCTAATGGTGCTAACCCAGTTACATGTACTGCTGTAGTGTCACCTGATTCCCTTTGTTTCTCCATAAAGGCACCCCAAACAAACACATGAACACAAATTGTGCTTCTGATAAATGTAGAGACCAAGGAGTGCAGTTGTTTTCTTCTGTTGCATGAAGAAAAATATGTCTGAAGTAAAATAAATGCTTTCTGATATTCAAGTGTAATGATTGAATGTCTATTCCTCCATGCAGACTGAGTCAGATTCGAGCGGCCCTGGAGGAAAAGCACGCATCATCCACAAAGAGTCTGACATCATCACAGCTTTTGCCATCAACAAGGTAAAGCAAAGATGTCACAGACTCACACACAGACTAAGAAAAGCAAAAAAGTTGCTGAAAAGTATTCCAAAGCATACATGAAACAAAACAAGGAAACGTTTTCATTCTGGATCCAAGTTTTCAGTCATTAGATATTTGTTGGTCAAAGTTTTAGCCAGTGACACAACGTTTATACCATATTATGTTGTTTGGTCAGCATCGACTTTGTTTTGTAGGTAGAGGGTTTTTTTCTTTGTTGGTTTTCTTCTCAACAAAGTAAAAAAAAGTAAACATGACTAAGCAGGAAATGCACTATATGGACTTGATACCACAGGCAGAATGTAGTTATGAAAGAGTTTCACTAAACTCTCTTGGACTAACTTTTCACATGTTCACCTCCAGCTGCTTTCCTTTCCTCTGTCACCTGACCTCCGGTCTCTCTCTGTCTCCTAGGCAAATCGTAACTGTTTAGTCATGGCCTCCACTCATGACATTCAGGAGCTGGATGTGTCATCCATCTTGGCCACACAGATCCTGACATGGATCGATGATGATGATGCCGAAGCCAAAGGGTAAGAGATCAGTGGCGTGTGTTTGCGTGTGAGTGTTTTTCTTCATGAGGCAAATGGCTGTGAGGGTTCAACCAGAGTAACATCTAGTCAAATCTTCACCCCCGAACAGAGCTACAGGGAGTGAGGAAAAGTTTGATTGGTAGAGAATTGATTGTGTAGGTTGTATTTTATTTTATACTTGGATGTGCAGCTTATCTTTTGTGATTGTTTCAAACATTTAGAGATGCACAGTTTATTGCAAAAATAGATCTATGTTTGGAAATTGCATCAAATGCTGCTGCTGTGTGTCTGCAGAGTTGGCGGTGATGACTTCCTGGTTATCCATGCTCGAGACGATTGTGCCGCCCTCCACGGCACCACACCGTACACTCACAGCAGCCCGGGAACACCCATCAACATGCCGTGGTTGGGAGGTCTGCAGACGGGCCGGGGTGCATCTGTGGTGAGCTGTAGACCTGACTCTGTATGTTGTAGTAAGAAGAACTGTATTGTCTGCCTCTTGAGTAATTGTATCTGAAAGGGACTGTGAAGACTTTCTAAGTGACCTTGAAAAAGTCTTATATCTAAATATATGCCTGATCATAGTCCACACCTAGAAATGAGATTTTCAGAGCCAAAATATCACATTTCTAAATGCTAACTAACAAAGGTTGCATGTTGTCACCTTTCAATCAACAGCGTTACGTAACTGTTGATAAATACAGTACCCCATCTTGTTGTTTCTGGTAAAAAGTTGTCTTGAACGTTCAGAAGAAGTGTTAAATAGAAGGCCTTATCTACTTTTTGCACAAGTTCTCCAGCCAAAGGGAGTAATTGCAATCCACCTTATATAGAGTCTTCTCATCGCCACTTTAATATTCAAAGTAACTACATGTTCTTGTAACTACTAAATGCAAGACACTGGACAAGTAAATTTTATCTTAGCCTTTTGGTGGATGTGGTGTGACTGGGACAATCTGTCTTGCTGTGTAAAAGGGCTTTTAGTGGTAAATAAACACAGTCCTTTTTGCTTTGATCTCCGTGTAAAAAATTAGCTGTATGTTTTAGCTTCAGTATCAATAAAATGCTGCGTTGGCTCATCTGTACTTTAAAAGCAGTTGAGAAGATCCCTGAGTCTCCCACGGAGAACCATTTGATGATTGCTTCCCGTTTAGCACACTCTTTATTCCATTTCTGGGATGAACTGATGCTGTTTGTTGCTCCGGCTCTTGCCTGCTTTGCACGTAAAGCAAAACCCTCAGAGCTGTTTAAAGAACTTAAATTAATAATTCATCTTTGTATGGGCTGAGTTTGCCAAAAGCATCATGGCTGCTAACATAAGCTCCCCTCATTGACTTACAAAGGAACAAAGATGTTGCTGACTGCAACAGCATGTGAGACACCACCAGAGCCAGACCGCGATCATTTTATGCTTATATAAAAGAAATAAAAGTCTGTTGAAGCTGTTTTTCTGAGCAGAAGTTGGCGTTTTCAGCCTTGGGGGAGTTTGATTTGATTCTGGCATTTGCGGTGTCTTTAAAATTGAGTGCTCGTGAGTCATGTTTGTTGATGATTAACCAGCTCGCTCATTGCTCCTGATATGCAGGCTGGACAGTACGATCCTCTCTGAATACTAATTATTTCACCCAACTGTCAAGCTGTGGGCTTAAGGTTGGAGGAGAACCAATTCTGAAACAATGATGAATTAACTCTTTGGAAGACATCGCTGTTAATGTCTGTGTCTTTAGGAAACCGATCATAAAACTAAATAGAAAGAGTAACTTAGACACTGTTTGGAAGAGCAAGTGGAGGGGATTTGCTGAGTTGTTGATTTCTCTCTTTTTTTAGTGACATGAATCTGAAATTATGGGTGTGTGGTAACCGGTCGTCATACGGGGGATGTAACCCTTGTCTTTGTTGAAGGATGGTCTCTGTCATCTGATATAAATGGCATCCTTGATCTTCTCCTGACCCCTCCTCTAGTCTATTCCAGTTCTGCTCTGGTGTTCAGCAGACAGCCTTTGTTTACCCCATTCATTCATTTTTCCCCCAAGGTTGAGACACGTCATACACCAGTGCAGGTTTCTTTTTAAGTTCATGGGTGAATAATCAATCTCACCTTCAAAGGTAATTCTCCTCTAAAATTAGAAAAGTTTAACAATCCTTTTTTTTCTTCTCTTTGTTGGGGTTTTTGGATGTAACACCTTATTACAACGACTCCCAAACTCAGACAGAAGCTATGTTCATCTCTCTGTTTCTGCTCAGCTTGAACTTTTGAGCTAATTTAGGACTATTTGAGCCTATACAAGCTCTTCGGATTTAGATTTGTGCAAAGGGGGTTGTATACACCAAACTCAAAACATGCCATCTACGCAGTGATCTCTGTGTGATGAATCATGTAAATGCCTGTTTTCGCACTTTTGACACTCGGAGCTTCGGTTCGCCCACCATGTTGTCTGCACGTCTCCATCTGGCTGTTACAAATTTTCAGAGGTGTGGAAAGGGACCACGAAAGGGGCTTAAATGACGTCATTCATCCGCAGGGACCTCATGGCCACGTCAAGCATAAACCCGGCTGTGGGGGGCGGAATGGGAATAATATATCAGGATGCTTTTATGGCAGGATTAAGGTCTGGATTGTATGATAGTTCATTTTTCATGATTTCTTTGAGACTATTTTGACCAGAAAACAACTTTTTTGGCCAAAGATATTTCTTATCCTGCATTCTGAATCATTTCATAACTTAAATCGAGTCCTGAGTTTTTGGAATTCTTGATGTTGGCGATGCACATTTTCACTTCATGATAAATACATCCATTTAAACTCATCAGCTCTGACAGTTGTTGAGTTTCTGCAGGACAGACTTCATACAAATGGCCTGTGTACCAGTCCAAGTGTAGTTTCCTGAGACATTACTAGATATATGGTAATTTGTTTTTAATTGTGCATTTGACAGAAAATATAAATGTTCACATAACTTAAAATGTGATTAATATCAGTGACATGGTTAATACATTGTAAGATGAAAGCTGAGAGCCCTATGAAAATGGACCTCAGGCCACGATTGACCACAAAGTTAGACTTTGGACAAGTCTATTCTGCACAATACCAAGTATTCCTGCTATCCCTCAACTTACATGTTCCCAGTTTTCAACCACAGTAAAGGAAACCACACAGAGCAGAGAAAGCGATTCAGAATTTCACCTCCCTGTGGACAATACTTCAAATGAGACTGAAAATAAAATTAAAATCCTTCTGATGGGAGCCTCAGCTTAAAAGTTGTACACTGTGCTCATTATACACTTGAGCACAGTGAAGCATTAAGAATTTTACTGGAGAATTTCTAATAAATGAGGAAATGATGTTGAAGTCTCTCTTTGATGATTGCCTGTGAAAACAAAAAAAAAAGAATCCTGAGCTCACTCAGTCGTCAAATGAGGCTTTGGCAGCTAATTCAACTCCAAAAAGTGATCACTGACAAAGACTGTCTTCTCTACGAATTCTGTCATTTAAATGAGGCTGAAACATTGACCCTGGATTGGTAAAAGAAGAATAAATTTACATGAACTGTCAGAGAAAAAGAGCTGCATATCTATTCTTTATTCAACAGAGAATTCAAAACAGTTTGAATGAGTAAAATCATGTAAATGTGTGATTTTCCTGGCTTTAAAGAGCGAGTCCTGAGTCCTTCTTTTTATTTGTCTTCCCCCAGATGATCAAGAGAAATATCAACAACGTAAGAAGAATGACCTCCCATCCCACTCTGCCCTACTGTGAGTATGAAGTCTGTCAGTGTATTAGAAGACTATCTGCCTCGTAAAGGTGCTTCGGCTGCTTTTAAAAAGAGCCTCGAGGGGAAGATTACATCACCCCCAAAAGTTTCTCTTTGTTAGATATTTTTATGGTTCTCTTTCCTCTGGCCGAGAGGTGCTGTCAGATGAGACACGGCTGAGTGAGCACTACATATCACTACCTTGTTTTTCCTACTCAGACAGCAGAGCGAGGGTTAGGTTGTGATGTGTCGTGAGAACCATCATCAAGGCTCGTGTGAAATAAACATCATTCATAAGTAACTAGATGATTTTTTTTACAGTGGGACTAACAAATGCCAAAAGCTCATGTTGGGCCCTGACTGCTCCTAAAAGCAAACTCTTTGTTTTCTTTATTTTCAGACCTGACAGGAGCTCAGGATGGGAGCGTGAGGATGTTCGAGTGGGGTCACTCCCAGCAGATCATCTGCTTCAGAAGCCCAGGAAACTCCAGAGTCACCAGAATACGATTCAACCACCAAGGGAACAAGGTGAGAGAATTCACAACCGTTCCGTGAGGACTCGGGACGATGAACACCAAACACAAGTCAAACTATTTTTACCTTTGCAACATGACTGCATTGTGATGCGAGCCTGTCAGATTCAGCAACATTTTCACACCTCCTCTCCCAACGCTGCCATTCAGGCACGAACCACAGTGGGGAGTTTGGCTTCGGCACACATTGTTCCTCAGCTGACTGATTCCAGCGCTCTGAACTCAAGGCGCTTGCCTCAAGCTAATCATTTTCTCAGATGTTGCGTCTCTTGTGCCAGTACTAGCTTATCAGCGTGTTCTGGCTGGAAGAGGGGAATATGCTTAAAAAAAGCCAGACATGCTCAGTGCTCTGAGTCGGTTACGTAAGTGGTGCTCGGACTTCTGAGGTGTGTTTTTAGAGATAATTTGAGCACAATCCAAATCACCTAGAGGAGAGTAAGGGATACGGATAAGAGAGGAAGAGAAGGAGGAGCACCTGACACCATGTTTTTGTCCTTCTCATGTTAAATAAAGAATAGTTTTAACTTCATCTCAGTAAAGTCTGCTCTGAATCTTTCTGTGCAGTTTGGTATTGTTGACGCAGATGGAGGTTTGAGTCTCTGGCAAACCAACACAAGTGGGAATGCACCCAAACCATACCTGGTAAGAAGAAGCTCACAGAGCTGATCACTGTGCTGCTGTCTTCCTTTTTGTTTTCACTTTTTCTTATGTCTAGACCTTTCTAGTGTCCTCTCGCCTCCGTCTTGTCATTCTCATTTTTGTTTACCCCTCTCCAGCTCCTCTATTACTGTCACTTTTGCTAACCGTCTTCTTTGTTTCTCTCTGCCAGACGCTGCAGTGCCACAACAAGACAGCTCACGACTTTGTCTTTGTGGGCTCCTCCTCTCTCATCGCCACTGCGGGTCTCTCAACAGACAACAGGTAGAGGAGAATTTCATCTCAAACCTTCCTCAGAGATTTGATTATTTTTCACTGACTTCTAATTCATCCAGCTTCAGGGTTTTGTGGCTAATAGGGTTAAAGATATAGCCTTTGGTTCAAATATCAGAATGGAAAGTAATGCAGTTTTGTTTGACTTCACAGAAACGTGTGTCTGTGGGACACTCTGGTGACTCCTATGAACAGCCTTGTTTTCGGTAAATCCTGCATGATGACGACATACACAGTTCTGAAGGATCAAAATACATTAAGTGTTGATTGTTAAAAGAATTTTTCCTTAGTCCAGGCTTCTTCAATGTGTCGCATATGCCTTTTTTTCCCCCCCACACGTTTTAGTCGACTGAGTGTAGTATGTTTGGTTTCTCCTCTCATCAGCTTTCTGCTGCCATGAAACTGGTGCCACCGTTCTGTCAATGGCCCCCAGGCAGCAGCTCCTCATCACAGGCGGGAGGAAGGGTTGGATCAGCGTCCTGGAGCTCCCCCACAGGCTCCAGCGGCAGAGCTTCCAGGCTCATGACTCGCCGGTCAAAGCTCTGGCTGTCGATCCCACAGAGGACTGCTTCATTAGTGGATCATCTGAAGGCAACATTAAGGTCTTTAAACTGAATTTACTTTTCTCATTTCCCATCCTAAAGTTAATGTAATGAGGAGAGATTCTTAACGGATGGAAATAAGTGAATGCTTACTGGCTTAAATTAAAGATTTTTAGCTCAGCAGTACAAAGACACAAGACAGTTTCCCGTCAGAATGACTCAGACTTTTTTTAAAGTCGTTAATTTTAGATGAGAGATTTTTCAGGATGGTTATTCCAAATGCATTCACTTGGGTTGTAAAAATAGTTTTGATCATTTCCTCTCTACAAAGTTAACTTGTACCTGACAGATCCTGCAGGGAGTTTATCACCCAGGTGAGAAAATCTCTGACAGTCTTTCACATCAACAATCAGATGACTGCTGCATTCATCTGCGGAGACAGTGAGCGCCATCACAGTCAATCGAAACCAATGTCACACTTATGATTAACCACCTGCTCGGGACAACAGCGTGAGTGATGGAGAGCAGAGTGTAAGGTGAGAGTAGGGTGACATGGGGGAAGGCAAAGAAAAGCGTTTCGACTGAGCGGGCGGGAGATGTGACCGTCTTCAGCTAATATATTTCCACAGACAGCGGCTCTTTTATCTTTTCGACTTGAATGTGTTGGCGCAGATCACACAGCTGTCACTCCAAGGATGAAGCCACTGCGACACACAAAGTCACACAAGAAATGGTGCATTGCACAGCTGCTTGAAATTCAAATGACTTTCATTCTGGATGATTGCTCACGAAAAAACCCCAAAGCTGTGCACGACGGCGCTCATCAGAAGTCATTAATTGTATATTGGCTGATTGAAAATTTAACATGTGTGCTGCAAATTTATAAGATTTAAAGTGTTTGATGAGAAACCATGGGACTGGAAGATTAACTAATATGTACAGACTTCACTCAGTGATTTAGCTTATCAAATAATACCGCTCCCAGGCTGGGAATACAAATCAAACAACGCAACTTTCTTTGAGCTAAATGTGGCTTTCACTATTTGCTCAATGGTTCTCTCTGAACACCAAAATCTTTGAGAGCTGGTCACAAACATAAACTTGATTTTTTCTCTTAAGCTGAGTGTTTGTTTTCAGCTGTGTACCAACCAGTCTGTTGCAGCAGGGTTGCGTGTGCTGGATCTGTATGAAACAAGTTGTAGGTTTCACCACGCTGTGATAACTCCATGTGGAATAAAAAAAAAATCTGATTCCACTCTTTCTTGTTCAGCAAAATAAAGACATTTTGCAGCAGTTTTTCAGATTGAGAAAACATCCGGTTTGTGTAAAAACGATGCAACAGCACATTGAGAACACCATATTAAAATGTATTTCTATAATTATTATCTGCTGCCATCTTTGTTTATAACCAAAACTCATTCCCACTGCATTATCTGCTTCGATTAAGATGGTTAAATCACAAGTTTACAGGTATATCTAGGTTTTGAGCTCAGTTTGTGTCAGTTGGCGATGGAGGATTGTTACTGTCTACCTAAAGATAAGTCTCAGTCAACACAAGAATAGAGGAGAGTGCTTCGTCCTGCTACATAATATCATTCAAACTGTCTGTCAAGGACAGATAACATTGCAAAGCGCTCTCTCTCTCTCTTTCTCTCTCGCTCTCTCTCTCTCTCCCCCTGTCAGTAGAAGCTCTCGATCACTGTCCTTCTTTTTACCACAGTCACTTATACCCATGACTCTCCTCGTCTCTCTACTTTGTTCAGTTCCGGTCGCATTTCCTCATCTCCCTCGTGATGCTCTTTCTTTCAGATCTGAAGGCTGCAAACTTCACCTCAGCGAGCATGAATCTCTGATGTTATCATTCTCTTTCTCTTACCAGCGATTGTTCAGTATCACACAGTTGGGAAGCATGCAGGTTTAAGCTTTTCTTTTTCAAAATAAATAACCTTAGCATTCAGCAGCTCTTAACTTAACTATGGATATTTAATAACACATAATTTACTTCCCTTTTACCTGGGCAGGGATCTAAAGTACGTTCCCTGCTTCTGCAGCTTTTTTCATTTTTGTTTGTTATCAGACCATCTGTGATCAGTGACTTAAAGGATCTGTCACTGCTCTCTGCGCCTCACACCTGATCAGAGAGAAAGCTCCCTAAGTACATCTCTAATACAATAATTATCATTTATTTAACCAGGTTAAAGCCCCATTGAGTTTAAAAACTTTTTCACAGGGGTGGCCTAGTCAAAACAGCAGCATTATCACAGTTAGAGACAGTGTATCACAGTTGACAGTTTTTTTGTGCAGACTCAGTTTTATGATGTAAAAAGTACAAAAAATGTTAACAATCAAACGCAATGAGTGATTTCAGGACAAACAAAACACCAACAAAGCATCAGGGCTGGGCCATATGGCATTTCATTCATATCTCAATATACAATATTTATCTCAATATTTTGCCTTAGCCTTCCAAAAATGAGGATACTTACAGGACAGGGCAACAGCAGGAGGCGGGGCAGGACACACAACCATGTAAAATGAAAACCAGCAATCCAGAGTGCAGCTTTTGTAAGGGTTTGGAGAGAAAAATGCAATACATAAACTTGCCAACATTTCTTCGGTCATCTAGTTGATCAACCGGTACTTAACAAGAGTCAAAAGTAGAAGAAGCTGTTTGGTATTGGCAGAACAGACTTGGCAAAATTTGTCTGAATTATCCTTTAATAATTTTTTTTTTGTTTTGTTTTTTTTGGACTCCCCAGGTTTGGAGTCTGGCGACACAGTCTCTTCTCTACACCTTTCCAAACGAACACGCTCGCCAGTCCCTCTTCAGAAACCTTGGCACCGGCGTCATGCAGATCGAGGTGGGACCAGCCAATCACATCTTCTCTTGCGGCGCAGATGGAACCATGAAGATGCGGGTCCTCCCCAACCGCTTCAGTGTTGTCAACCACAACAACAACCACAGCAACCTCAAGAACGATGTCAAGTTCTTCATTTAGACTGAAGAAAACATGAAGTGCAGTTTGTGACGGGGCAGATTTTAGGGGAACGATGCCGTGATAGAACAACAATGTCAAGTGTTAATGAACTTTGAAGGAAAATGGATTTACAGACTTTCATTGAGTGGAAATGTGTTGATCCAGGGACCAAAATGTGATCACACCTGCTGTGCTCCATGTGGGACAAAAACGTTCAAGCAGGCCGAATGCACGAGCCTCCACAAGTGTTTGATGAAAGCCAAAGCAGGCTTGGATGGTACAGATCACAATAAGCAGAAAGAGACAAAAAAAAAACGAGCTGGAGATTCCCTGACACAAACTCAGTGTCACACGCAGAGCCTTTGTTTTTGCACAGGAAGCGAAGCTGCAGAATGCTGCGAATCTGTCGTTTTGTTCTTTCTTCCACAGCATCTCTGAATCTCTGAGTTCACATTACAGAGGCAGCCGTGATGGTGAAAGCTCTTCAGGAATCACTGCAGGAGTTTTCAGGTGATAAAACACAGGAGGCTGTGCATGCAGTGACTCACAAAGAGACAATAAGAGATCCCCTCAGAGGTTCAAACGCACCACAAGACTGCTGAGCCTGCTCCGCACAAAGCAGTTAGGCCAGTCTGCGTCACTCAAAGCACATAGGATCACATCAGAAAGACTCACGGTGCATTCTGGTACGTGATTTTACCATAATGAGCCAGCGTAGACGGAAAAGCGGGGGGCCAGCTGTTCATCTAGATCAAACCACGCTTTAAGATGATCTGGATGCTAGTTTCATATCATGGTTTTGTTTCACATTTCATTTTGTTGGCTAAGCTTCTTCGCCAGCCTGATTTAAAAATGATCAGAGGAATTTTTGATTTCACTTCAGTGAAAGAATGAATAAACACACCATATCTGCTCCGTTTGAAGCAACAGTTTGGCCACTTTTCTTTTCGGGTGGAGATGCTGGCTGAGAAACTAGCTCACTTGTTTGTCCCTTAAACCAAACGTAACGGGCAGCAGCTGGCTAGCTTAGCCCAAAGGCTGTGCAAACAAAACTAGCTGCTTTGCGCCTAAGCTAGGCTAACTGTCTGCTGGCTGAGGCTTCACAGTTCTCGGAGTGATGAGATTCTCTTCATCTGATTCTCCAGCAGAAAAAAAAAGACAGAAATAAAAGAGGAATATTCCTTTAATGAGGCTGAAAGCAGGAGCTGACTTCGTGCTGCAGCTGCATAACATTATTGAGGTTTTACAGAGTTCCTGAACGCACCATTTCTCTAAATCTATTTGCACATAAACATTAAGCTAAATTATATGTCGTGTGATGCATATAACTATAGGAGGCTGGTAATAAGATGAGTTAATCGATTTAACCAGTGGTATTATTAAGTGTCCTTAATCTACGGAAACTGCTTCTGCCAGTACTTTAGTACTGTAAGTTTTGAGTTTATGGATTGTAATTGATTCCAAGTTGCACAAAGTACGCCTTCTTGCTTTGGGATAACATAAATATGACCTTTTTCTGCAAGTGTTGTGATTTTTTTTTTAACCTTTCAATACAAAGCTCTAGAATATGTAGCAGGAAACTTTGCAGGTGACAATGAAAGCAGGGTTTTGTGGGTTTGGGCTGTTTAACAGCTTTCAAAGAATATTTTGTTGAGGACATGCACTTCCATTTCTCTACTCCTAACTTATTTTCCATCAGGACCATGGTTGAACCTGCCTTGGAGACCTCATCAATTGCCTTTCTCTTATTTAAAGTTGACTTTACAGGCTTTCTCTTCAGTTCCTTTTGCCACATTTATGATCATTTCACTACTTTTTATCATTCACTTTCTTCATATATTGTGCGAACGCAGCACAATGCCTTCAGTCCATGCGAAGAAAAACAGGTTGGTGTGGGCTATGATGTGTCTTCCACATTAATAAGGAAGGCGCTCAGGCTAAGTGTCCAGTAAAAGTTCATTCTGAAGGAGATCATCTAAGCTAGCGCTGCGTTGTGCTGCTGCAGGAAATAAACGTACATTAGCTTTGATTTGAGGAGAGAGAAACTGAGGAAACTTTCATATGAAGCAGCTTTATCACAATGATGTAAATACATGGATCATAGACTAGGCTTCTCAAAATGACTGCATAATCTTAAGTAGTCAGAGATTATAGTGAGTGATGACATAGGCCACTTTATGAAGAATATTATCTGTATAAATAAAGTTATATGTATGAAATGAGTTCACATTTAGGATTAGAGACTGATTAAAATGCAGGTTTGATCTGATTTTCTGCTTTTTCTCTCATTTGGTCGTTTCTTTATTTCCTGACCACAGTTTTTCTGTCAAATCAAACTATAAAATTCTGTACCTCTGCAGTAACTTTGGAATAAACAGATTTTTTTTTCAAAGTCAAACTTTATGTTCTTTCTGCACTAAAGAATATAACATCTATTTGAGCAACCACTTTCCAACTAAAGATTAACCACAGAACAAATAAGTGTTACAGCATCAGTGTGTGGAGAGGATGAGACTAAATCACTCAGCTTAATCAAACTGAACCAAATCATTCACGTCGACTATTCTTGTTTTCCTTCTGGAATCTTTCAAATGTGAATTTGATCAGATGATTCTAATTTTATAATGAAGATATTGTGTAAATCAATGTATTATATTCAGAAAATGTACTGATGTAATAATAAAATTATGTAACTTAAGTAGTGTTCTTTCTTGTTTCTCTGGTTCACATTCTCTAAGATCGTCAACTTCTCACTGGTTGAGTCACTTTTATTATTTTCATACTGGATACCTCCTATTTCTGATATTTGGAAATCATCCTATTCTGTTGTCTTTTGAATTGTCCCTCTAGTAGTATGTTTAAGCTACAAATAAAAAGCTTTTTTTTTTCTTTTTCTACTCAAAACACTTTGTTTTAGCTGCTGTCTCTTTAAGGCTTCCTGCTCTCCAGTCTTCTGGGAGCTTGTGCTACCTTGATGTTTGAGGCCCGTACCTCTGATGAGTCATGACCTCGTTAGGTGATCATTACGCGCTGGCATCATCATTTCAGCAAGATCTCATGTTACTTTTATAACAAACATTTTTGAGCAGTTAACAGATTCAAGGATTTCTTCAACTTATGGATATGAAGCAGTATAAACATCCAGTATTATTCGTTTATATTCCTGTTGAAAATCTGGAAAAGCAGAATCCCCCCCTAAAGTTGTTTAAAGCTCTGATACATTCAAAACAAACATGCAGAAAGGAAACAGGTTTTAAGTCTGGAGGCTTTTTATTTTATTAAAAGAGAAACCATTGAATGTTATTACAGTGACATAACAAAGTAAGAATCATTTTTATTAAACAGCACAGCTATAGATGTCAAACATTATTTGGATAGCTAATCCAGCTATAATATAATACATTTGGATAGAGAACTGTTTCTGACTAAAGAAGGGGTAGGGAGAATACTTCTCTTGTTTTTTCTGTTAGTATTGATTTGGCCTTTGTGCCTTTATTTGATAAAAGGGAGGACAGTGGCTAGAGCTGGAAATTGGGAGAGAGAATTTCAGAACACGTGGGAATCGAACCCTAGCCACCTGCCTGAGAGCAAGCCTTATGGTGTGTGACCTAACCACTAGGCCATCTGTGCCCTAGACTGAAAAGTTCATTGTACAAAAACAACAACACAAATTTCACAGCAAGTTTATTTAGATGATTAATATTGTCTCTTCCTCCTGAGTATTTATCCAGAGAGAGGCAGAACAACACTCAGACAGCTGTTGCTACTAATCAAGAGGACATTTATTTCTGCTTCATTTCATTTGATGAATTAAATCAGTTTAACACTTTTAATAGGAGTGGAATTAAATCTCTAAAACACAACTTTGAAGTTAACTTTGAAAGTTTGAAGGCGGTTGTTTTAAGTGCACATTAAGCCGAGACAGAGCAAACTTCAACCCGCGGAAATGATGTTAATGCTTCTCTGGTCTGTTTGTTGAAGTACACGCTGCATGCGTGTATTACGACAAAGACACCTCCTCATTTATTCAGGAGCCTTTGTCCCATGTATGATTACAATGAAAGTTCATTTAAGTGACAGAACTCATCCTGAAGTAGTGCTATCATTACTGGGTCATTCCTCCAGGCCTCTCCCTTGAGAGCAAAACCGTGTAAACACACACACGGATCAGGATGCGAGGAGCAGACAGACGGATGGGCAGGCGGAGGGAGACGGAGGGAGAAAGCTGGTGGGCTCCTGGAGTTTCCTGATTGGTCGTTTGTGGAGCTCACAGCTTGGCGTAGTCCTTCAGGATGACCTCCAGCTTCTGACTCAGCATGATGTTGCCTCTAACCTTCAGCTTGCCGGAGAAGAACGCCTGACGAAACAACGAAAACACACATGAGTGATTCTTCTATATTTCCTCAAAGAAAGCACAATGTCCCCTGATTTCTGGCTGGGTTGATGTTGGGTTGTTTTTCTCGAGCACATGGGGAGTAAATGGGGGCAAAATGCCTGCAGCTACTGCTTCTTACAAATAAGAAAAAAAACAAGTCAGGTCTGGAGCTAAAAGACAACATGGGACCACTGATGCTGAAAAGTGCTGCAAAAGACTCTCCTCATTGGCTGGACTGAACGAAGAAGACAATGTCGCACTTTTCTCCGCTGAAATCAATCACAGGGTAGCACTTCTGATGAACCTGAAAGACTATAGCACCTTTTCTTTTTTCTTTTTTCTTTTCACTCCCTGAACTAACCTTCCTCCTGCTGCTCTTTTTTTTGTCAGAAAAGCCCAGAAAAGACTCAACCCATGGGATCCTCAGCACATAGTAAAGAGTGCACACACATACACACACAGAGTCCTCAGATCAATACTCAGCGCTCCAGGAAGCGAATAAATTCTGTACAGTGATGGCCGATCCCTGTGACGGATGAGATGCTTCAGACATAACAAGTAGAGTCAATTGATTACTCTGCTGAGTGCTTTCTGAACTTCCTTTGATAGATCACTGCATTGCGTTCTTCCTCTGAGATCAGGAGAGAAGTTACAATGAACAGAAAGGCTCTTTAGAGATACTCTGACTCTGATTAGGGTGAACAAGAAGTGATTTTGGCACCAAAGAAAAGCCAGGTTTAAAATATGACTCCATTTACACCAAAGCCAGTGAAAGACAGACACAGTCTCACTCACAGGAAACCAAACAGGAAAAATCTGTTGAACCCAGCAAAGAAAAGATGCAGCTTGTGTGTAAACCAGGCAGGTGCAATTTGCTGCAGTTCCTCCACGGCCCACTTGAAGCTGACCACAAAAACTCACAAAAAAAAAATCAGCAATAAAGCTGATTTCTGGATGTGAATGTTTTAGTCCCAAGTCAGTATGAGTCATTACCAGAAACATGCAAAAAATATTCTTTGCAATTGAAGTCTTCTGTTACCTTCTGAGGGTTTAGTTTCCCCTGCACGACCTCCATGAAGTCTTCATCCGAAACTGTGATGGTCACATCCGCCTTCCCACTGAAGGGGCCTTTGTGCAAGGAACCGGTCCCGTTCTTCAAATCAATGGCTGGAGAAGAACAGTGAGAGGAAAAGGAGACGAGGCAGAGGAGAAAAGAGAAAGAATCAAAAACTTGTTGGGTAATCACTTTTTCTTTCAGATGTAACTTCTGTTTGGATTTATCATTTCCAGTTTTTGTGGTATATTTTGAGAGCTTTGTGGCAGCACGTCACCAAGGAATCTGTAATTCAGGAAGCTTAAGGGTGTAAAGTGGGCTTATTTTTGTCTAAATGTAGGAACTCAGGAGATGGCGCTTCAGTTGCTGCCTATTTCTAATCAGAATTTTCTGGTGATTTTGCATTTATTCAAGTAGATAGAACAAGTGGTTTGCTCAAAAAAGTTGGAGTCAACACAAAGTTAGGGCCCAGATTTCTCCCACTTGGAGGCAGGAATTATGCTCAGGAAGTTACAGTTTAAATAAGCTAAAAGGATTTACTTATCCAGGTGTTTTGCCTTTGGAAAATGTATGAACTATGAGGGGAGGTTTTGAGGACAGCCCTTCTTCTAATTAGTCAGATCGTGTCTGTCTGTCTGTCTGTCTGTCTGTCTGTCTGTCTGTCTGTCTATCTATCTATCTATCTATCTATCTATCTATCTAACACAAAGCCTGTCAGCAGCTGTATCTGGTGTCACTGTTTTATAGAAAAAGAGAAAGCTTCTTCTTGTGCATGCTTTCTTATCCTCAAGCTTTTATTACTGTGCTCAAGAAAATCTATTTTGTTCTAAAGCAGATTAAAACCATGTGCAAGAACAGACGTTGCCTTTTTCACGGCCAGTAGTTTTTTTGATTCATATTCAGAGGTCAAATCCTTGGGAGGTTGATAAAGACAGTTTTCCCCAGCTCATCCCAACAGTCAGAGGTTTTTTAACCCAAGTTGCAGAACACGGCCAACTTAATGAAAGGGCTTCTCTGAGCAGCAGTGTGGTTTCACTTTTGACAGGAGCTACGTGGTGTAAAAATTCAATCACAGCACCAGTCCTGACCTTCTCACTGAGCTCATGTGGGAATCTAAACGGAGCAAAATGACAGATGAGACTTAATCTTCTTTGTGAGTTTTTTTTTTCTTTTAGCAGAAAACTTCAATCCATCAAAGAAATGCAGACTAACCCCTTTTCAGGAATCTGACAAGGCCTCCCTCATGTTGGAGATTCCTTGGGGCTATGTGCAGCAGGTTTGGGTTTTAATTTTTATCATATGATTAATAAATGCTCTTTATTCTGAAGTAACTCTCTCTTGGCTCCCTGCTCGGATTAGCACTTTATCTCATCAAAGGTTTTCATGCTTCTTTCACATTATGAACCTTTCATTGGATCAGCAGTTTGATGTCTTCCTTGTCTTTATTGCCCCAGCAGAGAGGGTAATGTTGGCGTTTTTTGTTTGTCAGCAGGATTATGGTAAACTGCTGTGCACTTTTTTCGTAAAACACAGGAGGGGAAACTAATAAAGTTTTGTATCACTCATGATCCCAAATGTGTGATCAGAGTGAAAACTATTCAAAGTCAGAGAGTAAACAAAAGCAGGGCTGAGCTGATGACACCTCAGTAACTCAGAACCACAGTTTAACAGAATTCTCTTCCTCTAGGAAACACGTTCGTACATAACAAGTAGTTTTCCTCACAGATTCGTATCACACAGACGACCGGCCTTGGTGAAGGTCTGAGCTCTCTAAGTGCTGCGCTGCTTATTTTCCAGTGTTTAACTCTGTCAATGTTTTGTTATGCAGCCTCTCTACAAAAAGAATCTCCCCTTGTAGAACACTTTAAATCTGAACTGAAATGATTTTTTATTTCTCTCACAGTGCAATGGCATTGAACAAGTGGTGTGTTAAATAAAGCATAAAGTGCACTTACTCCACTCTGCAGAGCTCTTGCCGTCTTTAGTGATCTCCCATCCGAACACAGCGTTCACCTTTTTCACCAGCTCTGGGCCCAAGTCTTTGATACGGCGACCGATCTCTGCAAACACCAGCTCACTCTGAAGGCCTGCTCCCTACAGAAAGCAAAAAAAAAAACTTTTATTTTGTGGATTTGTTCAAATCACTGATTATATTCCAAATGTGCCAGGCTTAACAGCACTATGTGATAGCATTTAAAACATGTTTACTGACAGATAATGGTTCTATGCTTAATCCTATTGTTATTTTATCGACTGTAAAATGAATGCTACAATAAGAAACGTGAAGATGTAGTTTCCTAAACAATCACTATAGTAGGGACGGGTGTTGAAAGGATTTCATTGATACCTATGCCCTTATTGATTGTGCTCATCAATCCGTTTTTATGTAAGAAGTAAGAAAAAGAGTCTAATGATGTCGATGGATTGAACCATTTCTTAGCAATTATTAACAGGAACTGGCTCTCAATACCCATTTCCCTCAACATTTACAAACGCACGACTTGGCCTTCAGTAAGAAGAAAGTCTGAGCCTATGTTTTCAAAATGAAGTGTTTTTCAGCCCGTCTCACCTGCGGAAGACTTTCTGGCGAAGCCTCAGGTGCTCCGTGTAAATCCACGTAGGCTCCAGATAGCACAACAGCATCTGTCTCCTTCACCTACAGAAGAGAGAGAAGTCGAGCTCAGAACGACATATGCAGCAGATTCAAGGGAAAAAAAGACTGACTCGTTTGGCTTAAAGTTCTGTATGGATGTGCACTTTCATTACACCAGTTTCAAGGGACTGACTTTGCACTGGATGTGAATTCTGTTGCCTTCCTTCCACATCTCAGTCTGCAGAGACTGACCCGGCTGCACTGGCTTCACAAAGCGGACCTGAAAGAGAGATACAGAGAGTCAGAGAGGCTGCCTGTAGTGTTTGTTGGACTTCTTGAAGTAATGAGAAAAAACAGACATGAATGGGCCTGGGGCAAGCACATGATATAGGGAACAGAAATACACCATTAGTCCTGAATAAAACAATCTGTCTGTCCAATGATCTATATGTTGCTTGATGTGACAGATTCCAGATAACGTCTTTTTTTTTACATTTTTTTGGTAGATTGGAGGATTGTTAAGTCACATGTGACTTGTACCTTGATAGCCTTGAATCTTGAGGGGTCGTTGCCAGCAAAGTGCTTGAGGACGTGTCTCGCTGCGAAGCCGAATGAGCACAAGCCGTGCAGGATTGGAGCCTTAAAGCCTGACCAAAGGGTATTTTAAGAATAAATGAGACCAAAATGCATCATTTGACCTCAAATATTTCAGAAAGATTGAGTCTCGACAATAAGAAATTGAGACACCTTTAAATAAACAGCATAAAGAGACGCTCACCTCCCATAGCAGCAAAGTCGGGGTCTATGTGGAGAGGGTTCCAGTCTCCGCTCAGACGGTACAAGGCCGCCTGTAACCACAGGGGAAACGGATATTGTTTAGATCTATATCTAATTCATAAACCCCTGAACTCTTCTCGCACAGATGCAGAGTGAAATTAAATTATCATGAGGTCGGTAGGAGAGATACCTAAAATAAAAATGGCTTTGAAGTGATAAAGTCATTTAAATCCCTCTGAGGATTTAGTTTTTCACTTTCCTCTGGTTTTAATTTCTGCTGCATCATACAGTAAGCATTTCCTCTTTCACTGAAGAAAAACCTCTCTCAACACTTCATATTTGGTCGAAAATGATTATTCTAAAGGCACAAAACAATATGTTCTGTTTTCACACACATCATCAATGCCTGTGATTAATTCTGAAACATAAACCCACACAGATGCACTCACTTGGTCTTTTGTGGTGAAATCAATCACCGCAGCATCTGGTGCTCGATTAGGTGGAGGCAGAGCAGCCTGGAGGAAGCAAAAAATAAATGAAACATGTCAAAAAGAAGGCAGTGTTTACTTAAAGTGTCTCTTCCTGAGCCTTATGTTTGAGTTAAACTAATAGAGAACATGTACCTTGGCTTTCTCAGATGTTCTCTTCCCTCCAAACCCCCCGGCTCCGACCACAAACACTGAAAACTGGTTAAAACAAATCAGCTCGTCCCCATTGTAGGTGTTTACTGTGGAGTAGCACAAATGTGTCATTTAAAGCATAACTGAAGTGGCAAACATATTCAGTGCAAATTTAGAATTTCAGTTTCGTAAATTAAGAAGAAGCAAAGAGGAAAGAAGAACAAAGGCAATGAATCCGCTCCAGTTCATTTTAGAGTGAGACCTTCTTCTCTGTTTGGTTATTTATAAGTTGGGACTAATTAATGTCACCTCAAATGAAATCTAACTCAACACAATTTAACATCATGACATTAAGTATAACAATAATCACGGTCAAAATAACACCTGCTTCAGCCACATTTGCTCATCACAGCACATTTATAGTTTATTTAGAGCATGACAAACGGCCCACATGGAAAGAGACTGTGAAGGAACAATTAGCAGCTGTCACAAGGAATCTAATCCACACTCCTTTCACCGTACGGGCTGGTTAATTTCATTAAGGCCAGTTGGAAACATAACCAGGCATAAAAACAAACAGAGCTGCCTCTGCAGGACGTTCAGCTGTCCCAGACACAAATAACTTTGCTCTCACTCTCCAGGAGGAGAACAGAAACTGACTGCTTTACTGTGAATAAAGAAATTGCATGAAGTTTCTCCCTCTGTGAATCCTCAGGGAACCCCAGGCCTCGTGTTATTTGTTTTAAGTCGGATTAATTATAGATCAGAGTGGTTCTAAGACAGTCTTTCTCTATAGAATTGTCAAACAAAAATAGGAGCCATTCTCCGTCCATTATTTCAGTCCCTGCAGACACTGTCTGTAAATTAACTCATTAATTCAGCCTGAGAGGCAGCTTTCAGAAAAACACTCATTAAAGTGATGATATGGTATAAATACAGCGTACGGTACACAGAGTGAAACTCACCATCCAGGAGGATGAGGGCCCCAGAGCCTTTGTCCAACACGTCTGCTACAGTGGCCTGAGAGATCAGTTTACCTGAAGAGAGATTTCATCACGTCAGCATTAAACGGGAACATAAAACTCTAATGCTGTACATAATGCATATGAATGAGCTAAAAATGACCTTTCACACTAGCCTCTCTTCAGGCTATAAACGTATGATCATTAAGTTTGAGATAATCTGACAAGGTTAGGGGGCATTTTATTGTTGCAAACCTCAAAAGACATATCATTTTGTCTTTTATTTATACCATTACACATCACACCTTGAGAGATTTCAATTTTCCCCATTTTACAACAACTATAACACATAAGATTGCAACGACACACAATATAAAGTCAAGAAAATACCATTTTGATCAAATACCAAGCAACTTGTCATCTATTAAAGGTGATATTGTGTAATTAATTGCTAGGAAAAGTAATCTTGAATTGTTGCCTTATAACTTTATTTTTGAAATAAATGTGCTATTTGTTCATTTTAATTCAAAAATCTTATCAACATTAATAAGAACCAATATATCAAAAAATTAAAAAAGGTTCATTTCACACAAAATATTGATTTTTATGACACATATATTACAGAAGCCAAAGCTTGCAAAGTTGAGTTGAGAGTCATGCTAAAAAATGAGAAGCATAAACAGGTCTCAGAATGATCCAGACAAATTGATTCAGACATAGTTTTACATGATAAGGTCACAGAGTTAAAAATCTATCAGATCTAAGAGGTAAGCTGGCTGAGTATTAGGAGATCCAATTTTTTAAAGAGGTGGAAAAACAGCCCCACAAAACCTTTAGAAGGACTCCAAGTTGAAACTTAATTATCTATTAAACTCAGAGTGACCTCTGTTTTATAATGAGTTACATCCAGTTAAATGAATCCATCCTTTTAATCCCCTTGTTTTTATGTTACATCCACAGTAATTACATTAAGTATTCACAGACAATCAAGTGGATGGGTTTAAGTGGAAACAGGAAGGAAATACCTGAAGTTGGTAAAGGCTTAAAGAGCTCAAGATACTGCTCTCCATGCAGCACCTACACAAAACAAAAGAACAACCGTGAATAAAGCCTGAAAACTGTGCTGCAGTGTTCTGTGAAAAACATCATTCATAAGAAAGATGCATAGGTATAAACAACAACCTCACATTCAGTCATATGAAATGTTTTGTCATTACAAAGTAGTTGTTCTCTGACCCTTGTCAAATCAATGTTGAGTCCAGGGACTGAGCTCAAGCCGCCCTCCATCATGGCCGCCTGAGCGGGAATGACCCCGAAGGTGGGGAGGGCGCCGAAGTCTGGATGGCCTTCATACAAGAACCTACAGAGAAATATCAGTCCATGAAAGATCACAGAGAAAACTCACTCTATTTCACGGGGTTAGAGCTAATCTCAGTCACGGTAACACATCGACACACTGACACATACCTCAGGTGGTCTGGATCCTGAGTCGACATGCCGACCCCTAAAGCATAGAGGATACTCTGGACGTGGCTGAAGTTAAATGTGGTGGGGGGTATCTTCTGTCCCACTGCTTCAGCCTGTTGAGAGAGTGGAGGGGGATCTTCAATTAGTCAGCTTTTTGATACGACAATCTGAAGGTCAGACATCTTTCCTGTAGTCAAATGTAATCCAGACTTTAATATCTTAACAGCTTTTTGATTAATTACAGTATAAGTTTCACACAGACATTCAGGAGCATCAGAACTAAACCCAGTGACTTTGTCAATCAGATGACTTTTACTTTGGCAAATGTAACAACAACTTTTGGGAGAAGGGTTTCATTTATTTCTATTACAACATTTCAGTTTTATTTGTTTGATATTTTGTTTCATGATTAAATATCTAAAGAAGACAGTTCGGTAACACTTAAGATTAGGGAACACATATTCATTAATTTATAGTCAATAAGTAACAATTAGGAGTTAATATATGGAAAAGTCTGAATTCATGGCGCAATAGAAGTGGAATAAGGGGTTAATGTGTGCTTAATAAATAGCAATTAAGGGCTTGTAAGCTACTTATATGCATGTTAATAAGCACCTAATTAATGGTGAATGTGTTCCCTAATCTTAAGTGTTACCGACAGTTCATCTATTACTGAGAAACAGACAGATCAGAGCGGAAGTTTGAATTTGGGTGCATTATTATATAAATAATAAAAGAAAAACATAAAACATATTTATGTTAAAAATAACACAGGTAATTGGAAAATTTGCTGACAATTTAGAATAATCCATATTACATTGGGCTACAACTTTTTGGCTATCATGGGGAGACCATTGACTAAACGTTGTATTTCTGTATATTTTATTCTATATAAATAAGTCATATATTAACATATTAAACAAATATGTCTGATTTCCTCTTGAGTACTAATATGCTGCTTTAACTGTATTGAATGATACAGTAATTCATTTGTAGATAACTTTGTAGGCAGATTAAACACTTCCCTTCATCCCAAGTTTGAAATGCTTTAACACTGCAACTTTACCCGCTCGCCTACAAAGCACCTCATAAGCCTCCTCCACTGTTGCCATGCTCTAAAGTCAACATCATGAGAAACACCACTATTTGAAAAAAGGGTTAGTGAACAAAAAAAAAATCTCCAGTATTTAACAACAAACAACATTGCTGTTTCTGAGTTAAGCCTTTTCTGCTCTCAATTAAGAACAGCAACACATTTGATGATGGTTTAAGCAAATCTCATGTCTGTCTTGCCTGATTCTTGTGTGACTTCTCTGGTGTTGTCAACATGGTTTTGGCATTCAGTACTGACATTCAACATTGTCACTGAAAATACTGTAAGCAAAATATGAATGTTCTAATCTAATAAAAAATAATAATCCTCTTCAATGTCAGTGTTTTAGCACAGTTATAATGAGTCATTATGATCATTTTAGCTTGCCAATGTTAGACCTTTTTTCAAAGCACCCGTTTCTAAATAACACAGACGCAATGCTCAAAAAATAGGAGCTGCTGGCACAACTGCAGACTCATTAACTGGTTCGAGGATAAAAAATGTATGGATTTTTTTTTCAAAGACGAGTAAATGGAAAAACATCACAATGGTACCCTTGTGTGTACACAAACTTAATAATAAACTCTATCACATTTTTAGGGCTGCAGAGACGAACCTACATGGATCCACCTCTTCAGACAGTCTGTAAGTGATTCACACCTTTTTTTAACATAGACCCTGAACTTGGCCAGAAGTAGAGAGACGTTTGATTTTTGTGTCTGTGTCTGTTAATGAGCAGCTTGAAAATGAGTTGAAACTCTGCACAGTAATCAGGAGGTAAGTACTCTTAGTCATGAAGGCTTTTTAAAGCTCAGGAAGGTGGAATCCTTAGTTATGTTGTAAATATTTTAAATGTCTAACTTATCTGTGCCTGAGAATTGTGCTGGAGCTTCCTCAATCATTGAAGACACTAAGTGAGATACTGAACAGGGAGTTGATACAGAAAGTCATTCATTCATTAATTCATCCACTTATTTAGTCATTGTCTTCTATCCATTATATCACCCATATCTGAGTAGGGCTTAATTGTATCACAAAACATCTCTTTTAGGCACATTAACATCCATTCTTTGTTTCTTTGCAGTGGGTTTCAGGGTTGTTAAAATTCTCTGCCACTGCAGCTAAAGACACATATTCATAAATTGAAGCATATAGAAAAGCCTCATATCTTCAATTATTTGGAACTGTCAGTATCCATTTATTCCATTTAGAGATGTTCCGTTACCATTTTTTCCCTCCAAGAACCGATTCCAATAGCTTTGCTGTGGTTATCGACTGATCGCCAGTACCAATCCAATCATACTTTAGCTACATGACTGTGATATGCTTATCATCGTGGTAAGGTCTGGCTCAGGTTAAATCCTTTATTAAACAAGAAATTAAAGCCATTTATCTTAACATTTAATTTTAAATATAACATTATAAGAGTATCCAGAGTGAAATATTGCCACACTGTGACATAATTGTGCTCGTTAGCTTAGCACCAAGTCTCGCATCAACCGGTGTCTGTTGAGTCTGTGTCACATGATCAAGCACGCTGCAGGTTGCAGCGCAGCGCTACTGTTTAAAGAGCAAAGAAAAAATTTTTAACATAGCTAAACATTAGATTTCTAATTTCATTCATTGGTTGGTATCACTATCAAGCGATACCAGCATTTTCGGCTGTATCGGAGCAATTTCCGACACTGGTATCGGTTCCTAATTCCATTAGCTCTTTAAGAACTAGTAACATTTTGCAAATGAACAATGTTACGAATTTAACAAAACCAAATAATCTGTCATCGAATACACATCCAGAATTTTAGATCTGTTGTCCTCATTACACCACTCCTTGAAAAAAAGTCACTAAATTTTAAATTTTCCCTGTAGACTTTTTGTTACACATGAAAAAGGTGTTATTTTTGTCACATTAATAAGGGTGAATTGACTTTTTTCAATATTCAGAAGCTAGAATTTGGTAAAATATGTAATTTTCTCTTGAAAATTGCTTCAGGACCCCTCATTGATGATCATAACATGAGCCACTAAGTTTTTCCTTGGACTCCCACAAACAATCTACCATGAGAATAAACCTACATGACACGCAAGCACATGTGAATGAAGAGAGCTACATTAAGTGAAGTAGACCTAATGTGATGTTCCTGATATTTTGCTTCACTTACCTAATTACATCATACAACAAAATTATATAACTGCATTATTAGATGTGTGAGAGGTGCATGACATGAAATAAAGATAAGCACAGGAAAAGCAGCACGAGCACAGCTTGGAACAATTTAAGCAGTACATGCAGCGTACATCAGAAGGAAAAAGACAGAAACACAGTGACCGCATCACTTGTGTGTGCACTAAAAAACTCACACACACACACACACACACACACAGAACACAGCAAAGTCATCTGAGGACACAATGGTGATGTTTGTCTTGGGGCTATATTATGACTCTGTTCCAAATCTCCAGTCCAGACAGAAAAACATGTATATAAACACAGAAGAACACAGCCACACAGAGCTACACACATATGCACACAAACACACACACACACACACACACACACACACACACACACACACACACACACACACACACACAGATACACACACTCAGACACAGCAGAGAGGCCAGTGATACTCAGGACCTAGATCCGTGCATATAAAAGCCCTTGGAAACAGGAACATGATGGTGTTGACGCTAGCTCTTTTGGTTCTCTCTTTTAAAGTCAAGTAACTTTTACTGGATGTGTTTTTGTTGGATTCCTGAAATAAGGTTTTCTACTGACCCACTTGAAGCTTCTCAGCTCCCAACAAAGGTTACTAAAAATTTACTTACTGTGAAAAAACATGTCGTCATGGGCTCTAAATGTCAACACACTGAACACAAACAAGTGAGAGTGAAATGTGGATGCTGTGGTCGTACCACATGCTGTGGTGCTTTAAAAGCCTTGAGTTCGTTTTTCACTCCTAGCATATGGTCTGCTTCCAAGATCTTGAAAAAGGCGTTCATTTCAAAATATTATCCTGCTGAACAAAAACTGCTTTTGTTATAGGTCATATTATCTGTTTGCAGTACTGACCCAAAAGCCAAAGTTGAGATTGAATTCTGTTAGTAGAAATAGAGAAAAGCCAAATTATGAGTTGCACAACAAAAATAAGCGATACAATTCAAATACTGGCTGCCTAATCAGACTCTTCCACCATCAATACAAGATCTTGGTGAAAAATGAATGCAACACGGGATGGAAATAGATCTTGTGACTTTGCAGAAGCTTATCGAAACAATGCTACAGCAAATATGAGCTACAATCAAATATAAAGAAAATTCAACAAAATACTTTTGGCCAGGCAATGTGGCGTGTTCTTTATCAAATCATCTCACATTTTTTGTCTAAATTGAGCTCCTACTACATTTTTGATAACAATTAAATATGGGACAGTGTTATCAGATGGTTGTATCACAGAATAAAACCCAACCTAACTTGAATATTGGGTTTTGAAACGTTTTACATTCTCCAACCTTCATTCAGTTTTCATCCACTTATCAAAGAATGGGGCGAGCAGTCTATGCAAGCAATGTTTCCAGCTCCTGTCTTTGGGAACACCAAAGTAGCTCCCTGGCCAGATTAGATATATAATCCCTCCAGCAAGCCCTGGGTCTACCCTGGGGCTTCCTCCCAGGTGGATGGGGAGCACCTCCAAAGGGAGGCGTCCAAGAGGCAGTCTTATCAAATGCAAGAACTACCTTAATTGGCTCCTTTCAATGCAAAGAAGCAGCGACTCTACATCGAGGTCCCTCCAGATGCCCCTGATCCTATCTCTACCACTGAGCCCAGCCACTTCTTTTCTGCTTCCTGTTCCCACAACCCCATTCTCGTACTCATTACCCTGTAACCATGGTGGAGGAATGGGAGGGAATAGAAAATAAGTAATTAAAATCCTGCAAATGTGGGGAAAAAAACGCAAATTGTCGCATGCTATTTCTATCTTCCACTCTTGCTGTCAAAGATCCCCTGCTGTATTCAACATCAGGAACACTGCGTATGGTGCGAGTCAAAACGAATGAGCAGCATAATAACCTTGAAACAGTCAGACACGCAGACACATGCACTGCCTATCTTCATTCAGCAGATCTTATCGATTACAACAAGAGGACAGTTCTGCCACAGAGAGGGAAGCGCTCAGTCACCTGTTTGTGCAGCATCTCCAACACAGATTGACTTGATGTCTCACTCCTGCATGCTACAGCTAACTTAGAAGAAAACTGAGGCTGTTTCTGTGGATAATTATTTAATGTGGTACACTAAAACTCGTGGCTAAATGTTTTATTCAACAAAGCCAGCCATGTGTGAAATGTTACCAGTTCACTTTCTGTTATTCAATGATAGGGAACACGATGAAGTGAGGGAGCAACCGTTGAGGGAGCCATCGCTGCTGCTATTGTACTGCAGCGTCTTTTGTACATCCCGTTTTAAACGCTAATGTGAGCTGACACCTATCTGGTGTGTCGCTGTCTCACATTTACGGGAAGCATCAAAGTACTCATGTATGTTGTAGGAGCTTTGCTGAGGAGGTTATTAATGCCCCTGACTAAATACGATGTGGTGGTATTAAAGAGTCATGAGTTGCCATTTTTGAATCAGTCTGAGATTTAACAGCTCCACACTTTCAGAAGTCATTATCAACTGAGAGTCAGAGTTGCTACTACAGTCAGGAGTAATGATGGAGGAGGGGCAAATGAGGTGAAGGAAACACATGACAGGTTAACCCAAGACATGAGGAGAAAAGAGTGAAGAGATACAGGTAAATGGCTGATTACTCATAGACAACTGTACTTAGGTTGTAGATTTTTTCATGGAAGTAGGAAAACCCTTTGATGCACATTCATGTTTCCATAGGGTTAACGCACAGTTTTTTTAAGACCCCTGCGATCACACTCAAAACAAATTTTGTCCTGGACTTATAAATTGACACTTTTCAGTCAATTTTTGCTGACCTTTGCATTTATTTCTGAGGATTTACTGTAAGTTATAGCATTAAATGACTGACTGGTTTAACCAGATAAAAGTTATCATTCATCAAAGTTTATTTCAGGTTAATGTCCCTGCACACAGACGGGTTTGAGGATCTCATTCCAGCTGTCCAATTTATGATGTCTAATTTCCCTTTGAGGCCTCTTTCAGTGAAAATTGAATTTAATGATTTTCTGATATTTCAGAGCCCCTCTCATACACTGAACATTGCTGTTCAGGAAAAGAAAAGACCAACAGGCACTTTTACTCACAGGATTGATCCCTGAAGTAGATGCTGCAGATGCTAAAGCAGCTGTTGGATTGGCACCGACTTCTCCTTCAGACTCCACTCGAGACAGCTCGCTCACAATTGACTGTAGAGACTCTACACAAAGGGTCAGAGGTGACCAGTGAGTGAAAGCACACTTAAACAAGACATTGGAAAACAGAAAATGGCCCCATTTAGTCTTATTCTTCTTACTTTATTACACAAACACAGTTTAAGGCTGGGGTTCCATTTGTATTATGATAAATGCCTTTAATATAATTGACCAAACTGAAGCCTGTGTCCAAACTGCAACTCTTCAAGTGTCAGCTTGGGGTTAGCTGCATCAACACAAAAAAAAAAAACAAATACACAGAAGGCCAAAAAGACTTAAAAAATTTTACCATCTGGATCTAAAAGCAGCTTGGTTTCTGAACAGCACATTCATTTCTGTACAGGGTGAATTTTTTAGACCACATTTCTTTCAGAGTTGTAAAACTTTCGAGCTTTGCTAAGTAAAGGGCAAGGTTAATTTGACTTGACAATTTATCCAAAGCTGAGAAATATTTAACAAAGAAGATGTTTTCCTCTCAGCAGGCCGTGTGTCTTGAACGTGTTCTGCCTAGGTGCACTTCATTTGTTTATATTTATTTACATTGAGATAAATATATTTTAATGTCCAAGTCTACAAATGTAGAATTCTTCTTCATGAGATCATAAATTAATGCTAGTTTGAAAAAAAGATGACAACATAATATCAATAACAATTATCTGCATTACCATGCTAATAAACTCAAATTAATTCTCTACATTTGAGTATCGATTCTTCTCTCAGTTGTTTCTGTAGTAATATGTACATTGATGTGGTTGTTGTGACTGTAAAGAGTCTGCCTGTAGAAATATTCCTCAACTCTTATCCCTGAATAAAAGTTTAGAATCTGTCAACTCTTGCCCAGGCAACTATCGTAAAACCTGATCTTTTGCAGCAGTAAGCTTCAGTTTGCCTTTATCTCACAGAGAACAAAAAAGGGTGTTTTTTTCTTTTTCTGGTGTTTCACAGATCAGAGTGACATAAACAGTATTCCAGAGAGATAAAACACAGTAAGAATATCAAACAAATGCAAAATAATCTCACAGATGCTTTATCATTCATGGAGGTGTGTGAGTTGCACATTATCAGGTCTCTTTTCAAATGAATGTTTACAGACTTAGAACTTTAGGCTGACAATGTTTGTCCCCACTTTGCCAACAAAGAGATAGTAAATATATCCAGCCAAGTAACATAAGCTATGAATTCCTAATCACATTTACCCGAAACAAATAAAAAGACCGGTGCTGCAACAAGTGAGGAAGAGGAATCCAGACTGCAGAGGCAAAAGGACTGATTAGAGTCACTCAGCGGCAGGTAGCTACAAAGCCGGCAGCCACAAGTCTCTGTTGTAACCTACAAATGATGGAGAACAACAAAGCAATGCTAATGAGACCAACTAGTGCCCTGTGGAACTGCCACCCTCGCTCAGTTAATGTAACACCTCCGCCCTTTCCTCGAATGTACATCTAAGAGCGTGAAGAGGGTTGGAGGAGGTGGAGGGGAATAATAATCAGCATTTACCACCATCTTGTTGGAGACCTTTCGGGGAACAATAAAAACCTTGTTCACACTAGACATGGTGTGTACCTCCTCTTCTCTCCTCCTCCTCCTCGCTCACTTGATCTCTAACACCATCTTGTTTGTGCACATTGTTACTAAACTCTCTGTAAACACAGATGAGCTGAGAGTAAAAGGGCTTGATTGGATGAAAATTGAGTTTGCTCTTACACAGGCAGCCAAGTGGTGTGAATGCGTGGCAAACCAAGCTGACCATGTGGGGTGCTTCTTATTTTAAAACAACAATGTCACTGGTTTGAAGAGGTGTTTCTAGCTTACAAGAGGGGTTCTGTATTGTAATGCCATCTGTTTCATTCGATATGGAGGAGTCACATCTCTCCAATAGTACATTCCTAAAATTAAATTAAACACTGGAACAAACAAAGGCCTTTTATTCTCATAACATGGTTATGTACCAACTGCACATGTTATTACATTAAATTATCTCTTAATACATCCCTTACTTCTGTGTTCCCACATTCATAACCCATAAAACGTTCAGTATTTTGTTTTTCTTTAATTGAAACAAGTGATAAATGTTTTTTCCACTGTATCTGTTTTGCAGGTTACTGGATATGCACGTCTGTTTTCAAACTAGTACTGACCTTGTACATTGTTTGGCTTGGTGGCATCAGTAAAGTCACAAATTTTGTCCCACTGGTCCCTGACAGCCTCAGGAGTCATGGGTTGGTTCTTCTGTCTCACAGTGCGGCCCTGAGAACGCTCCCAGCGCACTGTGCACACGGAAACACACAAATAAAGAGGTCACTGACCGCAGGGGGAATCACACAAATACAATACTACTGAGCTTGAGGCTACGGAATATTATAAATGCAGAGAGACATTTCCTCTGAAAAAAACACACAATACTCACATTTACCAATCCAGCCAGCACCAACCTGAGAGGAGATGAAACAGAATCAAATGAGCAGACTCACAGATATGAAAAATATACTCTTTGACAAAACTATATATGTTATTTCTGCTTGTAATAACTCAGAAACATACCTATGACTGGTATTTTAAAAGAGCATGTTTTGTTTATGTTTGTTTTTACCTCAAATAGCCCTCCATTTTCTTGACACTGTTCATGACAAAGCCACAGGACCATGGGAGCAACATACTCAGGCTTCAGAGATGCCACCAGATCTAGGTAAAGAAAAAAAAAAAAAGGCTCATAAAGAATAGCAGCGCTTCTCTTTATTACACATCTGTTATACAACTGACCTTAACAGCAGAGGTGTACTTCTGCTTCACTGTCTCTCTTTGGTAGTAAGTGTATTGTGAAAATGATGCTGTGACTGTTCACTGTAGGCATTTAAAGAATACGCTGAGAGCATGTTCTGAGATACTACACGGGCCTTGGGCATTTGTCCTCTTGCTGAGCAGACAGAAATCAAATACACAAGTTTTATGAACCCATTTCCGGAACATTTTAGGAGTATTCATTAGCGAGCCATGCATGATGAAATTACATGCTTTGTTGTCATGCTGGTTTTTGTTTCTCAAAACATGTTAAGTGCATTTGATTTTTAAGTCAAATCATTTGAATTAGCCATAAACTAATCAATGTGATTCGTCCCAATAACCTTCAGCTAGACTGGACAAATACCACAAAACATGCACTTAACATTATCACTGTTAAGTCAAGCAGAAACAGAACAGCATTTGAATGCCAGGGAGCAGAGAACCAGCTCAAAGTCTGGCCTGTGTGTTTATAAAAACTTACTTGCAGATAAAGGGGGCAAAGCACTTTGAATGTGCCTAATAAAGAATAATAAACAGGGGAGAACTTCTAACTCTCTGTATGATCCAATAAAAAGTGGTCCCTGAACACCTTATCTGTGCTGAAAATATTGGTGCTCTTCTGTCAAAAAAACAAACACGTGGTGGCTGTTCCTGTAGTTTGCAATGTTTAGCAGGAGGATTCTGGTTCACTTTAAAAAAAATAAAAATTAAAAAAAAAGCCTGAGTCAGTGAAAACCAACATATGGAACGGAGTCATTTACTGAGGTGAAGTCATCCTGTGACAGTTGGCACCGTGCAGTGTGACAGATGCTACGGTTAGACCAGCACGGCAGGACAACAGCACTGTCCCTTTAATCTGTCACTTAATAGCCCTGTCAGTTAGCTGGTCTGCAGAGCCAGCACAATGTTCTCAGGATGCAAAGGAATGTAGAGATTCTTGCTTTAAAGCAAAAAACACTGAACATGTTTAGGAAAAAACTGAAAGAGTGTGGTTAAAATTTGTTTATTTTGTCTGCCCAAAAATCGTGCATGTGTTTGGGCATGTGCTCCCACATGCCAAGCAGAGCATCACAGTATGAATTATACCGACCAACTGCCTGCAATCAAGCATGTTTTTTAATCTCTCTGCCTACCTGGGGGCATGATGGTCTCTGTGAGGCGTGACCCAGCTACAGGAGCAATAGTGTTGCAGTAGATGTTGTATTTCCTTCCCTCAATGGCCAAGGTGTTTGAAAGGCCCAGCATGCCCAGCTTGGCAGCGCTGTAGTTAGCCTGGCCGAAGTTACCATAGATGCCTGCGGCTGAAGCTGTCATGATGATTCTGAACAAAGACAACCCCAGGCAAAAAGTAAGTGACGGACATCGCAGCAGAGTACCAGGACACACAGACTGCCCCTTACAAACATTCAAGACCTCACAAAGTGGTACACACTTTCATGCATGCATAAACACAAAGTAAGCAGCTCGTCATGCTAACACACACACACACACACACACACACACCAGTTTCATCACAGATAGAGCAGCACACAGCACATTTGTTTGAGGGATTGTGAACATAGGCTATAATCAGGAATGAATGCATGTATGCACAGCAGCCACACAGTCATACACATACATTTTTTTGTGTAATCTCACACAGACAGTTCAATTAATCCAAGGGAAAGTAATGCAGTTAAAACGCTACGTTAACTGTTGAAGACATCTGAAACACACAGCATCGCTGGTCATCAGGGGGCAGTGATCCGTACCACAGCACAAAACAATAGAACCACAAGGGGACCAAAACAGACAGAATATTCTTCAAATCAATAGCCTTAGAGCACAGTGGTCTGAGACACAATAAGTGCATGAGCCTTTCACGCTGTTGAGTATTAATCCAAATAACAATTCTCTCAATCTTAATAGAGGATCATATCCTGTAATGCTGCCACATTAAAGAGCTACAGCAAACACAGACTGTCCTTTGTGCATAAATCTACATCTGTGTGACTTCTTAGTCCATCTTGTACAGTTGTTGAGGTTCCTGACACACATCTGATTTCATAGAAACCTGTCCACATATAATAAGTTAAACCAAGGAGGGATGCTAATGATGAAAAACAAGGAATCCAAGTCACTCTGTAATCTGAACCACTTAAACCAGAATAGATGCCCAAATATATTTAAGCATCTGAGCTCTGATGCTTTCTTTCACTTCCGTCCTTAGGTGAATAGAAAAATTCATTAGAAGTCCTTGATAACTGTAACTTGTAGTTGTATGAAGCTGAATTCTTTTGCAAAATGCAAAATAAATGAATTATTTAGCTGAAATACACTCATTACCAAGTGGTTTTCAGCCTTGAAACCACATTTACGTGAAATGTTTGGATCAGAGCAAACTTACAGAAATGAAAAGTCTTATTCTCACTCTATTCTAGGATAATAACAAGATGATAACTTGAGAAAATGATTTGATCTTTGAGGTCTGCAGATTCCCTTTTTGTATGGTATCCTAGGGATTTATGTGAAATTGTATTTTATAGTGTATTAATTGGACAATTGTGGCCCAAAATATCATAAGAGAACACACTGGCCATGGACCTTTCATCACTAAATTCAAACCATTTCATCCTGGAGTCCAAAAGTGAGCTTTTGCCAGATGTAATAAAATCTCCCCCAGGCATTTGTTGTGCTATCATGTTCTGGAGAATCAGACAGACGTGACAGGGCAGTGATCAGAGACAGGATAAAAAAAATTTTATTAAAAATTTAGAGTAATTGAATACCAACTCCTAACATTGAAACCATTAAATAGAGGATTAAAGAACCATCTGTGGTGATCTTTGCTGTGGAGTTTTTCCTGACCCCCCCCCCCCCCCCCTGCAGAGCCTTGGGTGGTTCCAGCCACTCCTGCACCAGCCACTCCTGCACTCACACCTGCGCCTAATCACCCTCATCAACCCCTCTGCACAAAAGCCTGCTGAGAGAAGAGTCTGGTGCCAGAGTATTCCCACTTCTACTGTGGTACATCGGGCTTCTCTAGTGCTAAGTATACGCAAGATTGTTATCTACTGTGATTTGTTGTTTTCTAATTGCTGCTCTCTGTCCTTGCTTTCCAGTGTCTCCACTTGTTCACCTGCACTACTGCCCAGACTCAGCCACGCTGCCACGCTCTCTCTGGATCACTCACCCTCACCCCTCTCTCTCAACTGGAAAATAAACCACATTACAATTGCCTCCACCGTCTCTGCTTGCTTTTGGGTTCATCTACAACAACTGGTTTAAAACCGTAACAGAATACTCTGGCCATCATGGACCCAGCAAACCCAGATTCGGTGAAGGAGGCTCTGTCTAGCCAGGGAATGCTCATTGGACGACACGATAAGATGCTTCATGGGATTATGGAATCACTTCAGGACCTCCACCAACAAATCACTCGCATTGCCACCCAGCTTCCCCATGTGGATCACCAGCCCAATACCCTCAGCACCAACCCACCTGTGAGTAACCCACCAGAGCCAGCTTCCCCTGCCCTTCCTCATAAGGAGCCTTTTGTTCCTCCCCCTGAGCCTTATTCTGGGGATTTAGGTTCTTGTGGGCAGTTTCTCTTAAATTGTTCACTTGTTTTTGATATGCAGCCCTCGAGCTACCCTACAGATAAAGCTAAAATTGCATACATGATTAACTTGTTACGTGGCAAGGCTGCTAGGTGGGCTACTGCCCTTTGGAGTAACGCTTCCCCTGTGCTAGCCTCTTTTGAGTCATTTTCCAGTGAACTGAGCAAGGTTTTTGATCATCCCGTTAGAGGGAGAGAGGCCACTAGACGTCTTCTAACACTTAGTCTCCCGAGTGTCAGTCATCGAAGCAAAAGATAACTAAAAGCGTAAAACCGATTACTCACACCCACCCTACTCAGACGAAATTACCCCTAAAAACAATTCCCGGACAGTCTTGTTGACTTTCTGCTCGATCGAAGGGCCCTACTGGGAAGTAGAGAACTTCTCAATTATAGAGACAGATAATTCTATCTCAACAGATTGCGGGAGAGACTCAGGGAGCGGGTTGATAGAACCCATAGCTTGGCTCCTTCAGCAGGCCCCACCACAGTGTTCACCCCTATATCTCCTAATCCAACTCCTCCCACGGCCCCTTCTGCACCACCTTCAGGTCAAGAAGAGCCCATGCAACTGGGCCGGGCCCGTTTAGACCCGCAGGAGCGGCTGAGGCGCATGAGCCACAAACTCTGCCTGTATTGTGGACAAACCGGACACTTCATTGCCTCTTGTCCCCGAACGTTAAAAGAAAAGGGCTCACCAGTGACGGAGGGCACCATGGTGAGCCAAACCACTTCCCCCTCCAGCTCTTCTCGTCGCATGTCTGTCCCCTCCAACATACTTTGGCGTCACAGCACCATCCCCATCCAAGTCCTGATTGACTCCGGTGCCGACGATAGCTTCATTGACAAAGATCTGGTCAAACAACTCCAGCTACCCCTCGAGCCTCTGCCCTCCCCTAAGACAGTCACAGCCCTGGATGGGCGCCTTATATCCCAAGTGACTGATCAAACCGTCCCCTTCACCCTCATCATTTCCGGCAACCACAGAGAGACCATCCAACTGTTTGTCATCCCCTCACCTGTAACTCCTCTGGTACTTGGTTTCCCTTGGCTCAAGAAGCACAACCCCCATATCGACTGGAGGAATTCCACCATTGTCAGCTGGAGCCCCCACTGTCATTCCCACTGCCTCCTGTCAGCTGTCCCTGCCTCTAGGGGCTCTCAACCACCCTTGTCACCTCCTGACCTCACCAGGGTTCCCCCTCAATATCATGACCTGGCCCCTGTTTTTAGTAAAGACCTAGCTCTCTCCCTACCCCCTCACCGCCCTTATGATTGTGCCATTGACCTCCTCCCTGGGTCACCCCTACCTACCAGCCGTCTGTACAACCTCTCTCGCCCTGAGAAGGAGGCCATGGAGGCTTACATTAAGGACTCTCTGGCTTCTGGGCTCATTCGTCCTTCCTCCTCTCCCCTGGGTGCTGGTTTTTTCTTTGTTAAGAAGAAGGACTCGTCTCTTCGCCCTTGCATCGATTTCCGAGGACTCAACGAGGTCACTGTGAAAAATAAGTCCCCCCTGCCCTTGATTGATCCCTCTTTCGAGCCCCTCTGTGACGCTCAGGTCTTCACCAAGCTGGATCTTCGAAACGCATACCACCTCATCCGAATCAGAGAAGGGGACGAATGGAAAACTGCCTTCAACACTCCCCTTGGCCATTTCGAATACCTAGTGATGCCGTTTGGACTGACTAATGCCCCTGCTGTGTTCCAGACACTCATGAATGACATCCTGAGAGACATGCTTAACCGGTTTGTCTTTGTATATCTGGACGACATCCTCATTTTCTCCCGTTCCCTTGCTGAGCACCAACAGCACGTCCGACTGGTACTACAACGTCTACTCGAGAATCGTCTGTTTGTCAAACCAGAGAAATGTGAGTTTCACGCTACCTCAGTACACTTCCTTGGTTACATTATTGCAAAAGGTCAACTACAACCAGATCCCTCCAAAGTTCAAGCTGTTCTCGACTGGCCCATCCCGACCACCCGCAAGGAGCTGCAGCGCTTCCTAGGGTTTGCCAACTTCTACCGGCGATTCATCAGAGATTATAGTAAGGTAGCTAGTCCCCTTACTTGCCTCACCTCCACCACCTCCCCTTTCCAGTGGACACCCAACGCTACGGCAGCTTTCGTCTGTCTCAAGACCCTCTTCACTAGTGCTCCTGTCCTGAAACACCCTGACCCTGCTCTCCAGTTCGTTGTGGAGGTGGATGCCTCGGATGCTGGAGTGGGGGCCGTCCTCTCCCAACGGAACCCGGAGACTCAGAAGCTCCATCCGTGTGCCTTCTTTTCACGCCGTCTGTCACCTTCTGAGAGGAACTACGACGTGGGAAATAGAGAGTTGTTGGCAGTCGTGTGGGCCCTGCAGGAGTGGAGGCACTGGCTGGAAGGAGCAGCCCTCCCTTTCATTATATGGACGGATCACAAAAACCTTGCCTACCTACGCTCCGCTAAGCGGTTAAACCCCCGTCAAGCTCGTTGGTCCCTTTTCCTCAGCCGTTTCAATTTCACCCTCTCCTACCGCCCTGGTTCCCGGAATGTCAAGCCGGACGCCCTCTCGCGCCTCTATTCACCCCCCTCGAGCCCTGAGGAACCCGATCCCATCATCCCTTCCACCTGCATCGTTGGTGCAGCCACGTGGGAAATTGAACGGATAGTGAGAGAGGCCCAAAGGGATCAGCCAGACCCCAAGATTGGACCCCCCAACCGTCTTTTTGTTCCGGACTCCGCTCGTTCCCAGGTGCTTCAGTGGGGACACTCCTCCAAGTTGGCCTGCCATCCCGGAGTGACTCGGACACTCCTGTTCCTCAAACAGCACTTCTGGTGGCCTAACATGGCCAAGGACACCCGAGAGTTTGTCCTAGCCTGCTCTGTCTGTGCCAGAGGCAAGGCCTCTCATCAATCTCCTGCTGGTCTGCTGCGCCCCTTACCTATCCCCAGCCGTCCTTGGTCTCACATCGCTGTGGATTTCGTCACGGGCCTTCCCCCCTCTGAAGGTAACACAGTCATTCTTACCATTATTGACCGTTTCTCCAAGTCAGTCCATTATGTTCCCCTCCCTAAACTGCCTTCTGCCCTAGAGACTGCTAACCTCCTCGTGCTCCACGTGTTTAAGCTCCACGGTATTCCTAGTGATATAGTCTCGGACAGAGGCCCCCAGTTCACCTCTCAAGTGTGGAAGGGGTTTTGCAAGGCGGTGGGCGCAGCAGCCAGTCTCTCGTCTGGATACCACCCTCAGACCAACGGCCAGACAGAGCGGGCTAATCAGGACCTGGAATCAGCTCTTCGGTGTGTTGCAGCTCACCATCCAGCTTCTTGGAGCTCCTTCCTCCCATGGATTGAATATGCTCACAACTCCCTCACCAGTTCTGCAACAGGTATGTCCCCTTTCATGGCCTGTTTTGGTTTTCAACCCCCTTTGTTCCCAGACCAAGAACATCAAGTGGCAGTCCCCTCGGTGATGGAGCACCTGAGACGGGTCAAGGAGGTCTGGAGAAATGTCAGGGCGGCTCTCACTCGGTCTGCTGAAAGGAACAAGCGGCTGGCGGATCTACATCGCTCCCCTGCTCCTGAGTACCAGCTGGGACAGATGGTGTGGCTCTCCTCTCGGGACCTCCCCCTCCAAACAGAGTCACGTAAGCTCACACCACGTTTCATAGGACCTTTCNTCCAGCCACTCCTGCACCAGCCACTCCTGCACTCACACCTGCGCCTAATCACCCTCATCAACCCCTCTGCACAAAAGCCTGCTGAGAGAAGAGTCTGGTGCCAGAGTATTCCCACTTCTACTGTGGTACATCGGGCTTCTCTAGTGCTAAGTATACGCAAGATTGTTATCTACTGTGATTTGTTGTTTTCTAATTGCTGCTCTCTGTCCTTGCTTTCCAGTGTCTCCACTTGTTCACCTGCACTACTGCCCAGACTCAGCCACGCTGCCACGCTCTCTCTGGATCACTCACCCTCACCCCTCTCTCTCAACTGGAAAATAAACCACATTACAATTGCCTCCACCGTCTCTGCTTGCTTTTGGGTTCATCTACAACAACTGGTTTAAAACCGTAACACCATCATACGTTTTAAAATTTCCACTACACCAACTCATCTGAAACCCTACATTTTGAAAATTAGACATGTAAGTATTTATACCAAAAACAATAATACAAAATGCAAAACGTTGCTTCAGTGTCAATGAACCACTTTACTCTTCCATTCATGCAGAGCCCCTTGTGTGATCTTTTGAAGGGCATCAGTTACCTGCAGTAACATGGGAGCAGAGCAGGTCGTGTGACCTTCTTCAACAAATTGCAATTCAAAACATGCAACCCTCACTGGACCTTTCCACCAAACACACTCCCATTTGCTAGTAGCGGCAGTTGAAGTGCAGACATCTCAGGTATAATAAGATGCATCTGTGTTTGGCAAAAGTTTTTTTTAAATACCAGTGAACTGGTCATATGGCTGAAACAATATGATGATGTATGCTTAAGTACCAACAGTGTTTATAACATCCTGAACAAAACACTGATTTCAAATAGATCTACTCACATCAGAAACATTCTTGTCTTGGAGTATCAGTGACACATTTCTCGTTGAAGAAACCTCTTCAGATATGAAAACCCCAGATGAGTGCAACTACATCTCCAACAGAAGGTAGTGAATGAATAGCTCATTTATGTGGCATAAAATTAATTTAGATGATTAATTGAAGATTAATTTACTCAGTTCTAAAATATGCAACAGCTGCACTTGCAGTGTAGTCTGACAAAGAACTGACTTAACTTATTTGTCTTCAATATCCTGAAATTTAAATAACCAAATCAGATTCTGGCTGTCTTGGGCTTTCGAAAGTATGGAGATTTTTTTCCTAAGTACACCTCGAAACCATTGGAGCCAGTAATATTAAGGGGTACCAAGTGACTTAAATCAGAGTCAGAATATGAGTATCATAATGCGAGGGCAGACATTCTTTATATACCCATTACCCCAAGTGTCTGTTCTCCTGAGCCTACTAAAGTAGGGCACATAAAAACAATTTTGAGTATCTTTGGTCCTTAATTTGATGTCTGGATCAAGCTTTACCTCACAGAATTCTGATGGAGTATTGATTACAGGCGTGAAATGCTGTCTGCTGAAAGTTAACTGTCCTACAAAACAAATCCAACCCACATAACAGGAGGACAGCATGGTTTTTATCTGCATAAATAGATTCCCTCACCTGCCAAACTTTTGGTTTTTCATGTGATTCCAGGCTGCTCGAGTCACCAAGAAGGATCCTCTCAAGTGAACTCTGTGAATCAGGTCTGAAATGCAGAAAGAAAGAGACAACACTGCTCATAAGAGTGTTGTAGAAGATCGTGCTTTCAGGGGATTCTCAAACTCCCACACAGACATCTGTTGTTATGGACATAAGGTACATGGAAAACAAACACATACAGTATATTCTCCAGCTATATACTGCTTCAAACACAATAGGGTGAGCCAAACTAAAGGGAGCAACGTGGTGATATTGGACAACTCTTTAAAATAGTAGGAGTAAATGAGAGGGAAGTGAATACAAACAATAGAAATAATTGAATTACCCCAGTCCAAATCGCTCGTCCTGGCAAACGACCGATCACGAAGAATCCTTGGCAAAAACAAGCACAGAAGGGTTTTAGTCTTTTCAGTCTTTGAGGCAGAATCTTAGATTCTCTCAGTATTTATATTCCAATAGCATCAAAAAGTCACTTAAAACATATTCAGGAGGATCAGAAAGTTTTGAACTAAGTGTGAAAAGACTTACCCTGCATTGTTCACAACAATATCTACAAAAAGATTGTTTCACATGATTAATTTAACTGCTTGTTAATATAATAGAAATAACATAGAGAATGATGTAAAATTTTAACATACTGACCTATTCTTCCAAATGTGTCCAGTGCTGTCTGGATCAGTTTTTCTCCATCTTCTACAGAATCTATGTTAGCATAAAAAAGACAGTCAAAGAGATGTGAGCTCCCTGCACTTGATGAGTCATACTTCTTAAATGAGTTGGCTTAACTGAGCTGCCAGAATTCTGTATCTATGTGTTTTTAGCTCTGATTCCTGGCTAAAATATTCTGTATGGCATTTAGGTTTACAGATAAAAGCAATGTAAGGAGTCTGTGTGATAACAGTTATATAACTGAAAGGTTTAGAGGCATATGTAGGAGCTTCATCCGGAAAAACACAATGCTGAGTAGTGAGATGTAATTAGTCATCTTTTCAAAGTTACATTGTTTGGGATTTCAAGCATTAACCAGTCAGTAATTTTCAAAACTACCTGTCAATCACATTGATCAGTGGGCGTTACAACAAGGTTCTTTTTGTATGTATGTGAGATGATCGGTGATAAAGAAAGTTTTTAACCCCTGCCAACGGCATGTCTCATTGACAGATGTCCATATTGTTTACAAACACATTTACTATCAATAGTTACTAAAAAATAAGCGAGAAAAAACATTACAAAACAAAAAAGATAATGATGTGCCACAGACAACAAGTGAGGACATCAGACAAGATAACTGGTCCAAACTTCTCACCATAGTTTGCCACAGCCTTGCCTCCCTTCGCTCTTATCTCCTCCACCACCTTATCAGCAGCCGCAGAACTCTTTCCGCCCCCTTTAGTGTCTGCCCCAAGGTCATTCACTTCATTGCAACAAGAAGAAAAAGATTAGCAATAATGGGGTGAGTTCTGCAATTCTCCACAACTGATTAGGTAAAGAGAATAGTCTAGCTAAGCTGATTCCTTGTCAGAGTTCAAGGGCACATTGGCTCCAGGCAGCAGGGGGAAGCTATTATTTTGGGGAGGGCAAATGTTTATGCCAACATCTGAAACTGTGCAGCCTGAAAAAAATGTCACTGGAAATGCATCGGACAATTCTTTGGTAAAGTTTAATTTATGTGGAGTCCGCTGATTTAAATTTTCTCCCCCAATAAAGATGATGATGCATCAGCTCAGGACATCTCTGCAAGTTCAAGGTCTTTCTGAATCAAAAAGTAAAATTTATTGGTATTAACCACTGAATAAGTGAAGCAGAGACCTGGAATTGCCTGTGGCTGCGTCTGTCATCCACTGTGGCTTGGTAAATGAAAGATGAAGCAGAATTATGTATTTTTTAAACTGATAAAAGTTGTTAATCATGTTTATATTTTGGGAGGCTGTATTGATGTTAACAGAGCATGTTGAGGCATATTCCCACTCTTCCTAATGCATGGCAAATGCAAATACAAAGCTTGTGAATCTGGCCATGTATTGCAACTCCGGACCAAACCAGGACACATCAAAGCTTACAGTTGTGTCTTACACTATGGTCTTACAATAAGCCATGCAGGTGTGGGAAATTGAGGGTTTCAGCTCATGAGTTATTGTTAAATGGAAGAAAGGTCATTCTGCAGCTTTTTTATATACGTGATGTCTGTACACAAGTGTTATTTATGCAAAGAAGTGACATTTTATTTAGGACTCAGATAGCTAAATTAAGGCTTTTTTTGACACTGATGTGACTTCAATGACAAATCGGGTGAACAACCTGGGTAAACATGCATTCTGACATGGCTGACTTCATGAGCAAAGAAAACATTTGTGTGCTCCATTTCAGTCAAATTTCAGCATGTTTGAAGGATCAAAGTCTCCTGTGTCAACCCAATTCTATCTACTGCACCTGTTCAAATGATAAATTACTTAAAAAGGATAATTGTTTACCTACTACTGAAGCACCTCTCTCAGCAAAAGCCAGTGCATATTCTCTGCCGAGGCCTGTAAAAAGAAACACAGATTTCTTAAATACCTGTGCACACTATGACAGAGCTAAACACCCCTATCAGCAAGCTGTGGTGTATCGTTGTTGAATGTGCCCTTTCGCACACTTACCGTGATTGTAAAACACTGCGTTAATTGTACTTTGCTCCTACGTGCATTGAACAACGCGATGATCCAACAAGTTAAAACGGTTCATTATAAATAAGGAATACAACTTGAAACTGTTTCCTGAGGTTTTACATGACGCCGTGGTCAAAGTTGTTTACTTTAACATAGTGTAACATGCAGCTTATTCGCCAGTTAGCACACCAAGACTTACTGCTGACCATCTATTATAACAGCAGGAGACTCTCATGCAGTAGAAATTCTAATAAGTATGATTTTCAACGACTTCAGTATGTAAGAAGAACACCTAAGCATTATAAATAAGTGTTACAAAACGTGTTTACATGCAGGGACAGTTAGCAGCAGTGACCGCTCCGCTGACGTTTATTTGTCTTTCCACGGTAACATTTACCTCCTCCAGCCCCAGTGACGAGAACGACTCTTCCTTCGAAAGACAGAGACATTCCTGTGAGATGTTATTCCTTATTTCTGCCCAGAAATAGCTCCGAGGGTGAAAGACTAGCGCCAGAGTCCAGATTCAGCAGGTCAAACTTCTGGAAGTTCCACTTCCGCATTCAGAGAGGGGAGGGCTCTACAGTGGCCAATCAGAAACACGAAAACCAGAATTACCCGCCCCACTCCCCTTATACGTCATCATTACAGCTGATATTTAGTAGTCTGCTCTGACCATGCGATGAAGACCCCAAAAAGTTTACCCGTATTCGTACAAACTGTCCTCAACACAAAAAGGATAGACCTTTATAGACCAATTTGATTAACTTAATCATTTTTAACATCTTAATCACAGAACCGCAAAGAAAATAAAATAATCCCAGGTTGAATAAGGATTCGGTCACTCTGTTTTATAACTCATTCATACAATATGAAAAAAAACCCTCTTCACTTTGTTAATAGACTGTCAGATTGCCTTATACATATGTAAGGATAGTTTGGAGACATTCATGTTTTAATGTTGGATTGATGAGCAATTAGATGTTCTCATTCATGGCAGTGATTTTTATCATTCATTTACAATGCATCTGTTATTATACATGACAAGATATGCCACTAGTTTGTGGTCCTGAGATAGATGTCTCTAAAACATAATTAAATTGGCTTATCTGCAGTACACATAGTGGTGCACCCCACAAAGGGTGCCCATGGTCAGTACGCTATCGTAAACAACAACAAACCTTGCTGAAAATGTCTGTGGAGATTTCCCAGCCTGTACAATATTTAGCAAATAAATGTGAATTTCGTATGCTGTAGTGATACATCTTTGGAAGTAATAAAAATCACATGATAATTTGGCTTTGTTGATATTTTTTGGCCTGTATTGAGTCAAAATTGTATGATAAAAAGTCATATATATGAGATAATGGGACATTTTTAAGTCATTAAACTCAAATTTGTCACATTATAAACTCAAAATAATAAGATGAAAAGTCAATCTTTTGAGATAAAAAGTCAAGTTTTGAGGTAAAGTCAAAATTTTAAGATGATTAAGTCAAATCAAAAGAAAAAAGTCAAAAGTTTGGAAAGAAAACTCAAAATAATGAGATGAAAAGTAATAATTTTGAGGTGATAAAGTCAAAATTATGAGATAAATAAAAATATATATATAAGAAAAAGGTTAAAAATGAGATAAGAAGATTAAAATGAGGGGATAAAAACGAAATTTTTTTGATGAAGTTCAAATTATGATAAAAATAAATAAATAAATGAAAATTAGAGATAATGAGTCAAAATTCAAAGATAAGTGAAAATGTTGAGGCCAAGCCAAAGTTATGTGTTCACAAAACTTTATACAAAGACTTCGTTGGGACCTGTTACTGCAGTTTGTGAGAAGTATTTATCCATCCATCTAATGTTTCCTGACACATTTTTGTTGAAGATGGACTAAGTTAACTTGTAAACCATAGTTTGATCAGGCTTTAAGGCGGAGGGGTAATTCTCATTCTGTGCTATAAATAGACCTACACACACACACACACTGGTGGGGGAGGCTATTAAGGTTGTAACACAACAAAACGTCCTGCAACGAATAACCCGGAGACCTCTCCAACCGTGGAGTGCCAGTGTGATCAAGTAGCAGCAAAAGAACAGCAGCCTTGCAACGAGAGAGAGAGAGAGAGAGAGAGAGAGAGAGAGAGAGAGAGAGAGAGAGAGAGAGAGAGAGCATCCTCTGCGCCCGCCGGACGTTGGTTCAGACTCTCCAAGGAGGCTGCGATGGAGACAGGATGAAACTGACGGGGTGTTTTTCGGAGGAAAGTGCCCCTGGGGTGTCATTACCTGGCGGCTTTCCGGGGTGTATCATTACCCGAACCATTTATTTAAGGAAAAAAATGGAGTGCATTACAATTTTCTCGATGCCAGGGGATTATGGACCATTTCAACAACGACCGGCGGTGTAACGGTTTGGATAACTGCTTGTTTACTCTGTTTTTCTTCTCCGTGCTTTTCTCCTTATTTACTCCAGCAAACACATTTTTTACGCATACGTGTCAAACATTTTTCTCTCAAAATGTTGAATTTAGCGCTCCCTCGACGTGAAGGATATTCGTGGCACGTCATTTTTTGTTGTTGGACATGATGGTGTAAGGTGTACAAACCTGTGGACGGGTGCCCGTTTCGGAGACAGTATGATACAATATTTTGACATAATCGTTATTTTCTGTGTTACGCTCTATTGCGCATGCCTAGTGGTAGATATAGAACGCTGCCCGACGCCACTTCACTCCGTCCTGGCCGTGATGTAGGAGCAAAAGTGAAGGGAACGGAGGACTAAAATAATGCGTTGGCAAAGTGGCAGCGTGGCAACCAAAGGATTTGACTTTAGATCCTTCACGATATAGATTGTGCCATAAACTGAAGAATGTCAGGGACACCAAATGCAGAGGCTGAAGGAGTAGTCTCCAAAGTACAAGTGAAAAAGGAGATCAAGACAATCGTGGAGAATTTGGAAACCATTCTGGGAGACCTCAAGGATGTAGCCAAAGAGCTTAAAGAGGTAAATGAACAGGAATCACCCAGCTTACAAGCACATTTGGTGTGTTGTTTCATGCTCTTTCTATACAACCTTGTTTGAGAAGACATGAGAGGCTGACGTCCACCTTACTGGGGCCTGGAAAAAGCTATGACAGCACACACTCAGTCACTCACACACTCACACACATACACACACACACAAATATACAGACATGCACCTCCCCAGTCCACTAATGTATGTGATCATTACCTCCAACGTGAGAGACATCTGGCACAGGGGGATGTGGGGTGTGAAATGACAGGACAGCCTCTTCACCCTGACTCATGCAGGCTTCAATGAAAGTGAGAAAATTGTAATCACAATTAATATTTCATGGACAAGTTGGTTCATCCAGGAAGGCACTTTTGCATCGCATTTCATCATCTTAATGCTGACTGTTGTTTGCTGTGAATTAATAGAACAGTTGTCTTTCCGCTTCACTTTTCATCTCCCTCAATCTCTAGTAGTGGCTCTCTCTTTTTATCTTCATCTCCCTTTGTCTTTCACCACATCTGCATTTATCACAGCCATTCATCTTCATCCAATCTTTATCTCTTGTTGTCTACTGGCTTTCCCCTGTCTCGCCACTGAATCCTTAAGATCAAAACTCTTGGAGCTGTCAGATTCAAATCTTAGTGTTACTGAGACAAGAGTGTTGAATGGGAATCAGGGGGATCCCTGAGCTATACAGAGATTATACGAAGATGCTTCTCATGTTATTTGCAGCAACTTGTTCTGCCTCTGTTCAGATTCACATTCATGCACTGCTTGTTGCAGTGTTTAAATCAGTGTTTCCCCTCTTGCCAATCATAGAGATCCACGCTGCCACCTCAGCTGTAACCCGCAGTCTTACCTGTTTTTATGTTTACATTCCTCCAGCAGACACACGCCAGGCATTTGGCCTCCTGTGCTCCACATCTCACCCAAACATGACAGGCTGTCATTCTAATAAGACCCTATTGCATACAGCCTCAGGTTCTTACATTATGGATGGTTCATCGACACAGCATCTGTCTCTTTCTGCTTCTCTGCTTTCTCATCTCTGATTTTTCTTAACTTGTTCTGAATGAGACATCTTTTGTGTTTTACAGCCATCTACAATGTCTCAGAGGGAGCAGCAGAGATAAATGGAAACATGAAGGATGTGTAATCTGTCCATTGTGATTCTCTCTGATCTGCCCTCTCTTTTTTTTGCACAGGAAGTTATGAAGGGGATCTTTTTTTTCTCACGCCACACACACTAAACGCATACCTCGAGGGGGTGCTACTATCAAAGCCAGCGTTTAGGGTATAATCCATTTGAAATGCAGTTATCTGTTATAACTCACAGACAGGGCTGGAACAGAGCCTGGCTGTGAGGAGTGACCCTGCCCAGATGCTTGGCACAGACACTGTCGCTGCCTGGCCTACAGCAGAGGCTGCACACTGGAATAGTACTGATATTACCTTCTGTCTGTGCATGTGTGTGTGTGTGTGTGTGTGTGTGTGTGTGTGTGTGTGTCCCAGCAAATTATCCATTTAAGACTGGTTGGAGAATCAGCTCCATGGCTCCATCCCCCCTTACACTTCTATCGTTCCCTCTTCCTCTCAGTTGCAGTTTTTGCCTCCTCTTTCTCTCCTCACTGCTCTTTTTTCGTTTTTCTCCAGCCACTGTTCAGACATGCATTTCAAATCATAGCAGCAGTGCTTTAAAGTGGGCTAATACAATGGATAACGTAAAAGAAGGACATTACTGATTCAGCAAATGAACATAAGAACATTCTCATGTCATGATTATTTTATGACTGCTGTAAAGGGAAAACTTTTTTTTTTTCTGGTGACTTTTTCCTCACTGTTACTCCAGCTGTTTTTTCAGCTCTGAGAAAATGGACTTAAGCGTGCTCAGTTCACCTCATATTAGACATTCTTTGGGCTCAGTGAGTGCTGGATCCTCTCTAGTCTGGCAGCCAGTAATAAAATGTCCAACTGCACTTCAGTTCTGGGCATGGAGGCAATAGTAACTCCACCCGGGGAGGAGAACTGTCTCTAAAGGGAATGTTTTTGGATCAGCCTCTCAGAGAGGCTGTAGAACACAAACGTTTTATCCGTTTTCTCATTTATTATTTTCCCAGCAGAGTTTAGTTAGATCCATGTCAATTGTGTTTGTTGAACACACTTGATAAAATTGAATCCTCCTGTTTGCTTGCTCAAACTTTTAATTTTGTTTGTAAAATTATTTTTGGCACTGCAGTTGTACGTTCATGATGTGGCAACTCTGTAACTATGTACATGAATGCATCTGTAGTCAGCCAACATACTTTATTGAGTTCAGTCAAGCACTACCTCCTGACAGAGCATGTTCTCCTGTTTGTTTTTTATTTAGTGTTAGAGTCTATAGACCAGGACGGTGCATATTCCGTGTACCATCTCAGCTGGTGCTGCTGTCTCCTTTCAACAGTTTTCAGTATTGCTTATTGCGTTTAGAGTGGCAACACACCAAATTCCTGCTCCAAAAGTTCTTTAATATCTGCCTATGCAAGCTGTGAAAACAAATTTCCTCTTGGATGACAAAGGCAGTATCTTTGGATCTAAATATCTTCTGTATACACAGCCTCCTTAGACAATATCTTGTGATCAATTCCACTGAGCCGAGCAGAGCTTTTCTGCCTTTTTCCCTTTATTACACTTTTTGTTATTATCCTTTTTATGGCCCGTACTGTGCTGTATTCACAAATGACCTTACAGTTCAGGTTTGCAGATTCGTTCCAATATTAAACTTGCTCTCTGTGTGGGTCGTTGCTTTCCCCCAAATATTCACTTTGCTATGTCACACTGCATTTCTTATGCCCGCTCTCCTTTCCTCTCTGGCACTTTGGGTAAATTACAGCACCACTGAAACTGACTTTGTTTGCTCTTTATAATGTTTTACCCTCAGAGTTGGTTTCCAATTTGATTTTTCATGTCACAAGCTCCTTTTATAGAGCCTTTTCTTTTCTCCTGTGACATACTAAGGTATCTTCCTAAAAATTCATTCATGATGAATTGTTTTGCGCTCCATTGTTTAAAAATACAAAACCCTTTTGAAATCTTTGCTCTTATAGCATCCTTTTGTGTTTTTGAGTTGCTTTAACTATATGTTACACTGTCGTTCTTTCGGTAGAATATCAGAAATAATGTGATTGATTTTTCCACAAGTTGATTGACAGTGTTGATTTTTCACATCTGCTTTCTTCTCTGTTTGTTAAACCTTTGTGTCTGTCGTTGTCAGCTGCTCTCTTTTGTTATATGCAGAGAGTGTGTTGTTCAATAATTCCTGACACTGCTTTTGTATTATCACTGACAGTTTGGCTTACAGGATATGGTTGGGTTCCTTCCTTGTAGTATATCACCTAAATCAGAGCCTGGCAGACTCATGGGAGTCTGGCAGGCTCATGGGTGTTCCCATAAATTTTTGTGATATTTCTTCTCTCTCTGGCCTGGTTGTCATAGAGATATCTCACTTCACCTTAAATCTCATTGATCAGACTCTTAAATGAAAGTGTTTTTTTCCCTGAAATGTTATGTAATGAACTCCTCAGTTCATCCAATATGAACTCGATAGGGCAAAGACATCAGTTTCCTTGCAAGAAGTGATTTTTCAGTTACTTTTTTTCCCAGCACAAATCATCATTCTTTTTGCAGTCACCTTCTGCTATAGTTTTTTCATTGCCTGACATAGTTGTGGGTGATATTTCTTCCCCTCATGGCACATTGTTTATTATTCCTGACCTCTTCTGTCGCAGTGACATTTTTTCTTCTTGTCTCCAGGTTGTTCATGACATCGATACACTGACTGGTGACCTGCAACTGGAGGAGGACGGGCTGACAGATAGTTCAAAAACGGACACGCTCAACTCGAGCTCAAGCTCCACCACCACCACCACCACTGCATCCAGCCTGGAGAAGATGAAGCTGTTCCCCGATGACTGCATCTTCAAACTACCTGCACCCATCGCCCCTGCTCCTGTCCACCCTCCTACGGTCTTGACTGTACTCAAGAAACCCCACCCTCCCCTACCACCACCCAGACTCACCCCATTGAGGGCTGAGGAACACAACACCAAGAATCTGCCTCATCCGACATTAGTGTTATCAGGGAATATATCCAAGGCTGCAGGATCAGTAATGAGGAATGGTGGTGTTTTTCCATTGAAGCCAAACAGGGATTTATTTTCCTCTCCACCTTGTTTTATTTCAAACGATGGAATCCCTGAGTCAGGTCTGGTTCCTACATTACCTAGACCTATGCCTCTTCTCCGCCATGAAAAGAACAAATGTCCTAAGGCTCCCGGGAGAGAGTCTCGTGAAAAAGAGCGCGTGCGATTCAGCGAGAAGGTCCAGTATCATGGCTACTGCCCAGACTGTGACCTCCAATACGATGTTGACGACACAGAACTTCACATACAGGCTGAGCTAAACGACTTGAGGCTCAGTCCAGTGCATTGCTGCTCTTCCTCCTCCCCTCCTCCTCCTCATGTTCTTCCTCATGAACTGATGTTGGAAAACGGCGGGCTACCAATGAGCCACAGTTTCCCACCAACAACAAACACTCCTCCACCTTGTGTGCCTCCTCACCCGCCACCCCAAAAGCCCCAGAAAACAATCCTGCGCAAATCGACAACTACCACGGTTTGACGCCAGACCACGCGTTCTGTCCAACTCAAACATTCTTGAATCATTCATAGTGTTTTCTACTTTATGAGCGCTTTCTACTCCAGATGAACTTTGGATTATCCAAACAGCGAGAGAGAAAGAGTCAGGAAACAAAAGGATGGATAAAATGAGTGAGACGGAGAGAAAGCCATCGCCATGGGCACTGAGATGAATGCAGATTTGGAAGAAGTGGTGAGTGTTTGTGCACATATGATTGTGCTATTCAGGGAATGGATATAGGGGCAAGAAGAGCAATTGCATGTGTGTACTGACACCCGATCTGAATACAAGTTTGTTTATGTGCTGGGTTTACACGTGTTCCTCTTTGCGGGTGCATTAGTAGGCGTTTGTGTTCAGAGTGTGATGTTTGTAAGCAGTGCGCACTAGTGAAAAATGTTTGGGGACTCAGAAAAACTTTCAGAGAGACTGCTGACAACACTTAAACTAAATTGTATGCACCTGTCCAGGAGCTCTCGCTACTAACGAGTTTCAAATTTAGGAAGTTCTTTCAGAGCAGCCTCTGATTTATTCATGTCCTTCTGGATGAAACGAGAAAACCTCTTCCCTCAGATTTTATCTGAAGCCTTAAAGATCTTCCCATACACTGACACCTACATCTTCCAAAGTAACACTCACACATATAGATGTATCCTTTGCAGGCAGGTTGTGACATCTAAACCTTTTTGAGGTGACAATTAATCCTGAGGGACTGTCAGGTTAGCTCCTACGTTTGTGAGTCCAGTGTGACAAAACTGCCATTATGGCTTTAGTTCACAAAGCAGAAAATTGTAATTAAAAGATCTTGCATGTCACACTTGATATAAATTCAAAGAAATTCCCATTTCTGTTAAAGCTCTATTTCACCGTTGTTACATGAATGAGACTAGATGCACAGAAGCTCAGTAAGCTCATCAATGAGGCTCAGGGGAACAGAGAATCATGCTGAAAAAGTGTTGGTCGTTATTTCCTCAAGGGAATAATAAATCAGTGAAATATCATGCCTCCTCAGTCTGTATGAGCTGTCAGTAGTCTCTCCTTTATTAGCGCTTGCTGAGAAGCATATTTAATAAAGCATGAATGTCCTATGTGAATGTGTGCATCTGCAAATTTGAGATACTTCAAAATGAGTGTCCAACTGTGCACGTGTCTGTGTGCGTGCAAAGGTGTGTAAAAGCACATGTCAGTTTGGCAGACTTGGGAAGACAGCATACCCTAGAGTCAGATGAGAATAGTAGCACCTTCCTCCCAGCTATGCCCTTAATTAGCTGGATTAGACTAACAGAGATAGCAGTACTGCTTCAGATAGCCTTTGTACCAACATTAGCTTTGACAAAGCTCTGGGCTGCTGCAGCACATATTTTCTAAGAAGAAGAAGAGAGAGAGAGGAAAAAGGGTGTAAGAAAGAGGAAAGTGAAGGTAAGGAGAGGAGGATTGGTAGAGGAATGAAAGGACTAGCAGTGTGCACGTAGAACATATTTATAATTCGTGTGTGTATGGCATTGTTAGGATGAGAGGCTTAGGGGTTCAGGCTGAGAAAATGAGGGTATAAAATAGCACTCACTGATGACTAAATCCAACGCATGACCCCACTGGCCTTATACATCTAAAATCGGCGTCTGGATTAGGGATCAGCGGATATTCAGCCATGAGAAAAATGAGAAAGAGTGAGAGAGTTGGGTGCATAGAGGAAGCGAGAGGAGGACAAGAGGGTGATGGGGAATGCGGTGGAGGCTGATGCTGGTTTGGCTGTATTGTTTGTTGCTTCTTAAGGCTGTATGTGGACGCATCTTTTTCCTCTTGATGATTGCTTTCACTGCAAACCGTTTCCTGTATTTACTTTGTATTAATGGATCTAAATGAGTCTGGCAGCAGCACGATTGCACACACACACACACACATGCACGCACACACTTACAAAGAGAGAAACACATTGAATCTGAGCAGAGCAGTGTGCCACAGAATGGAAAGCAGCCAGTATCATCAATAGACGCAGCTCATGGGGGCTTTTGCTGCTGTGCACTATCCAACCAACCACGGAAATTGACACAGTGGACCCAGTACTGTTTGATTATGTGACCACATTGAAAAGTAAAGGCTTCTGCATTTGCTCCTCTTCTCCCTGTGCATGCTCTTGTTTTTCATTTTAAGCTTTTGAGGTCTTGCAGAGCAAAAAAAAGTGGTCTGACTTACAATCATCCTCTGTTTTTATTCATACATATCAACATCAGTGTTCTCTTCCAAACATGAGTGTTTCTGTCTACTTTTCAATTTACTCTCTTCTGTTGGATTTGCTGTCTGCAGGATTCTATTGAATTTCATTTACCAGCCACCAACACTAAAATGAAAACACCTTGCTAAAGTGCACAAGCTACAACTCGAGGCTGAGACCCTAAGTTGATTTAAAAGCTTTGATAAATGTTGGTGTTTGTGCTCTTTCTGAGCTTTCAAAGTACCTGCTCACATTCACCCCATTTCAACCCTTGTATTTTTTTCCCACTGTTATTAAGATTTATGAACATGGTGCTCACTCAGGTAATGTCTAAACTGTTTTGATTCAAGCAAATACAATGCCTGAGTTTGATTCCCAGAGCCAAAAAAAAATCTTTTTTGGACCCTTTTGCAGGGAAGAAAGTTTTGGAACAAATTGGATTTTGAAATTGAGTTTTCATATTTTGATTAGCATCTGGACAGAAGCTGTACAAGAACTCTGAGTTGTTGTAAAAAAGGTGTTCTTGATCAGGGAGGTTGGCAGAGCATGGTCTTCATATGCAGTTGTGCTCACGAGTTTACGTACCCTGGTAGAATTTATGATTTCTAGGCCAATGACAACACAAAAACTTTCATGTCACTCATGGACATTCCACCATGACAGTGATGATGAAAACCGATAATAAGCCAAGCCCAATAATTTATGGTACCTGGAGACTTTTTGCCAAGAAGAACTGGCAGTTTTACCACCTGAGAAAATAAAGACTCTCAACCACAACTACCAAAAAAGACTTCAAGCTGCCATTGATGTTAAAGAGGGGCAATACACGGTATTAAGAGCTGAGGTATATAACCTTTGGATCAGGGACATTTTGGAAGTTTCTTCTGTCATCGTGACTTTAAAAGAGTAAACACAGTTTGTCAATAAATGGATTCAGCCAACCACTAACCATGAGTGAAAGAAAAGTCTTTGTGTTATCATTCATATTCCCTGAAAAAAATGGCCAAGAAATCATCAATTCTGCCAGGGTATGTAAACATCTGAGCACAACTGTACAGAGGTCATGTCCTTGGAGCAGAAGCCTTGGGTTCACTTCTAACCTCTTTCACAGCATCTGAGTCAGTCATCTCCACTCCCTCCTTCTTTCCTGTCTTTCTCCTGCAGTCCTATTTAACAAAAGGAAATATATAATATAAAAATAGGCCTTGACAAAATTTGGAAAATTTCCAATCTTACCTGTTGAATGAGGAACTGTCAGCGATAAGTAATCACACACTGCATTTTTCATGCTTTGATGACACATTTGGGTTGGTTGTGAAAAAGTAGTGTGTTTTTAGCCACATTCGTGATTGTTGCACTCAAACAATAAATGTCAGCTCATATCCTGTCATATTTTACTTAACCCTTAACATATTAAGGTTGAATAAGCTTAAACTTTTTATCAGCCAACTCAAATGTGTGCAGTGGATGACTTAACCAAAAGAACTCTAATGTGCATACATTAGGGAAAAACAGCTCTTGCATTTGCACTGGCTGTCAAGACCACACTGCAGGATTGTGCCTCTATTATTTGGTTACATGGTTCATTGTTTGTCAAATCCGTGACTTGTTACACGATTGTTCCTTTAACACAGTAACCAGTGCTCCTTTGACCACGGGGTGTAGGAGTTCTTCTCTGTTTTGGTAAATGGCTATCTGGGCTCCAGTGCTCCAGGCTGCAGGATAAAGTTGTAATGGGCAGGGAGGAGGTGGATCTTCACCGCCTCCATCGTGAGTCAGGACTGACTCAAATGTACTGACCTACTCCCTACAGCTCATAGCTCTAGTTCATAGCCCACCTCTCTCTCTTTCTTTCTCTCTCACTTTTCCCTCTCCGTCTCACTCTGTCTTCATTTCTTTCTTCCTCTCCCCTTGGATGAAGCTTAACTCCCACTCTGCAGCAGCTGTATGCATAACAATCTCTGTGTGCACATGAATCTCTCTGTACATGTGGGTGGGTTATCTTTTAATAAAACATATCTGACACTTTGAGCAGCAAACACCTTTGGCAACATTTCCATTTGTATGCTTAATCAATCACTGACTTTTTTTCTGTACAGCTCCACAGCATCCGTCACTTCATACTTTAAAACCACCAACAACCTTTTAAGGCGGAAAAAATCTCCTCTGGGTTGTCACGCACCGGTTAACAAATGATTGTGTTTACATTTTTGACTGACATCACTCATGGGGTTAATACAGAAACCTGCTGCTTACATAATTTATTAGAAATCTTTTCAAACTCAATGCTAGGACTGATTGATAGATTGTCAGTGCAAATCTGTTACCCTGATTTGTTGTCTTAATATAACACAATAGTCATGTGTGTGCTTGTTATGCTTCTACTAACTGTAATGTCTTAATCCCATTTTCAAACCTGGCAAGTGCAGAGTGTGCAGTAAAACCTGATAAATGTGTCAGAGTGAGACACACATTTGCCAGAGAATATTAATTAGCTGTTGTTGCTCAGTCTGATTGTTGGTGATGATAGTCTGCCAAGAGACACAGTTGTCTACTCACTCATCACCATCCTGCATGCATCATTTACTTTGATTTTTGTTTCTCTCAATCCACTAACTTTCATTGTGATCATTAAAAATGACAACACTACAAGGTGAGCGTTAAACAAAATAAAAGCTAAATAAATAACCATGGCATCCTGTGCCAGAGGCATTACATCTGTAATGGAGATATTGTATGCAAAGTTCATTAGAATACAAAATAGACATGACCTACATTCCCAAACATCAGAGTATTCCAAAGTAGATCTGGTGCTCACTGGGCATACTGCCTTGTCTTCTTTATTTGTGACTCAGACAAAGTCATGATGTGGGAAAGTGTGTGGGCATGTGTTTGCATGTCCCTGTCACAATGTATGTCCATGCTCACATTTGTACATTTTAACATAACAGGGAAACTTGTGTATATGTGTGTTTGTGTGTTTAAAGGTGTAGGAGAGTGGAGGAAGGTATGCAGTCATGTGTGTGGTTAAAAGGTTTAAGATGGCTCAGTGAAACTTGGAAGGCTTTTGGGGTGAAGCAAACTTAATCTGAAGATTTCATGCTTGTTTGGAGTTTAAAGTTAGAGGCATCAGCTGCACCTTACACTGGGAAGGTACACAACATCTTGACAACCGGATTGGATTTGTACATTAAGAGGCGCAGCGACCCAGATGGGGTCCTTTGCTCATTGAGCCTCTCCAGACCTGGCTGAAAAGATGACAGCTGTTTAAAGAGGGACACAAAGCTCTTGAATGTTTTTTTTTATCCATAGAGGGCCAGACTGTTCAGTTCGTTTTCTTGACGTGTGTACAAGTGTCTGGGTGCTTGTGTGTGGGCAATGATTCCCTGATATATTTTGACTCTGCTCTCTAAAAACTGAGTCTGAGTGCTGAAACTGTTATTTCAGATGTTTACACTCTTAGAATTCAGGTATTAAATTTGTTTTTCCTCTTTTTTTTTACCGCAGGGCCCATACAAGGAGATACGAGAAGAAGGGATGCTTGTTTCATACACCGTTCAACCCTGGTTGATCAGAGGGAGGAGGACCCAGAGCTGAGACCAAGCATCAACCTTTTTATTTTTCTATATGAAGTGTTTATTACTCTTAGCCACCAGGAGATCATCTTTTCCTATTTTGACTATCGAACCTCGTGAGCACCTCGAGGCTAAGTTGTATTGTTACTGTGAATCTTGGGAAAGAGAAAGACCTGTCATTGTATGCAGTAGCATACAGATGAATAAATTTATAGCAGTGGAGGTGATATTTTTGTTACAGAAAAATCATTGAATTAAACATTAGCATGCTGCTGAAAACCCCTTCATCATAAGTATGGAGGCAAGTCCAGATGAATAGGTAGACGATGGGGTGAAATGATGTCAGCCAGTATTTCATTGATGTCTTTTGTTCTGTGCATACTCAGATGGAAATCAATAGCTCCACTCAACCAATGGAATTTGCCTTCTTAAGAATTGTAATTGTTTGTGTCTGAGAGCCCGCCAGCTCTGCCTGGGAGCAACATGCTGCTCTGCTGGACTGCAGATAAGGAGAAAATAATACATTGTGCCACATGCACAATTGCAGTGTGTTTTTGAGAGTCAAATGGTTTGAAATGAATGGTGATGTGGCCACTGATCTGTGTCCAGACATTATCTCCATCATACATCAGAATCTTTGTGCTCGACTGGGAACATGCAAGTTATGTTTTACTTTCACAATAAAGTGCAGAGATTACGGTACAGTGGCATAGTTACAGCTTTAAAGGATCCTTGAAGAAGTAATAATTTGCATCAAATTTTCTTTGTATACAAAAACACATGTACATGTTTGATATCTATATATTTCAGGCATTTTTCTACAGAGACTTTAACATTTAAAGAGATATTTTTGATATTGTGTTGGATGACTGAGGTATTTTGAGGAAAGCTTACATTCCTTAGAACTACTTTGTTTTCAGCAGGGCAGATGAGTTATTTATATGGAGAGTAAGGGGATGATCTTTGTATGGATGGACAGTAATTGCTTAAGTATTAAACTTCTGCAGAATGGGCTTTGTCGTATGAAGAACTGCAAGGCGAAGAGGTTGAAAGACGTAAACCAAATACCTAGTTGTGCTTTATCAGACAGGAGGTATGGGACTGAATGAATGCATGACTGACTCTTCACTTTGTCCTGCCATCACTGTGTTTTCTATGCATTTCTGTGGAGAGGCTGTCTGTTGGAGGGTCCAACATGCTGGTAGCTCTAATTTCCTCATATGATGTCAGTCAGGTTAATCCTGGGGGTCTCTACCTGGCCGGAGTTTTCTAACAAGACCCTGACTAATGAATAATTGGAAGTAAATTACAATGAGTGTGTGAAGTATTCAATCATTAAAACTAAAGACAAAATATCAAATAAAGAAACCAAATTAAGGGAAGATTATTAATCTGTGCAGGTGATTGCACACAGCCTCTCTCCACATTCAGACTGGAGGCACCACACTTGTAAACTCCACCTCTTTGTTCTCACTGGACACAGAACCTGAATTCATTTTGAAATATTGATTGAATAAGATCGTTTTTTTTTTATGATAACTCGAATGTCAGTGGTATTTTGTTTTGTGCCCACAAACTGTTGGAAAATAACTTGAGAGAAGTAAATACTTTACACTTGATGTTCGTGTCCCTGTGTGTATTTTACAAACTTAGTGGTTTCATTAACCAAAAAGTTTGATATATTTGTTCCTGAAACGAAAAGGATATTCCAAATGTAAATCTTTGAACATTTCACAGCTTTTTACTGAGCGTCAGATAGAGGAAATTAAACTGACTACAAATGGTCACCCTTGATCACAGCTGCTAAAAGAGCAGTGTGAGCGAACCATTCAGTGAAGCAAAAATACATTCAATGGCCCCAGCAGCTGCAACAGTTAATTGAAGATTAGTTTGATTAGATAGTAGGCTGGTGGTGCTAAAAACCTTGATAAGATTTTTTAATGAATTCATAGTGGCTTGTCAGGCTTTATAACACATCCCAAACCCAGCCATTCAGTGCTTCAAAAATGAAGGACGGGGTAACAGGAACAGAGCGGTGGTGGCCTGGAGGATAGAGATTGTGATCAAACCCATGAACTGGAAAACCTGCAGGGGTAAGTACATGCTTGACTTGCTCTCTTGGTACCTTTGACGAAGCCATGAAAATTGGTAAAAAGAAAAAAAAAGAACTGGGGTCGTAGTAGGCAGCTGAAAGGTCAAAAAATACAGTATTATCCATACCACTACAGCTACTTTTAATTCTCTACTGCTCATGTGCATTTTATCAAAGTAGCATTAACTGAAACAAAGTGTTCACTTGTAATGTAATTAAGGAATTAGTGACATTTTTCCGTGTCGAATTAGGAACATTTTGTTATTTCTTCCCTCTAACCTCAACTCAAAAGCTCTGGTGTTTGGTTTTAAATGAATTGCTTTGAGCTGCAGAAAAAAGTGGATGTTTGAATTATTTCCAAAGTTTTGGCTGACCAGACTCAAACTTCCTCAAAAACGTACAATAACCACAAACAGTCTGGGATATCCAAACAAATCTATTGTGTTTAAAATCCGATCCAACTTGCTTCAGTAAGTACATTAGTTTAACAGAACATTTATACAGTAAGTATTCAGCTGAAGTTGGACTGAGGGTAAAAGATCCAAAATAGATTCAAATTCACAATCAGATTACACATAAGCAATGAGTCAAAAATCTAATTATTGGCGTAAACAAAGAGCAGGTCTCTCTACTTTATTTATTTATTTATTTTTATCTTTGACCAGCTGAGCTTTTGAGGGCTGCTCCAATTTGACAACTTAGGATAAACTGTCAGAGTCTCCACATTTCCTTCAACTTTTGGTTGCTTTTCTATGTCCAGTTTCCCAATAAAAGATGATCATGCTTTTACCATTAGTGCCCCTCGGCTTTTGAATGAATTTTTGGAGGAGATAAGCTGGCAAAATCAGTGACATCTGTAAATCACTTCTTAAAAAGAACTTTTACAGACTTGCTTTTATGTAATTTAACTTTTTAAGTGATATTTGAATATCGATCTAACTATTTTCATTTTAATCTATTTGTTATTATATTTTTTCTACCCTGTTTAAGATTTGGTTTATTAGCAAAACATAAAATTACGAGAGAATCCACTGTTGAACAATGTTTTTTATTGATTTTCAACAGAACACAAACATTTCGACAGATATCTCCCTATTTGAACAATGAGATATGTAAAATNTTTTATCCATAGAGGGCCAGACTGTTCAGTTCGTTTTCTTGACGTGTGTACAAGTGTCTGGGTGCTTGTGTGTGGGCAATGATTCCCTGATATATTTTGACTCTGCTCTCTAAAAACTGAGTCTGAGTGCTGAAACTGTTATTTCAGATGTTTACACTCTTAGAATTCAGGTATTAAATTTGTTTTTCCTCTTTTTTTTTACCGCAGGGCCCATACAAGGAGATACGAGAAGAAGGGATGCTTGTTTCATACACCGTTCAACCCTGGTTGATCAGAGGGAGGAGGACCCAGAGCTGAGACCAAGCATCAACCTTTTTATTTTTCTATATGAAGTGTTTATTACTCTTAGCCACCAGGAGATCATCTTTTCCTATTTTGACTATCGAACCTCGTGAGCACCTCGAGGCTAAGTTGTATTGTTACTGTGAATCTTAGGAAAGAGAAAGACCTGTCATTGTATGCAGTAGCATACAGATGAATAAATTTATAGCAGTGGAGGTGATATTTTTGTTACAGAAAAATCATTGAATTAAACATTAGCATGCTGCTGAAAACCCCTTCATCAAAAGTATGGAGGCAAGTCCAGATGAAGAGGTAGACGATGGGGTGAAATGATGTCAGCCAGTATTTCATTGATGTCTTTTGTTCTGTGCATACTCAGATGGAAATCAATAGCTCCACTCAACCAATGGAATTTGCCTTCTTAAGAATTGTAATTGTTTGTGTCTGAGAGCCCGCCAGCTCTGCCTGGGAGCAACATGCTGCTCTGCTGGACTGCAGATAAGGAGAAAATAATACATTGTGCCACATGCACAATTGCAGTGTGTTTTGAGAGTCAAATGGTTTGAAATGAATGGTGATGTGGCCACTGATCTGTGTCCAGACATTATCTCCATCATACATCAGAATCTTTGTGCTCGACTGGGAACATGCAAGTTATGTTTTACTTTCACAATAAAGTGCAGAGATTACAGTACAGTGGCATAGTTACAGCTTTAAAGGATCCTTGATGAAGTAATAATTTGCATCAAATTTTCTTTGTATACAAAAACACATGTACATGTTTGATATCTATATATTTCAGGCATTTTTCTACAGAGACTTTAACATTTAAAGAGATATTTTTGATATTGTGTTGGATGACTGAGGTATTTTGAGGAAAGCTTACATTCCTTAGAACTACTTTGTTTTCAGCAGGGCAGATGAGTTATTTATATGGAGAGTAAGGGGATGATCTTTGTATGGATGGACAGTAATTGCTTAAGTATTAAACTTCTGCAGAATGGGCTTTGTCGTATGAAGAACTGCAAGGCAAAGAGGTTGAAAGACGTAAACCAAATACCTAGTTGTGCTTTATCAGACAGGAGGTATGGGACTGAATGAATGCATGACTGACTCTTCACTTTGTCCTGCCATCACTGTGTTTTCTATGCATTTCTGTGGAGAGGCTGTCTGTTGGAGGGTCCAACATGCTGGTAGCTCTAATTTCCTCATATGATGTCAGTCAGGTTAATCCTGGGGGTCTCTACCTGGCCGGAGTTTTCTAACAGGACCCTGACTAATGAATAATTGGAAGTAAATTACAATGAGTGTGTGAAGTATTCAATCATTAAAACTAAAGACAAAATATCAAATAAAGAAACCAAATTAAGGGAAGATTATTAATCTGTGCAGGTGATTGCACACAGCCTCTCTCCACATTCAGACTGGAGGCACCACACTTGTAAACTCCACCTCTTTGTTCTCACTGGACACAGAACCTGAATTCATTTTAAAATATTGATTGAATAAGATCGTTTTTTTTATGATAACTCGAATGTCAGTGGTATTTTGTTTTGTGCCCACAAACTGTTGGAAAATAACTTGAGAGAAGTAAATACTTTACACTTGATGTTCGTGTCCCTGTGGGTTTTTTACAAACTTAGTGGTTTCATTAACCAAAAGGTTTGATATATTTGTTCCTGAAACGAAAAGGATATTCCAAATGTAAATCTTTGAACATTTCACAGCTTTTTACTGAGCGTCAGATAGAGGAAATTAAACTGACTACAAATGGTCACCCTTGATCACAGCTGCTAAAAGAGCAGTGTGAGCAAACCATTCAGTGAAGCAAAAATACATTCAGTGGCCCCAGCAGCTGCAACAGTTAATTGAAGATTAGTTTGATTAGATAGTAGGCTGGTGGTGCTAAAAACCTTGATAAGATTTTTTAATGAATTCATAGTGGCTTGTCAGGCTTTATAACACATCCCAAACCCAGCCATTCAGTGCTTCAAAAATGAAGGACGGGGTAACAGGAACAGAGCGGTGGTGGCCTGGAGGATAGAGATTGTGATCAAACCCATGAACTGGAAAACCTGCAGGGGTAAGTACATGCTTGACTTGCTCTCTTGGTACCTTTGACTAAGCCATGAAAATTGGTAAAAAGAAAAAAAAAGAACTGGGGTCGTAGTAGGCAGCTGAAAGGTCAAAAAATACAGTATTATCCATACGACTACAGCTACTTTTAATTCTCTACTGCTCATGTGCATTTTATCAAAGTAGCATTAACTGAAACAAAGTGTTCACTTGTAATGTAATTAAGGAATTAGTGACATTTTTCCGTGTCGAATTAGGAACATTTTGTTATTTCTTCCCTCTAACCTCAACTCAAGAGCTCTGGTGTTGGGTTTTAAATGAATTGCTTTGAGCTGCAGAAAAAAGTGGATGTTTGAATTATTTCCAAAGTTTTGGCTGACCAAACTCAAACTTCCTCAAAAACTTACAATAACCACAGACAGTCTGGGATATCCAAACAAATCTATTGTGTTTACAATCCGATCTGACTTGCTTCAGAAAGTACATTAGTTTAACGGAACATTTATACAGTAAGTATTCAGCTGAAGTTGGACTGAGGGTAAAAGATCCAAAATAGATTCAAATTCACAATCAGATTACACATAAGCAATGAGTCAAAAATCTAATTATTGGCGTAAACAAAGAGCAGGTCTCTGTACTTTATTTATTTATTTATTTTTATCTTTGACCAGCTGAGCTTTTGAGGGCTGCTCCAATTTGACAACTTAGGATAAACTGTCAGAGTCTCCACATTTCCTTCAACTTTTGGTTGCTTTTCAATGTCCAGTTTCCCAATAAAAGATGATCACGCTTTTACCATTAGTGCCCCTCGGCTTTTGAATGAACTTTTGGAGGAGATAAGCTAGCAAAATCAGTGACATCTGTAAATCACTTCTTAAAAAGAACTTTTACAGACTTGCTTTTATGTAATTTAACTTTTTATGTGATATTTGAATATCGATCTAACTATTTTCGTTTTAATCTATTTGTTATTATATTTTTTCTACCCTGTTTAAGATTTGGTTTATTAGCAAAACATAAAATTACCAGTGAATCCACTGTTAAAAAATACTTTGTGATGTGTTTCAAGCAGAAAAATGTAGTCAAGCCACTTAGATGTAGTGCCTATTCGCTTGCAATGTAACTATTGCTGTTATTTTTTAGTAATTATAATGACACAAACAACAAAAAATAACAAGAAAAATTCATAATCAAAAATAATGCAACAAATCCTCCCACTCTTCGTCCCAGTACAGCTGTCATTTACCTTCACATATTTGTGTCCATGCATATTAACATTTGGTGTAATTTGGGAGCTTGATTTTAAGTTGGTCCAGAGAGAGTTGCATCTTTAATTTTGTCATTCTCCAAAGAAGGCAGAATGGTTTTTAGGATTTTTGATGTTTACTTTAAGTGAGTGTTATGTCATAGCCAGGAAATTTGCCATTTATGATACCATATAGGGATGACATAAGCCCTCTACATGAAGTGGGCTGCAGGTGTGTTTCAAACTGAGTCTCTTTGGGTATGTTTGGGAAATAATGTTTGCTATTTTACTTTACTCTCTGACATATTTGTAAGAGTTAAAAAAGTCCTACATATGAAGGTTGAATTTTTTAGTTAGTGGCTGAAAGTTAGCATATGTTACTTTACATACAAATCAGCAACAGTTAATTTTTTGTACCACCTTTTTATTAAGCCACCAGCAGTATGGCTTATGATGTTTAGGTTATAACAATAGTTTTTCTTGAATACTTTATTTTTTTAAATAATTTTACTTCCAAATTTTTATATAGTCTGAATGCTTTTGATTATTTTTTTGATCAGTTTATGTTTTTTTTTTCCTTTTTAAAAAAAAAACCTCATTGTTCTACACCAGGAATATCCAAACTACAGCCCAAGGGCCAATTGTGGCCTGCCATCAATCTTCAAGCGGCCCCCAGCTCTCATCTTACCATGTGTAAGTTTTGTCACTTAAATTAATCGTGTTCTAACTGTTTACATTTACAGTCTCTGCCAAGTGCTTCAAATAAATCTCAATATATCTGGTAATGTTTCACAGTGATTTGGACTGTGCATAGGCAACTTTAAAAAGCTAAAGCTGTGTACAATCTGCAAAATCTCAACAACTTATACAGCTGACATTTAGTTGCATTTGGCATGATGCGAAATGTGTTTCATGAGTATTTAGTTGATTTTCACAGTTTCCAATACGGCCCTTTTGGGAAAAAGTTTGGACACCCCTGTTGTACACCCTTGTATCCTGACTTTTTTCATCCTTCTTCTTTTTTCCAGAAAATAAAAAAAAAAACCTTTCTTTTCCCCTTCTTCTTGCACCCCCCCCCCCCCGATTCTCTGTCATACTTTTATCTGCCAAAGTACTTTGTAAACGTTTTTGTTTTGGGGCGCTGTTTTCATAAAGTTACAATTACTTAAATGTTAATTGTTTCCATCCATCTTTGCAGGTGTCGCCGCTGGAAGTGCCACCTTCCAAGGGCAAAGCTGGGGTAGCTTGTTTTTATTTCACGCTTGTCCGGATGGGTACCATTTTCACACAACTAAAGCGTGGCTGTAACGACGCCGCCCACTCAAACTGTCCCTATNCCCCCCCCCCCCCCCGATTCTCTGTCATACTTTTATCTGCCAAAGTACTTTGTAAACGTTTTTGTTTTGGGGCGCTGTTTTCATAAAGTTACAATTACTTAAATGTTAATTGTTTCCATCCATCTTTGCAGGTGTCGCCGCTGGAAGTGCCACCTTCCAAGGGCAAAGCTGGGGTAGCTTGTTTTTATTTCACGCTTGTCCGGATGGGTACCATTTTCACACAACTAAAGCGTGGCTGTAACGACGCCGCCCACTCAAACTGTCCCTATTAAGTACAACACGCGCTCTCCTTGTACGTCACGTGACACGGAGGAAAGGAAGGAAAGGGAAAGAAAGGAGGAACCGAGATAAAAAGGGAAAATAAACAACGGGGCTGTTATTATCTGCCTCACAGAAGAAGGCAGACTTATCTGAAGGTAATAAAGAGTTGCAAGTCATCGTTTAACTGTCATAAACTGTGATTTTGATTCACTGACAGTGTCCAACTGACGCTTCAAGTGTTAGCCGCTGCTCAGCCGTTTGGCCAATTTGCTGACGCTGGATGCTCGTTTGTTTTCAACTAAGTGGCTAAATGTGTGGAGCTAGTTTTACACAAGGAAAAACTTTCATACAGAGTCCGTTTGCATTTTTTTCCTCAATGTTGAGGAAGCTGTGACCGTAAGTTACTCTGGGATGAATCCTCGCAAAGTGCTGATGTGTCAAAAGCTTGTGACCATAAGTCTCCTAAACTGAGTCACTGCTTCAGACCCGCTTATAGTTCACGAAGATGGAAAAAAATATCAAACCTGCACCTCATATCGGAAACTAATTGTCTGCCCGACTGTTCACACGGCTCTTGCTTTCATATAAGCTTCTAAGACACATAATACAACCAAAAACAAAGAGAACAACTTGAGTTAATGATTGTAACCTTCTTTTATTGCAGCCGTAGTTTGAGTAGACAGTGAAGAAGATGGAAGTTCACTCATTTGTTCCAGATGTGATGGGAGAATAGGCTGGATATGAGATAATAAGGTGAGTAAAGTTATTTATGAATTGTTTTCATTTGTCTAGTTTGAAGTAGTGATGGGTATTGATACGATTCTACAGATACTAATACCATTAGAGAGTCTGCTTAATTCTTTATCTGTTCCTTTATCAATTCTTCTTCAGAATTTCTGTGTACAAAAAGTAGCAAGTTTACAGGTTTTGTCAACAATTAATTGAGTTTCAGGTGAATAAATATATGTCAGTGGCACAAATCTAATAGTTTTTGTTTAAAAACATGAGCATATCTGCTTTCTCCGGAAGGATCCATGACCTCTAAGGGCTGATAGTATCCTGTACTGAGAAAAACACCCTCTTAGGTAGTAGTGAAGGTGCGTAGACTCAGAAATAGGAGGCAAAGGAAGCTGGGGATGCAACACTACAGGCAGTACACTGCAAAAACCGAAATCAAAGCAAATGTTTAATTCTGCTTTTTAGTAAATAATATCTTCTATGTCCTAACATGAGCTAAATGTAGTAGACTCTGCCACAAAAAAATGTTCCTTAAGTTATCTACTGACAGAAATGATGTCTGAATGCTGGTGTTGCCACCCTTGCACAATATAACAGCAATGCAAGTTGCATGATTGACATGTGAAGTCACATTGTGTGCCATCGATTTAAGGCTGTAATGTAAAGAATTAATTGATAAGGGAATCGTTACACAAGGAGGCTATCAGTATCGATGGGTTGAACCACTTTTTATTGATTCTCATCAGGAGCCAGTTCTCGATTTCAATCCCCAGTTGGAAAACAATAACCGGAGCAGAGAACTTGGAATTAAGTGACTCTAATGTGACCTGTTCACTCACACCACTGTTAAGCCAAACTAATCAAACTAACTCCTTCTTAATAGATTAACCCTGAGTAAGTCGTTGAATATACACAAGGAATGTCTGAGCCCTTCTTTGCAGCTAATCATGTGATATTATGACATATAAATAAACAGTTTCTTCCTGTCATATAAGGTAGTATTTACAGTGCTCCAACCTCGGCAGTTTTTACAGTCGCTCTGTTGTATGAATGCCATCTATTTTCATTGGCATTGAGGTGTCTCTTGATGCAATTGTGCCCAGACTGGTTGAGTAAAAGTGAAAGCATGAGACTGGCACAGTAGATAAGATCACGAAATATCGTCATAGTCCAGTTAGTAAGTCTTTTTTAACTCGCTATTTCAGTGTCATTCCTGGAGGAGAAGCTGCAGGCTCTTGTAGCATTCCAGTATATAAATAAACGATTCTGTTTCAAATTGAGGTTGACTTTTCTTTGAACTGATTTTTTAGGTCAACGAGGAATCCACTGAGTAAAGGAGGAGAGAGGAAGAAGATGAAGCTTAACGAACGTAGCGTGGCACACTACGCCACTTGTGACTCCCCACCAGACAAGACAGGCTTCCTGTTTAAAAAGGGTGAGCGCAACACAGCTTATCACCGTCGCTGGTTTGTCTTGAAGGGCAACATGCTGTTCTATTTTGAGGAACGCGACAGCCGAGAGCCTATCGGAGTTATCGTCCTGGAGGGCTGTACCGTAGAGCTGTGCGAGTCTGCCGAGGAGTTTGCCTTTGCTATTAAGTTTGATTGTGCCAAAGCGCGAGTGTACAAGATGGCAGCTGAGAACCAAGCAGCCATGGAGTCCTGGGTGAAAGCCTTGTCTAGGGCCAGCTTTGACTACATGAGGCTGGTGGTGAAGGAGCTTGAGAGACAGTTAGAGGAGATCCAGGAGGCTGCAGGAGCTGGCTGTGTCGGGGCTGGAGTTGCAAGCATGCAGGCCAGACCTAAGCCCTCCAGGAGGAGCCAAGTAACACGATCCAGATCTGGAGCTTCCTCTTCATCATCCTCCTTATCTTCTGTATCGTCATCATCAAGTGCTGCTAACTCATCCACCGCCTTCTCCGCCCAGAAGAGCCTCCAGGATGAGGGGCAGCTCATCTCTGAGAGCTCAAAGGAGAACGGGGTTTCATGGGCAAAACCACAAGCTGCCTTGGCAAACGGTTCTATTGAGACAGCATGTGTGGCCTGGGAGGCCTGTGGAGACTCTGGTAATAACAGTCTGACAGGGGCTGATGGGATCAGGGCTCCACCAGTTCCACCGAGGAGAAGAGGAGCTTCTCTTGAAAGCCCCTTCTCCCCTGGCACTACGTGCTTCTCCAAACTCCATGACTGGTACGGGAAAGAGGTGGAGGAGGTGAGGGTGCAGTGGCTGCAGGGCCAGTAAACTCAAAGAGAGGGATGAACTGTATCATTTCCTGCACATTTTAATCATTCCTTTTAGAACAGTTAGAAAACTTGATTACAAATATCAATCTCATGACCAATCATAACACAAGTGAAAAACTAAGATTGATTTCAGATCCTGTCTGGTACAAGAGGGAATCAATCTGTCTTAATATAATCACTATCTACTGTACAATCCTGGAAACCATTATCAACAGTTAGTCTAGTCTTTTCTTTTTTTACAGGTGACTACAATTAAAACGCTGATCAAGTATTCTCAGCAATCAGAATCCTCTGTTTTTATCACAAGTTGCAAGAGAGTTGCACATTTGGTCATATAGCAAATCTGTTATTGATTTTCTATTTTTTGTTTTGCCATTTCAATACTACTTTTTTTCTACCCTTGTAGCCTCCAGATACATTTATGCTTTATTTTGGGGTCCTGGTTATTTGAAGCTGTAGGAGCCCTGACTAAAAGTCATGTGTTTCTGACAAATATTAATCAAATTCAGAAGTAAGGTCGTGAAAATAATGAGGAGAAAACTTAATTGTCAGTTGTGGGCATTTTTACAGTCTCATGGAAGAAGCAGCAGGACTTATCTTTTGAATTAAAAGAAAAAACAGCATTTTAAGTTTCCTGCACTTTTTAACAACCTGAAAGTCGGAGACTGCCTTGATAGATCGACCTGAAGAGAAACAAGGGTAATTCTCCAGGGATAAGACGTGTTTTGGAAGAACATGAGTCCAGCTTCATCTCAATACTCCCACTGGGGAACAGCTCAGCCCAGAGGCCCTGTGGCTGCTAAGGTCAGAGCATCCTCTCTCTCCACAGTCACTGGGGACCATAGTGGGAGCTGGATGCCCCGCTCTGAGCAGAGCAGCACTCTGGTATTTTTAGCTCTTGTTAGCCATCAGCCAGATGATGCCGTGTCATAAGAATACTTGTCACTTACTTCTCTATTGACTCTTGTGTTTTACATCCTGAACCTACAGGGCTTAACACATGTTTTGATAATTCTTTTAACTACACATCAAAAAATCAAATTCTTTCAATTTGTTTTTATATCATATTGTTGGTTTGTGTGGAACATTTTATTTATCTGAATGTTATTGAGTAAGTGAAACTGTAAGAGGACAATGGTGTGTTGAAACTTTTAACCTCTTGTTTTATGTATATATATTTACTATTCCATGTTGGAAATTAACACCATCAGTCAGCAGAAAAAAAAACTTTTCAGCGACTGCTCTTACTATATCCATATCACCAATCACATCATGTTTACACTTTTGTTTTATCGTGCCTTATGTTATCTTTATAACTCTTGTGATGCCTTGCAACCATTACCATCCAGTAATTTTACAGTGATGCAAGGGTTTGACTTCTCTCTCATCTTGACTGTATCACTGATTTTGCTTTTATGCAAAAGCTCATGGTCCAATCACTTTTTGACAATGGCTGTGTTGGTTCAGTCTGCATCGTTGCACAGTACTATGATTACCGGAGTACGTTTGTCTTATATTGGAACGATTCCATGGGGAGCAGCACTGCAGCAGGTATTTACCGTTTTTTTGTGACTCAGTGCTGTTCACACGTATTATCTGAAACAATCATTCAAGTACCGATTTTATCCATTCCAGATGGTATTTAGAATAATAAAGGATGATATGTATGTCTTATTGAAAGGAAGTTGTGAATGTGTCAAAGAATCAAATGAAAGATAATGGTATTGATCTTTATTTGGGAGTGCCAAATGAATGCACAAAGAAATTAATGTTATGTTACATTACATTACATAACCATTAATATTTCACACATGGTCCTGATATTGTACTATTAAGATTAAAGCCACTTATTAAAAAGTGTTACTATGTTATCATTTGTGTTTTCTTTGATTACAGTCATGTTTTCNTTCAGCCTCGGTGAGCCGCTTAGCATTTGCAGTGATGTCTTGTTGAAGGTCCGCAAAACTCTTTTGTACAGCGTCGACAGAGTTATTCATCTCAGCCATGTGTCTCTCCACGTTGTCGAGTTTTACCCCCACGCCATCAAGAGTATTTACCTTTATGTTAATCGCGGTGATAGTTGTGCGGAGTGACTTAAGCTCATTTAGCACCGCAGCTAAGTCTGACCGCGGGCTAACCTCTGCGTTAGCCTCACCAGTTACTGCAGCTGTTGTAGTTTTGGGTCTTTGAGAGCCCCGGGATCTGGAGCTGCTCTCACAGTCTTTGAGCGTTGTTTGTTTTGACATGTTGTAGAGCTATTAGAAGCGTTTGTCAGTCGGACTTAGTAAACTTTTAGCAGGGTTGAGAGGAGCACCCACACTAAGCTGCCATCTTGGTCCGCGGCTCAACAGCGCCCCCCGAGAATCCACTGTTAAAAAATACTTTGTGATGTGTTTCAAGCAGAAAAATGTAGTCAAGCCACTTAGATGTAGTGCCTATTCGCTTGCAATGTAACTATTGCTGTTATTTTTTAGTAATTATAATGACACAAACAACAAAAAAATAACAAGAAAAATTCACAATCAAAAACAATGCAACAAATCCTCCCACTCTTCGTCCCAGTACAGCTGTCATTTACCTTTGCATATTTGTGTCCATGCTTATTAACATTTGGTGTAATTTGGGAGCTTGATTTTAAGTTGGTCCAGAGAGAGTTGCATTTTTCATTTTGTCATGCTCCAAAGAAGGCAGAATGGTTTTTAGGATTTTTGATGTTTACTTTAAGTGAGTGTTATGTCATAGCCAGGAAATTTGCCATTAATGATACCATATAGGGATGACATAAGCCCTCTACATGAAGTGGGCTGCAGGTGTGTTTCAAACTGAGTCTCTTTGGGTATGTTTGGGAAATAATGTTTGCTATTTTACTTTACTCTCTGACATATTTGTAAGAGTTAAAAAAGTCCTACATATGAAGGTTGAATTTTTTAGTTAGTCGCTGAAAGTTAGCATATGTTACTTTACATACGAATCAGCAACAGTTAATTTTTTGTACCACCTTTTTATTAAGCCACCAGCAGTATGGCTTATGATGTTTAGGTTATAACAATAGTTTTTCTTGAATGCTTTATTTTTTAAATAATTTTACTTCCGAAGTTTTATATAATCTGAATGCTTTTGATTATTTGTTTGATCAGTTTATGTTTTTTTTTCCTTTTTTTTAAAAAAAAATCTCATTGTTCTACACCAGGGATATCCAAACTACAGCCCAAGGGCCAATTGTGGCCTGCCGTCAATCTTCAAGCGGCCCCCAGCTCTCATCTTACCATGTGTAAGTTTTGTCACTTAAATTAATCGTGTTCTAACTGTTTACATTTACAGTTTCTGCCAAGTGCTTCAAATAAATCTTAATATATCTGGTAATGTTTCACAATGATTTGGACTGTGCATAGGCAACTTTATAAAGCTAAAGCTGTGTACAATCTGCAAAATCTCAACAACTTATACAGCTTACATTTAATTGCATTTGGCAATTAAATATATTATATATTATATATAATTATATATATATATATATTTGGCATGATGCAAAATGTGTTTCATGAGTATTTAGTTTATTTTCACAGTTTCCAATATGGCCCTTTTGGGAAAAAGTTTGGACACCCCTGTTGTACACCCTTGTATCCTTACTTTTTTCATCCTTCTTCTTTTTTCCAGAAAATTTTAAAAAAAACCTTTCTGTTCCCCTTCTTCTTGTCCCCCCCCCCCCCCCCCCCGAGTCTCTGTCATACTTTTATCTGCCAAAGCACTTTGTAAACGTTTTTGTTTTGGGGCGCTGTTTTAATAAAGTTACAATTACTTGAATATTAATTGTTTCCATCCATCTTTGCAGGTGTCGCCGCTGGAAGTGCCACCTTCCAAGGGCAAAGCTGGGGTATACTTGTTTTTATTTCACGCTTGTCCGGATGGGTACCATTTTCACACAACTAAAGCGTGGCTGTAACGACGCCGCCCACTCAAACTGTCCCTATGAAGTACAACACGCGCTCTCCTTGTACGTCACGTGACACGGAGGAAAGGAAGGAAAGGGAAAGAAAGGAGGAACCGAGATAAAAAGGGAAAATAAACAACGGGGCTGTTATTATCTGCCTCACAGAAGAAGGCGGACTTATCTGAAGGTAATAAAGAGTTGCAAGTCATCGTTTAGCTGTCATAAACTGTGATTTTGATTCACTGACAGTGTCCAACTGACGCTTCAAGTGTTAGCCGCTGCTCAGCCGTTTGGTCAATTTGCTGACGCTGGATGCTCGTTTGTTTTCAACTAAGTGGCTAAATGTGTGGCGCTAGTTTAACACAAGGAAAAACTTTCATACAGAGTCCGTTTGCATTTTTTTCCTCAATGTTGAGGAAGCTGTGACCGTAAGTTACTCTGGGATGAATCCTCGCGAAGTGCTGATGTGTCAAAAGCTTGTGACCATAAGTCTCCTAAACTGAGTCACTGCTTCAGACCCGCTTATAGTTCACGAAGATGGAAAAAAATATCAAACCTGCACCTCATATCGGAAACTAATTGTCTGCCCGACTGTTCACATGGCTGTTGGTTTCATATGAGCTTCTAAGACACATACTACAACCAAAAACAAAGAGAACAACTTGAGTTAATGATTGTAACCTTCTTTTATTGCAGCCGTTGTTTGAGTAAACAGTGACGAAGATGGAAGTTCACTCATTTGTTCCAGATGTGATGGGAGAATAGGCTGGATATGAGATAATAAGGTGAGTAAAGTCATTTATGAATTGTTTTCATTTGTCTAGTTTGAAGTAGTGATGGGTATTTATACGATTCTACAGATACTAATACCATTAGAGAGTCTGCTTAATTCTTTATCTATTCCTTTATCAATTCTTCTTCAGAATTTCTGTGTACAAAAAGTAGCAAGTTTACAGGTTTTGTCAACAATTAATTGAGTTTCAGGTGAATAAATATATGTCAGTGGCACAAATCTAATAGTTTTTGTTTAAAAACATGAGCATATCTGCTTCCTCCGGAAGGATCCATGATCTCTAAGGGCTGATAGTATCCTTTACTGAGAAAAATACCCCTCTTAGGTAGGAGTGAAGGTGCTTAGACTCAGAAATAGGAGGCAAAAGAAGCTGGGGATGCAACACTACAGGCAGTACGCTGCAAAAACCGAAATCAAAGCAAGTGTTTAATTCTGCTTTTTAGTAAATAACATCTTCTATGTCCAAACATGAGCTAAATGTAGTAGACTCTGCCACAAAAAATGTTCTTCAAGTTATCTACTGACAAAAATGATGTCTGGATGCTGGTGTTGCCACCCTTGCACAATATAACAGCACATTGAAGTCACATTGTGTGCCATCGATTTAAGGCTGTAATGTAAAGAATTAATTGATAAGGGAATGGTTACACAAGGAGGCTATCAGTATCGATGAGTTGAACCACTTTTTATTGATTCTCATCAGGAGCCAGTTCTCGATTTCAATCCCCAGTTGGAAAACAATAACCGGAGCAGTGAACTTGAAATTAAGTGACTCTAATGTGACCTGTTCACTCACACCACTGTTAAGCCAAACTAATCAAACTAACTCCTTCTTAATAGATTAACCCTGAGTAAGTCGTTGACTATACACAAGGAATGTCTGAGCCCTTCTTTGCAGCTAATCATGTGATTTTATGACATAAAAATAAACAGTTTCTTCCTGTCATATAAGGTAGCATTTACAGTGCTCCAACCTTGGCAGTTTTTACAGTCGCTCTGTTGTATGAATGCCATCTATTTTCATTGGCATTGAGGTTTCTCTTGATGCAATTGTGCCCAGACTAAAAGTAAAAGTGAAAGCATGAGACTGGCACAGTAGATAAGATCACGAAATATCGTCATAGTCCAGTTAGTAAGTCTTTTTTAACTCGCTATTTCAGTGTCATTCCTGGAGGACAAGCTGCAGGCTCTTGTAGCATTCCAGTATATAAATAAACGATTCTGTTTCAAATTGAGGTTGACTTTTCTTTGAACTGATTTTTTAGGTCAACGAGGAATCCACTGAGTAAAGGAGGAGAGAGGAAGAAGATGAAGCTTAACGAACGTAGCGTGGCATACTACGCCACTTGTGACTCCCCACCAGACAAGACAGGCTTCCTGTTTAAAAAGGGTGAGCGCAACACAGCTTATCACCGTCGCTGGTTTGTCTTGAAGGGCAACATGCTGTTCTATTTTGAGGAACGCGACAGCCGAGAGCCTATCGGAGTTATCGTCCTGGAGGGCTGTACCGTAGAGCTGTGCGAGTCTGCCGAGGAGTTTGCCTTTGCTATTAAGTTTGATTGTGCCAAAGCGCGAGTGTACAAGATGGCAGCTGAGAACCAAGCAGCCATGGAGTCCTGGGTGAAAGCCTTGTCTAGGGCCAGCTTTGACTACATGAGGCTGGTGGTGAAGGAGCTTGAGAGACAGTTAGAGGAGATCCAGGAGGCTGCAGGAGCTGGCTGTGTCGGGGCTGGAGTTGCAAGCATGCAGGCCAGACCTAAGCCCTCCAGGAGGAGCCAAGTAGCACGATCCAGATCTGGAGCTTCCTCTTCATCATCCTCCTTATCTTCTGTATCGTCATCATCAAGTGCTGCTAACTCATCCACCGCCTTCTCCGCCCAGAAGAGCCTCCAGGATGAGGGGCAGCTCATCTCTGAGAGCTCAAAGGAGAACGGGGTTTCATGGGCAAAACCACAAGCTGCCTTGGCAAACGGTTCTATTGAGACAGCATGTGTGGCCTGGGAGGCCTGTGGAGACTCTGGTAATAACAGTCTGACAGGGGCTGATGGGATCAGGGCTCCACCAGTTCCACCGAGGAGAAGAGGAGCTTCTCTTGAAAGCCCCTTCTCCCCTGGCACTACGTGCTTCTCCAAACTCCATGACTGGTACGGGAAGGAGGTGGAGGAGGTGAGGGTGCAGTGGCTGCAGGGCCAGTAAACTTAAAGAGAGGGATGAACTGTATCATTTCCTAATAATCATTCCTTTTAGAACATTTAGAAAACTTGATTACAAATATCAATCTCATGACCAATCATAACACAAGTGAAAAACTAAGATTGATTTCAGATCCTGTCTGGTACAAGAGGGAATCAATCTTTCTTAATATAATCACTATCTACTGTACAATCCTGGAAACCATTATCAACAGTTAGTCTAGTCTTTTCTTTTTTTACAGGTGACTACAATTAGAACGCTGATCAAGTATTCTCAGCAATCAGAATCCTCTGTTTTTATCACAAGTTGCAAGAGAGTTACATAGTTGGTCATATAGCAAATCTGTCATTGATTTTCTATTTTTTGTTTTGCCACTTCAATACTCAATTTTTCTACCCAGATACATTTATGCTTTATTTTGGGGTCCTGGTTATTTGAAGCTGTAGGAGCCCTGACTAAAAGTCATGTGTTTCTGACAAATATTAAACAAATTCAGAAGTAAGGTAGTGAAAATAATGAGGAGAAAACTTAATTGTCAGTTGTGGGCATTTTTACAGTCTCATGGAAGAAGCAGCAGGACTTATCTTTTGAATTAAAAGAAAAAACAGCATTTTAAGTTTCCTGCACTTTTTAACGACCTGAAAGTCGGAGACTGCCTCGATAGATCGACCTGAAGAGAAACAAGGGTAATTCTCCAGGGATAAGACGTGTTTTGGAAGAACATGAGTCCAGCTTCATCTCAATACTCCCACTGGGGAACAGCTCAGCCCAGAGGCCCTGTGGCTGCTAAGGTCAGAGCATCCTCTCTCTCCACAGTCACTGGGGACCATAGTGGGAGCTGGATGCCCCGCTCTGAGCAGAGCAGCTCTCTGGTATTTTTAGCTCTTGTTAGCCATCAGCCAGATGATGCCGTGTCATAAGAATACTTGTCACTTACTTCTCTATTGACTCTTGTGTTTTACATCCTGAACCTACAGGGCTTAACACATGTTTTGATAGTTCTTTTAACTACACATCAAAAAATCAAATTCTTTCAATTTGTTTTTATATCATACTGTTGGTTTTTGTGGAACATTTTATTTATCTGAATGTTATAGAGTAAGTGAAACTATAAGAGGACAATGGTGTGTTGAAACTTTTAACCTCTTGTTTTATGTATATATATTTACTATTCCATGTTGGAAATTAACACCATCAGTCAGCAGAAAAAAACTTTTAAGCGACTGCTCTTACTATATCCATATCACCAATCACATCATGTTTACACTTTTGTTTTATTGTGCCTTATGTTATCTTTATAACTCTTGTGATGCCTTGCAACCTTTACCATCCAGTAATTTTACAGTGATGCAAGGGTTTGACTTCTCTCTCATCTTGACTGTATTACTGATTTTGCTTTTATGCAAAAGCTCATGGTCCAATCACTTTTTGACAATGGCTGTGTTGGTTCAGTCTGCATCGTTGCACAGTACTATGATTACCGGAGTACGTTTGTCTTATATTGGAACGATTCCATGGGGAGCAGCACTGCAGCAGGTATTTACCATTTTTTTGTGACTCAGTGCTGTTCACACGTATTATCTGAAACAATCATTCAAGTACCGATTTTATCCATTCCAGATGGTATTTAGAATAATAAAGGATGATATGTATGTCTTATTGAAAGGAAGTTGTGAATGTGTCAAAGAATCAAATGAAAGATAATGGTATTGATCTTTATTTGGGAGTGCCAAATGAATGCACAA